>JAOXYM010000009.1:20307184-20318929 GCA_028567055.1 Leptatherina wallacei | reverse complement strand
TATTGTTTGTCTTGGACTATCTGCATTGTGGGTCCAGCCTAGTTCTGGTTCCGCTTAACATATCCCTTACTATTTCTTATTTGAACTCATATTCTTAGGAACAGCATATTATCTTTATAACATGGCAGAATGTTATTATTTATAAATTATTTAAATGCTTGATTTAATTGAAATAGTTTAGTCAACTGAATTTTTTTTTTTTTACATTAAAAAAAAAAGTTTAACTGACAACAGGTCATTGATTATTCTTTTATACAAAGCATCTCAGTCAGGAAGTAAAGATGGATTCATGTACCTGTGGAGGCCCATGTGGACTAATAGATAATTAATTTCAGAATAGCACTGCTAAACATGAAATGGCAAAAAGATGGGGATTTAATCATCCACAGTTCATAATATCATTGAAAGATGAAAAGAATCTAAGAATCCAGAGAAATCTCTTTACACAGGGGAAAAGTCATAAAACCAATCCTGAATGACCATGACTTTGGGGTTCTCTGGCAGCACTGAATTAAAAACAAGCATGTTTCTATGAGTAAACATAATTAGTCTTTGCATCTGTAAATAAACCTAAAAATTCTACCTTGCGATTGGAACAAAACGAGCAAACCTTTTCTGGGCTTCGGGTCATTTAAGACAGACATGAAGGGTGTTACATCCTCTGTTCTAAGGAGGAGACGGACAAGTTTTGTTTTCAGAGAACTGTAAGATGACCTACAGTATGTCGCACGCTTTCATCAGTTGCTTGTGTGCCCATGGAAGCATGATGAATGCTGAATGATTTGTGCAAATTTTGGAGCTGTATCGATGATTTGGCTAAATCCTGCTAAACTAATCTGTCAGCTGCCAGATTAAAAAGGTTTAAACCTGACTCAAAGCTAGAGGAGCAAAAAAAAAAGTAATAATATTTACTTTTTTTTAATGAAATAATTTTTCTTCCACTTTGTCAAATAAAACAAACAACAAATCGTAATGTTTAACATCGATGTGCAGTTTTCTTCTACTGTACCATATAAGTTGGCATAAAACAGGAAGCGTATGAGCTTGCAGAACGGTTCGCTGAAGGGCCAGTCGTTCTCATCTGCGTAGTAGAAGATGAGGAAGGGCAGCGTGAAGATGTAGAGAGTGTCACACATCGTCAGGTTGAACATGTAGATGGTGGAGGGCTTCCACCTCTTCGTGCGGAACACAATCACATACAGCGCTGTGGCGTTCAGCGCCAGACCGATCACAAAGACCAGAGCGTAGCTGACGGGAAGGAGGATGAATTTAAAATCTTCAGTGAATTCACAGAAGTGGCTCTGGTTGATGTTATTGGTGTTGTTGATGCCAGAGGCTGCCATCTTCATAGCAATAACGCCTAAAGAAAAGATATATACAAAGGAATAAGTTAGAAATATACCATTTGAACATTTTTTATATTTACACAGACATTGAATTGTGTACAAAGAAAAGTGTGTGGACAGGAAATGGGTTCATTACAGAGTGTGACATTAGCCAAAAATTTGTTTTAGGAGGCTCTGAGTCACTCAATTTGATGTGCTTCAGCAGCAAAGTCCAATAAAGCTCAGGCTCAGGGATAGTTGACTAGTTCATTGTGATTCACAATCAGATTTACAGAGTCCAGCTCGAGTCAGCCCATATCAAATCTCATTCGTAAATCATTTTAATGCAGACTTCCTTTAATACTTTTTCCTCTATAAGTGGATGGCCGAACAAATGTGAGAAGAATTGTGAGAGGTGGAGAGGACAGGATTCTTAAACTATGCCTTCCATATTAAACGAGAATAACTTATATTTTCTCTTCTTTTTTTTCTTGCTGAATGGATGGAATATAAAATGATGTGGGTTTTGTTGGTCTAATACAAAACAATATGCACTTAGTATGTGTTGTTCCTGGCAACACAAACAAACTTACTAAAAAAAAAAATACAATGGTTAGTATATTATTAGAGAGCTAGTTTCAGAATGATTCATACAGAGTTGTGTGAAAACAAGTTTTTACAAAATATCCACTGTAGCTTTTTTTCATGCAGAAAAACAACCTTCATATTTGTGCACTGCATGTTAAAGCTTTGTAAAACCTTACGGCTTTCAGTAAGAGAAACAGACATGTCGCTTTTTTAACTCAAACCAGATTTTGTTGTAGGTTAGTTTGCAAACTTTTCTTCCCTCATGAGCATGCATAGTCCAGTACAGCGTCTCATTCAGTCTCTTCTGACAAAGTCAAGTTCAAACCAGTCGTGCATTAACACAATAACGTGCAAAGTAGAAAACAGATGCCAGACTTACTAGCTTCTCAGATGAAGATGAAGCTCTATTTGACCTTTTCTGTCTGACTTTATGTTTTCCTAATCCAAAAACATTGGCACGTGCTCACTGTGAACACCTCGTTCTTCCTTTTCCCTCTTTCGTTTAAAAACAGCTGCAGGTTAACTTTGACGGATTACAGACCGGAGATAGAGTGGCCCCTTTTAAAGTTTCCCAAATTCCTATCTGCTGTGCGTGTGCCATGACAAAACCAGGACATCTTGTTATTCAGTAAGAATCTAATAAGTACTTTTCTGTTAAACAGGCTGTGAACAAAGATTAATAAAACACATAAAACCTATAAGATTACTCACACTGTATGAAAGTTATCACACTGAAGCCCTGTGCAATGTATTCCCAGTCAGTCGTTTCAGGCTGAACATGTAACTGAGATATTTGAGTTGGTGAAGAACTTGTTGAGGTGTGTTGTGGCCTGACATGCTGCAGCCTGCACACCTGGGCCCTGAGGCTCAGATGCTAACTACCTCCAATCAAATGGACAGTGACTAAAGCAACTCTGTAGCCTCCTTAAATTATTCAAATATTTCATTCTTGCCATCTGGCATCTCCAGAACTCTGTTTGTAAACATGATCAAATGTAGACAAAAATTAGGATTGTTGGTCAGTTTGAAAAATAATGTATTGTTAATGTATTCGACACATTTAAAGAAAATCTGATCCATCAAACTGTAAAGGATTGTTCTTTTTACCCATGCATCACCTCTTCACTAAATTTCATGTAATGGGACACAGAGTACATAAACAGCATACCATTGCCCTGCCAAAGTGCTATGATCAAAGTAAATATAATCGACAAAACAGAGCTACAGTTAATATATTACGCATAACTAAATAGATGTTAAAATAAATACGTTTTCAAAAAAGGGTTTAAAAGCAGAAAGCAGACTGGCTGTCTTCTGAACTCTGACCACATAGGAACAGTTGCTCTTGATTACAAGGTTTAACATAAAAAGACTTACATTTTTACAGTAATTCTCACTCAAATATGCAAGACTTGGCTGTTGCTTTGGCTTGTGCTCTTAAAATCCCAAGTTTGTTGAGCTGAAAGCTGAACAATTCTGGAGTTTTCCAGGTTAATCTTTGAGAGGACCTAGCAAAAGAATCCTATCCCAATTCAGATGTGATATACTGTAATGTGCAGCCGTAAGTCTTGGACAACAGAGGAATGTGGTAGCTGTAGTCAAAGAGATACTCTGTACAACAGGTCTGATATACAAATTTCAAGACAAAACACTCATTCATATTTCTCTTTTCAAAGACAAACATATCATTTTTGAAGCCATTTAGAAAAAAAAAATCAGAGTAAGTACTTTTCTTACCTTAGTATGGCCCACAAATATAGACGTTCATGAACTAAAGAAATCATAAATCAAAATAATCCTGACAGCAACCTAACAAAAACAAAAGAATACCAGCCATTTTCTTCTCTGCCTTTGGCACAAAGGAACCGTGTGAAGGTGTTAAGTTTCTCTGAATGCCACGAGTGTGTGTGTGTTAGTGTTATACTGAAAAGAAAGGTGAGAAAGTGTGCTTAATGTCTTACCTGCTCCAGAAACTTTACGTATTAATGATTACCTGTCCCTTAACCTTACGCGTACTGGGCAACAAAATTAAATACTGCCCTTCCAGCCATTCTGTCTTTTCCTCTGAAAGCCAGCTATTACCTATAAGGGCATTTGGTTGTTGATATTTATATCACGATTTTTACATGGAACTATTTTCTTTGTAAAATATTAGCTACTACCCTTAAACCTTGAAAATAAAAGGATGAGTGAGGAGAATTCTGGGAAACTATGATATTAGAGTGGATTTCCTCCCACATGCCAATAATTCATAACCTTGAGCGGTTTGGACAATTTCCATTACCACTTTACAGACATTACACATTACAGAGGCCAGCCATTAAGGCGGAGCTGTAGTGAGATGAAGACTAGAAGGTCAAAATGTATGGAAGGAAACAAATCTCCCAGTTACTGGAGCTATTTGGGCTATTTATCAGTTCATATCTTGAAATTATCTTAAGCACAACAATATTATTTCCCCAGCTTTATAAGTTACTTTTAACATAGCCTAACTGTTTGAGTGTTATCACTTATGCAAAAAATACTCAACACAAAACCAAACACATAGCAGTGAACATGTATGCTGGCGTCATGGTAGTTGCTACTGGGACCTACAGTCTATAATTAAGGTTTCACACACTTCACTGTATTCCTTGACTAACAACCATCTTCCAATAAACCTACTGACCCCATTTTACCCTGTATAATATCGGACATATTTTCAGTGGTACATAAATCACTGTAAACGTCAGTAAGCAATAGGAATGGGTTGTTCACATGATTAGGCTATCTGCATTATATGTCCATTAGCCTAATATTTTTGTTAATGCTTCATATAATCATCATGTTAATCGGAGCAGCCTGAATAATATATTTTTTAATACTTTCATTGAAAATGTATGACATTCTGGGAAACGATCATCTTGCTTCCTTTATCCATTTATTTCCTTTTCATCATGATTTTGAACCTGCTCCACCATCGATTTTTCCTCGATCGACTGCGGTTTCTTGTTGCTATGCAGGTCTGCAGGACGCAGACTCCCGTCTTTTTTCTCCCAGGGCAGACAGGAGCAAATCCCTGGTGGATAAGCCAGCCGATTTATAGTTATTGCCCTTATAATTTCTTTATTTGTTATGAAGCACCTTTTGCATGAATGATATTCGAGGTCACACTCGGCGTCGGTCGAGAAACAAAAAGCTGAGATGCTACTAGTGTGTTTTTAATCGCTATCTCGCTCTCGGCCGCATGGTGGAGCCGTTGAGCTTTGCTGCTGAAGGGGCTCCCCGTTAATGCCCCCCTCCATCCCTTCTCTCTGCTTTCTCCTCTCCGCCTGCTCGCTCCTCTGCTTACAACAGTACAGTACACACACTCGTAGTGGCAGCAGCCAACCCAAGTGTGTGCAGTCTCTCCTCGCAGCCTCAGTTTCTGCTCTGTATAAACTGGCCATTTATCATCAATCATGGCCGCCGGAGTACAAATTTAACTCCCGTCTTTCCTCCCTGTCGACTTTAGGGGAGGATTGATTTTTTATTTTTGTTTGTTTGGAAGAAACAAGGATATTTGTTTCACACTGATTTGGATTTCCTCTTGGAATTACAATACATCTCACAAGGGAAGTACCATTCATGTCAATACTCCAAAATGCAGCCACCGCCGAGGAAGGTGAGTGATTTCCAGGGTCCGTTATGTTTTAGCTGCGCTGTACAGACAATGCCAGACACATAACGGTGTAGTAACCCCAGATTTAGGCATTGTGTTAACCCCACTTAAAGCGTCTAATGATACAGGTTTACAAATATAAAAGGGGAGAAAAGACCCCTGCTAGCCAACATTAGCAAACATGCTAGCATGTAGAGTTGAGAACCTTAGTGACAATAATGTGCATCTGTCCAGTCGTTGTAGCGTGACCGTCAAACGTCAAACAACGTTAGCTGGAAGGCGCTAGGTGGTCTGCCATAAGACGTTTTAAACAAAGCACTAGACTGATAGTCCACGTGATGCTGTAGTTGTCCTTTTAATACGTCCATTTGGGATAAATAACTTTAAATAACCACATTATTTGCATATTAACATGCGGCAGCAACGTTCCAGCTCGTAACGTCTTGCTTAGTCCACGATTGAATCGAGTGTATTGCATCCGTGTTTTTCTTTTGGCTATTTTTCACGTTGTCAAATTGTGTCAGCTTTCCCCCAGACAGCACAACAAAAGCTTCTGTTGTTTGTGATGCATTTTGTGTCAAAGAAAGACCTTTAGTCTGTCCGGGGTCACATCATTTCATCTAAGGAGGCTCAGCTGACAAAAGCTAAAATCGCATACAAACAAACTGGGCAGATGTGAAGCCAGAGCCATGTCTGATGGCCTGTTGACTATATGTGGCTTTAGAAAAGACCACATTCCCTGATGCATATGACACAGGTGTTTATGTGTATCATGTTTGGAATTTTCTCTGTTTTTGTATTCAATTGATAATTTGGAAAGCTGTACAAGTGATGTTGAGTGTGCAGCAGATTGAAGTTAGCCCCCTCAGGTCCCTGTGTAACTAACATCGGTGAACTGGGAATTGCTGGGCTGAGGAAAGCACAGTGGTGGACTAGTCTGATTATACTTTAGTCATTACATCAAAATGCAACCGCTAATATTTTTTGTGTGGTCCTCTTACAGCTTTTTTGTTTTTTTGTTAATATCAGGCCTTCTGAAAATGTTCACTGGTAGACATCAAAAATTGAGTTGAAGTTTCCAGCCCTTTTCATTCTGTGTGAGGCGTCTTGAAATAGATGCACGAGAGGCAATTACCCCACTGTGAACCTCTGCACAGTTTTCTCTTAATTATCACATATCCCTCCCCTGTGCCATTTCTGTGCTGGTTTTCAGCATGCCACATCATGTCCTTAAAACACACTAACTCAAGCATAATTGAAGCTGTAGAGATCACTCATCCCTTGTGTGCAAGTAAGTACCATCTCAGTGCTTGTTTTTATATTCAGTATATTGTTAAAATGCTTCCAAGAATAAAACAGAATTGAACTAAATACTGATGTCTTACCCTCTACCAGTGTAGCTGGCACAGTCTGTGCACTCAGCCCACCACAGCCAGAGAGTATCAGTATTTGGCTGTTGGATGCAAGTAATTTCTCTCCCAGTGCGACACATTCAGCCCTTTAAGTGTTTTGTCTGTGCATCTCAGCACATCTGCTTGCAAACTGAGCTCATTAGAGTCTCATATATTAGTTTTATGTGGCTTGAATTAAAGATGGTTGCTTCTGGGTTGACAGATAGTGCATCTTCTCACAAATGTTGTTTCAAGACTCTGTCTTTCCATTTATCTCATATAAGCACTGACACATACCGAGGTGAGAGCAAATGTTTTGGTTCAGTTCTATGGTAATTATGGCTCTATGTAAGTTTTAACTTCCCAAATGTACATATAAAAAAAACCCATTTCTCTAAAAGTGAAAGCTAACTGATAGTTCAACCCCCGAAACATCCAGTAGCTCTGCATTTTCAACTGATAGCAAGTCACATATCAGGCCATTAGGAAGTACAGGAAGAATAAACACTGGTGTAAATTAGGGATGCACACTATATTTCAGCTTCAGTATCGGTATCGGCAGATATTGGTCATTTTTTAAAATATCAGTGTCGAGCCAATAAGTAAAACTTGGCATATATTAACAACAGATATTAATTTCCAGCCATTTGTGTGTTGGGAGGAGGGGGCTGTGACCATGTACTATTGTTTTGGACATGTGACAGTGATAGGAAGGCAGCGTCGTGGGGTGTTTCATTGAAGCGGAGCATGTCTACGGTGTGGTAGTTTTTCATGGTATCGAAAGAAGATACTAGAAAAGCAGTATGCAAGATTTGCAACATCAAAATAATGTGAGGAGGATGTCACATCAAATTATTCAACACCACCAGTTTGATGTCATCTGAAAAACCACCAACTGGAGGTTCACAAATTTTAGCCGGAAGCTAATACTGCTAATGTTCACTTTAATTTTGTACAGAATTTGAATATCTTTAATTAATTTTTTTTTAAAAACGATATCGGTTATCGGCTTGCAAAAATATTAACATCGGATATCGGTATCGGCCAAAATTTTCATATCGGTGCATCCCTAGTGTAAATGTATCCCTACTGAGGCAAATATGATGATTTCTTTATTAACCTATTTATGGTAATCATGGTAACTGCCTGAAAGTAATTATTTGAGCTGACTTCAAGCATACTTCACATAATAGTCAGAAAACTTTCAGTGTACCTGAGTAAGTAACATTTGGGGAAAAGTTAAAAGCCCATCATTGTTTCCACATTTTTTTCCAATGTTTGTGCAAACTTTTTCTGGAAAAGTTACCTAGAAGCATTTTATGCTAACATGTCAGACACTGAGTATCTATTGACATTAAAATCATGGATTTCAATGAAAAGTCAAACAGCACAGCATGGTCGTTGGCACATTTTGATTTGAAGACAAATAAAAAAGAAGAACCCAGTAACCTTTGGAAAAGATGGTATTATAAACTTATTGTTTTAAGTTCTTTATTAACACGTCTGTGCAACATCATTCTCACTGTTGCTTCCACCTTTCTTACTCTCTATGAACATCTTTCCTTCGGCATTGCCATCCCTTTCTCTTCTCCTCTGTTCTCACCCTCATTTACTCAACTTTACATTCTACCTTTTTCTCTTGTCATGCCCAACTTGCCTCACTTGGCCAATTCATCTCTCTGTCACCCTTTGGCCCATCACTCTCTCCCCCTCTTTCCTTGTTGCCTGTGAGTGACAGAAGGTGAAATCAAGTGAAGTGCTTTCGCCCTGATAATGTAATGAACCACTCCCTCCTTATCTTCAGAGTCACAGCACATGAAAGAAAGCTCTGCTTTGTGTGTGTGTTGTGTGTGTGTGCTTGCAAGTGTAGTGCGTGGCATGTTGTTGATTGTTTTGTCTAGAACAGTCATGAGTTTGCCCACTGTTACTCTGGTGAATAGCTGGTGGAATTCACTCGACAATGCACAGTGACCTTCACAGTGACGCCGTGTGTTGGCAGGAGGTGTGTGTATGGAGGTGCTTGCCTGCGCTTACGGATGCATATTAAGGTTCGATTCTGTCGCTGTTTCTGTTTCAGCACAAGACAGCGAGGTTAATCTGATGTAATCATCTATATTTATCATTTGCGTGTGGGACAGAAGAATGAATATATTTTCCAAACACACTAAAGGGTCTCTCTATTCCTAAATGCTGCTGTGGCCTGTCAGAGTATCTTCAGTCGGCTTTAATAGCAAAAAGTGCACGCTATACAGATTGATCAGTAGTGTGAACGTGTATATGTGTCTGTTCCTTCCATGTGTCTCTAGAGCTGGGCACTTAGATGAATCACAAATAAGCAGAGGACATGTTGTGGACTTTGTGTTACTTTTGTTAATTTCATGCAACATTTAATCCAGCTGGGGGTGGCTGATAGAAAAAGATTATAGATTTTGGATGGATATGGATCATTCATTATGATTATGCTTATATGATTGTAAGGCAGGAAAAGACCTTCATCGTATTGTAGGCTCTACATGCAGGAAAGACAAATTATTTACTGTCATATCTATTTATTGAAATTCAATTAATATGTCAGTAAATGAAGAAATGTGATTTATTTTAGAGTTGGGTTATCAATAGGCCAAAATGAGCGAAGAGGTAGATGAGATGCCTGGAAGGCAGAGGGATGTGTAAATGAAAAATCCTTTAGTTGTTAATGTGTTTTTGTTTCCTCCAGGTCAAAGTGACACAGGAGCTAAAAAATACTCACACGGAGCAGATGACAAGACTGCACTTTAAACATCAGACTGAATGTGACCTGCTGGAAGACATGAGGTATGAAAACATTTCTTTTCTTGATTGGAAAACAAGTAATCCTTTCTGGATGTGATGTGCACGACACATGCTGTGGACATAGTCGTGAAAAAAGACCGAGAAGGAAGCTTCTTGGGAGCGAAGGAAAATTGGCATGAAAAAGAAAAAGAGGAGGAGGACAGTCATTTCAGTTTTTTCTTTTTCTTGTGAAGCACAAAGGGTCGGGAAAATGACGAAGGAATTTCCTGCTACCCTCTTCCTGCTCTCTGACTGCTTCCTTTTGCCTGTCTTTCTTCTTTCTAAATATCATTCTGTATCTCTCTCTCTTTCATCTTTTTCTCAACCCTTGGTTTTATTTTTCTCATAACTCCTTTGCCCTATCATTCCGTCTGCCCCCCATATCTCCTTTTGATTTTGGCTTAGCTCTGTTTACTCATGACGGAGGCAAGTTGGCAGTTTTCCCTTTTTGATTTGGCAATGGGAGAAAGCCTTGGTTCCCTCTCTCACTCTCATTTTCTTTGTTGACTAAGCATTGATTATTTATGACAGCAAACTCTCTAATACTATCTGCCTCTCTGCTTCCATTCCTGTTTCGCTCTCTGTTTCCTATTTTCACCCTGTCTCCACTTCTTGTTCTCACCGAGTCTTCCCTTCACACTCTTGGGGGCAGCTCCAGCTGTTTGGGAACAGATTGGCTTGTTGCTGCAGGGGTTTTGGAGAGTGAACAAGGCGCTGGTCTCACTTGTGGGAGAGAGTGAAAGCCAGTTAAACATATGCAACCACAATGTGTTCTCACAAGTTTTTTCAGTCAGTGAGAAGTAGAGCTTTGTGCCACTGGCTGAAGATCTCCAAATTGTCATCCTCATCTTTGAAAGATACTGCCTACAGTATTTTCTCAGTATGTTGCTTAATGTTTTGTAATTATTTGTGAAGAAACATTCTCATGTTGGCAAAATCGGGAGCAGCACAGTGATGAAGTGATTTGATTGGGGGGTCTGGGCTCAGGCTCTTGCAGAAACATGCATCTATTTAGTTGCTGTGTGGTTAAGCAAGGTACTAAGGCTCTGGACTGTTTGGCCACCTTATCTGGCATTCATCAGATACTAATATTTTCATCAAAGATGAAAGAGAAAAGAGTTATCTCAAGTTCACACAATTTGAAGATGGGATTAACAAAATCAGCTGTTTGGCCACACTGACTTCAGTTTCCACACAGCAAAATGCTTAACCATCACCATTTCAATGGCTGAATTACTCAATGGTTAAATAGTATTATAGATGGTTACATAAAAAATACACTGTAATTATGTTGCTGTTTTTAGTGTGAATAGTTCAGATGGAAAGGTCACAGTGAGGTGCAATGGATACCATAGAGGAAATTCACTGTGGGGTTGTGGGAATCACGCAAAATATAATTGATTATCGCAAACCTAGCTCTTATAATGCGGGAAATTCCCGCAAAAAATTATAGCGGTGTGTAATAATGTGCAGTAAACGTTTGCATCAGAGCCATAAAAGGAAGAGGAAGACTTCTGCTACAGATTCAGCACGCTCTCTCTTTCTCTCTCTAAGCTCCGAGCTCCTTCTGCTGTTGTAGCGTTGCTTCCGCCGGCTAAACAAACTTTGCAGCCGGTTTTCCGGTAAGACGATGTTTGAAATGATTTTGTAGCCTATTAATGACACCGAAATGGATTTATTAATTTTAGAATAGTAACCTAGCTTAATGGGTTGTTTATGCATTAGTAATCCATGCCCACGATTTAAGAATGTCTGGTCCTGAGTTGCTATTTTTTCTATTGACGTTACCGAATGGTTTCAGTACTAAATGAATTGGCTAATGCAACTTTTTTTCATCTGGTTAAATTCATGAAAGAGATGGATCCATGTAGAAACATGGTAGGTACATGGGTGAAAAAGCTCTGCTACAAATCCACCAAGCAACACAGCTACACTTGGGAAAGCTATTGATAAAGCTGTGCTAAAAGTCCTGTGTTTTCCTAAATAATGG
>JAOXYM010000009.1:20256758-20290750 GCA_028567055.1 Leptatherina wallacei | reverse complement strand
AGAAATGACTACAGTGACAGTAGAATATAGGCTAGCTTGGCTGTGCGCATTCCCGTGATGAACACGGCGTTCTCGGCGTAAGCACGAGAAATCCTCCAGCTGCTCCTCGCTGGACTGCGAGGGTTTCTATTCACCTCTTTGGGAGAGTTTTTAAAACCTGTTATTTATGTCAGATTTTCTGCTGGTTGACGTGTTTTCCAACGCGCGCTCTGTATCCGCTGACGGAAGCTTGCTGACTTGTGTGCGCGCGAGCCCGTGTGTATGCGTGTGGCATCAGGATGGAGCTCACAGAGCAGCTATGACATGCTGTCATGTACATCAGAAAATTATAACAGACTGTTTAGTTTTTGATAAAAGAACTCAGTATAAACCTTTTCTTGAGGAAATGGAACCTAAAATGAAACAAGAAACTGCTGTATTTAAAAAAAACAA
This sequence comes from Leptatherina wallacei, assembly GCA_028567055.1. Classification (NCBI taxonomy): domain Eukaryota; kingdom Metazoa; phylum Chordata; class Actinopteri; order Atheriniformes; family Atherinidae; genus Leptatherina; species Leptatherina wallacei. Next base: position 20,290,318 of record JAOXYM010000009.1, on the reverse strand, counting down.
AACAGAAAAACTAAATCGCTGCATGTTTCGGCAGCCAGAAGCAGCACAACCTCATGATCCATTTCAAAGTTTAACATGTTTCATTCAGTTCAATGAAGCTAGAACTTTTAGTTTATTTTTTTAAAATGTTTTTTTACTAGGCCTACTTCACGTTCATGTTTCCATTAAAGACAGTTTTCTAAACCTCATTATTGTTCAGAATAACTTAAATAACCATGAATGTCTATGTGAAATGATCAAAAGACGATCAATAAAATGAGCTGCTGAGAGCGATGCCGTAAAAATTGCTGTGCACCAAAAATTTTTGCTGGTGCAACCAAATTAAAAAGTTAGGTGCACAACTGCAACCAATGTAAAAAGTTAGTCTAGAGCCCTGATGCAGTATGCTATGGAAAAGCACTATGCAGTAATTCAAACAAGACACTCATACGTTGCTGACTGATTTAATGGCAAGCAGTGCATGTATGTAGGTGAGCTTGCATTTATTTGATCAGCCAAGACAGCAACCTACTGCAGCACTGACTTGCTTCAAAAGCTACAGGAGAATTGTACTTTTCTATTTCACATGTGTTCACATTTTAACACAGGACTACTATTTTTTTTAATGTGGTTAAACTCCTCCTGAACCATTCAGTCAGTTATTCTCATTCAAATGACAGCCACTTTATAGTAAGCTGCTGATTAGTCAAGACACAAACACACACACATATACACACACAATCATGTTTCCCAAACAGCATATTTATGCCGCTAAACATTAGTTGAGTTGTTCCTAAGGAGTAATCAACCGGTGTTCTGCTTGCCACAAACAGTCTGACATCTGCTGTGTTTAATGCTGTTCAGCTTAACCTAACATCACATTCACACGTACATCTGTGACGACAATCCCTCAGCTTCAAAATCCTCACGCAGCTCTATGAATGAAAACCTAAATTATATCTCACCTGACTCTTAAGTGCATGTTAACGTACAGTTATTCATTCCATGCGGCTGCCATTCCGATAGCACTTGTTTTGCAGCCCTAATATTTTCAAAGGAAAATGTGTGGAGGGTGGGGAGATAGAGGAGGAGAAGAGGAATGTGCTTGTTTGTATATTTATATATGTGTGTGTGTGTGTGTTTGTGTGTGTGCGCTCATGTATGTCTTCATTTGCATGAAGTTTGAATGATGAAGTTTCCTCCGGTCAACCCGCCACATTTTAGATGCTCATTATCCCCCCCTCATTCAGTCTCGCCTGTACACCGTCTCTCGCTATTCTCCCTCAACACAATCTTCACCTTAGAAATAGAGGTTGCTTAGCAACAAGCCCTCTAATCAGTAGGACAATGGAAACCTTCCTAATTGTAGATGTTAGTGTGTGAATGTCTGAGCAGTGGATTTTTTTTAAATAATAATAATATATAATTAAATTTATAATAATTTTATATAGAAATGCCAAAATAAACCAAATAAATCATTTCCTTACTTCCTTTATCCTGCATTTATTTTATTCTAGCAAGTCTGCTGTTTGCTTTTGTTTCTCAGGTGACACTCAGGTGGCCGACTACTGGCAGTAATTCAGGAAAATGGAGCCAATAAGTTGTCTCAATGCAGAGAGATGGGGAAGCTTTAAGGGATTTCTAAAGTGACAGGGAAATACAATTACATGCACATTTTACCAAACAGAGCTAGAGAAATAGGGCAAGATGCTGGTGTGGGAGGACAACAGATCACCAAAGAAAGTGAAGATGCTGTCATTTAACCTTTGTCCTTTCAATGTGTCAAACTTGGCATCCCTCTGTGAGGGAGTCAGCTGCAATTACCAGCCGCCAATCAAAAGCTCCATGCCTTCTCTGTGTGTAATAATGTGTGTTCGCTTGCGAGTGTGTTTGCTATTTGTCTCATGTTTCCCTCCTACGATCGGCATTACTGGAATAGTTTTAGGCTAGGGTCACACTCGACTGTACTGCCCAAAAAGGCCTGCCTGCTGTGGCTGCCGCTGTGTGTCTGTGTTCTTTGGAGCACCCATAATGCACTGTGACATGTACATCAGATTTAACATGATAGGAGATTTTGTATGTTATGTAAGATGTCTAAATAAATTGGGAATTCTGAGAATTCTTGTTTTAGTGTGTACGTCAGATCTGAAAAAGTTAATGTTCTGTAAATGGAAAACTTCTCAGGAGTTATTATTAGTTCATATTATTTACATTACAATTTTTCCTCTCTCCCGAATCTTCTCTCTTTTTCTGTCTATATCCCTGTCACAAGTCTTCATGCAGTCTGTGTAAAATTACCTCAAGCACGTATCTGCTATAAGTGTTTAGCTAATGATGGTTTCTGTTTGGGTGATTGGATGATCACAAAGAGGTGATTTTGTATTTCTTTTGACAATAAGCTCTTTCATTGTTTTATCTGCTGAAGGTAAACCTTGCAGAGTGGAGACTCCCCTGCTTTCCCTGCTGCACACATCACTGACACATGCCTCCATCTGTCAGCTGTCACAGGTTGTTGGACTTATGATGGACTTTTGTATCCAAAAATCATGCATTTTCTTCTCACTTACCAAATTATTTATATTATTATAAGTATTGTCAAGATTTTAATCAATGTAAATCATTATCAGTGTAGTTTTTCATTTTAAATGTTACAAAATGAAAGATTCATAAATCCAGTGAAGTTATATATGAAAGACTGCATAGAGTTTTCTCTTTAAGAAGGTAGACTTGTTGATAACCTGAGATATTTTTGTGCAAACTGAGTGTGAGAGAGTGATGGTAAAGACTAGATGAGCCAGAGGGAATTACAAAGCAGAGCAGCCAGAATGTTTGTGCCAACAGAGATTATTAGATCATTTATTATCATTGAGCCAAGTGTCTAGATAGGCCCAGATTCCATGATAACAGTTATCAAAATGTTGAACATCAAACTCACTGTCTCAGTAGTGAAATATAAAGCTGTGTGTTGTGGCATGTGATTTTCTTTCTGCTAATTTCTGCTAATTTGTACTTGCAATTAGTTGCTTTGTTCATTCTGAGTTTCTGGTTTTGGTCAGTTTTTTTTTTTAACCCACACAGGTATTTCTTGAGTTCATTACCCCTGGTAGTATTTAACCTTCCTAAAGGGCGCTTTCCACCGGGCGCACGTGCGCTGTGTTCCGGCTGCGCTGTGGTTTCTTTCTGACCTCTGCAGTTCGCCAATTCACATTGGATGCGTGTCAGATGCGGAGCGCCCGCAAGTGCAGTCCTCTGCTGCATCCGTGAGATCACGAATTCATAGGAAAATTGTGAGATCATGTGTGATGTTGTTAGGCATAACACCAATGAGTAGAAAGGCTGCATGCAAACTAAAGCCTGTCTGAGGTTAATTTCCTGGTCTTTTGGATCCATCTTTTTTAGTTTTGTGCTACTACCATGAGTAACTCCAGTCAAATGGATTATTTTGTCCACAGGTTTAATTGTTTCTTGTTGTCATTAATTACTTTGTTTTAACTTGCAATGTTGAATGTTTACACAGTTCAGCGACCGCAAATCTGCACAGCATATGGTTTATTTTGGAATTCACCGGATGCTTTACACTGATGCCGTGTCTGATTTCCTGTACGGTTCATATCTAAACTGCTGAGCTTGACGCGTTCTGGATGTGCGCTCCGTCAAAAGTAGAACTTGCTTCTATATTTAGCGTTGAGCCGCAACGAGGCACTTCTGGGACGCATCGGACATGCACCGCAGCGAACCCGGTGTGAATCATACCACTGACTAAAATGAGGGCTATTAGCTGCAGAGGCCGCATCGCAGCCGCAAGGCACTGCACACGCACCCAGTGGAAATTGGCCTTGAGCCTTTTGGAGGTCTGCTAGGTGGAATTTTAGTTTACTAAGGTCCTACATCCCCTTTTCATTTGGTTCTGGTTCGTTCTGCATCTCGTGATAGTAATATCGCCTTGTCTGTCTCCATCAATACAGATTTGGTTTGGGTACTAAAAGCAAGCTACTGTATCATATATGAGTGAGGCTTGAATGCTTTGTGTTAGAATAATTGAACTGCAGATATGGAAACATGTACTTGATATCCGGTAATGGGAACACTACAGTTAATTTGCTTGAGTTTATACAACTGAACTTTGAGCATGATCTATCAACTGTAGTACTGTAGTTCATTACCTACAGCAACTGAAACAGACAGAATCAGTAATCTCCTTGCATTTTCTCAGCCTGGTCTTCAGCCCCACTGAAGTGAAGCTTTTTACATTGATTACCTGGTTGTTTTGATTTAAACAAAATGTCAATGTTGTCTTTCCTTAAACAAAATCAGCTAAGTTCTACCATCTCTCACTCACCTCAGCTCTCTCTGCAGCTTTAGATTTCAGCAATAACCCAACCCAACACACACAGAGGACTGCAGGCAGGAAGAGATGCAAGTGAAAATCAAGTATATTGATTTCAGAGGAAGTTGAGAAAGGTAGACTCAGAAAAGCAGAAAGAAATCCAAAAGAGATGGCAAATGGAGAGAGTGACTTGATAGACAAAAGAAAACAGACAGCTGGAGTAGGCGCAGAGCAGAGGTGTCAAGGTGACTGCAGGATATGCATGGGAAAAAAATACAGAATGAGGCACCAAACAGTCAGCGTTTATTTAGTTCCTTTATTACACCTAATTTGGTGCCTTTTGATTAAAACCGCTCTGCTTACTGTTGTGTGTGCAAAAAAAAGGCCGGTACAACAGTAAACATGTGAAAACACTCATCTTTCAGACCAGCAAGTAACAATTATGTTATCATATTTTGACCAGTAAATATAGTCTCTCCCGTTGACTTAACCGTAAATTTTAAAATGTAGTCATGCAACTGCCAATCCATAAATGAACTCACATATTTACAACGATGAAAATAATTACAGGATGTTTAGCACAGCTTACTGACTCGCTAAGAATTCATAGTACTCAGCCTTTCCTCTTCTTCCGTTCACTTTACCTTTGTCTGTCAACCCTTCTCTCTCACACACCAACACACACACATACTATGGTCTACTCAGGATATCCTGGTGTCTGGGCACCCTGTTTGCCATCATGATCACAAAAACAGGATGCATGCAATTGTGTATGTGTTTTACTGTATGTGTTTTTATTTTTAAAAAAAGAAGAAAAAAACAGTTCCCCTTCACCCAGACCACATAAGAAGGGGCTGAGGGGTTGCTATAGTAACATGCTTTTCAGGTGATGACAGCAGAAAAAAAGAAGGATGGAGGGATGTGATGTCCTGGGGAAAGGGAGCCTAGGTGAGAGAAAAGTAGCAGAAAGATGACAACCTAGATGAAAAATGGAGAGGAAATGGAGAGAGAATAAGCAGCAGTGGGGCTGAAAATGAAAGCAACGGGAAAACACCAGGAATCCACCTAAGTTGGTGAACAGTCAAGCTGTTACAAGCCAGTCACTGGGTGGGCTTCTCACCTGTCAGTTATTGCCCAGTTGTTCTCTTTGCCTCTGCTCAGATAACAAGTTTGTCACCACAGGGTTTAAGTTGCATGCTGGCCTCCAATAGGTTTAGAGCAAGAAGCAACATGAAGACAGCATTGCTCCTGCACTGGTTTGGCTTGTGAAGATGGAGAAGTATAATAGTTCACCATGTTCTCAGGTGTGCACACACAGGATGTCTATGTTCACTTTGAAATATTGGTCATTTTGTGCTGGAAATAGGTTCCTACTTAAAGCCGCTTTCACACATGCACTGGAACCCTTAAATGTTCTGAAAATGTATCAGAGTGGTGGGATGTGGGAGCACAAATGTCCACAATGTTCACTAGAGACTTTCTGCTGAAATTTTCCACTTAGACCTCTCGTAAAATCTCTGGATCATCAGTGGCTGAGACAATGGCCCTCATTTATCAAATGAACATATGACGGAAATCTATCCACACAACCATTTTCACACAGGGCTCTGCATTTATCAGTTTGGGTGTCAGCGTATGATACGATCAAATCCCACGACAGGTCTGAGATCATGTACGCAAGTTTGAGCCAGTTTTGATGTGTGGCGCAGCACAGCAGATCCTGAAAGTAATTATTAAACAAACCTCAAACCGTCATCTAAGCATAAACAGCTACATTCATACTCAGAATGAACCTATAGAACGTTTTCACCTACGTCACGTTTTGGTCAGTAACCCGGATGCGCGGCCATCTTGGAAATACTCGATGTAAACACAGTGCTGTATCAATGCAAACTGCTGAGGATTAAGGATGGATAAACCACAGCAAAGCTCTTCAAAACGTCTTACAGGTGCAAAAGCATATAGAGAAAGACTTGGTCCACAGGAAAGAAAACGATATACGGAAAAGTTAGGGTTTGTGGGTGGTGCTGATCCATACGAGTTAGCAACCTCAGTTTCGGTTAAAAAAGTGAAAGAAACCTAAGTTAAAAACAAAAACAAAACTTTGCTTTTAAGTGGACTGCTGTGCCGTTGGTCACTTCAGGCATGTATTAATTTAAGTTACGATTACATTTAATCATGAAGAAATGTGATCCTTTTTTGACATTCTGTAATATCTTAGCATTTGATCTGTTGTTGAAGTTGGTGAGATTTCGCAATGCTATGCTGACAAAAAAGTTGTCAAAACTCACACTACATACAAAATTATGTTTACAGTTAATTTAGCATAGTATAGTACATACTATAATTTATGGTCCTGTACAGTTTATAAGCCAAGTGTTCTGATAGCTGTGTTTTTTTTTAAAATAATAAATCGTTTCTCTGATGATAGTATTATGCTGTGTGTTCTCTTCTGTAATAATAAAACAATTGCTCAACAACTGTAAATATACAATCATTTAGAAATAATTTCGGGCTATACAAAAGTCCAAATATATTGATATTTTTATTGACAAGGTGCATATAAAAATATACTTGAGTCAAAATCAACAATCGACAGGCAAAGGTTCATAAGAGCACAACAGACAAGTCCAATCTTATCAATAGTACAATAGCTATCACTATCTTTGCACATCAAGAAAAATCTAAATGTTTTCCTGAATTGCATAGGCATGGTTTTTTGTTAATGCTTTATTTCTGGCCATATGATAAGTGGCTTTATACGAATATACATGACATCAATGACATCAGTGATTATCCTAGAAGCAGTGGTTGATATGTTGAATGCATATGACAGGAAGGTTGTGGAAACATTAAGCCTAAGGCGCATCAGTGTCAACATCATCTGCCTAAACTTATCTATTGACTTCTTCACAGGGAGGTAGGGGCTACAGAATGTGAAGAGTACCAACAGTATCTGGTATGTAGGTAGGCCAGTGAAAAATAAAACCTTTTCATCCTTATCAACAAATGCCCTTTGGTCGTAGGAAGTAGACAAATATGCCACATCAGAATGCAACTGAATGTTTATAGTTCTAAGACTTTGAAGTTCACTGGTCATAGCCTCAATGTAATAACCAGTCAATTCAGTCCCTGTGCTTCACAAATTACTGCTGACTGTGACATAATAACTTGTGGTAAGGTCAGCAGTCTCAGCAACAGCAGCAGCTTCAACCTGCAGTCTCTGCTGAGTTTGATTCATACGCCGTTTGTAGCGTAATGTCCCTGTTTCTTTAGGTGACCTTTGCTGACCCTGTCATTTCAACAGATGGCACCCACTCTGGCTCATCCTTTTGATAAAGATCAGACCTTTTACCTAGAATTCAATAAGAAATACAGCACATTTTTAGCCTTACATTTTAAGAACTGTGTTGCTACTGTAGCAGCTTGATATTATCATTACACGATAAATTGAGAGCTATCAACATTTCGCTTAACTTACCTGACACGAAATTGGCAGTACAAATTCGGATGTTGTCCAGCTTTTTGCCACGCAGATCGAAGTTTAGCTTTGCTAACCACAAATGCCTCCTTTCTTCGAACAACTTCTGGCATTGTTCTCCCTGATTTTTTAATAACCTTTGGAAGTCTATAAAACTCAAAGTGTTTGTGGCGATCTGACCGGTTGGTACAGCAGAAAACACGGCAATAATTTACCATTTCTATATACAAAAACGTCCGATTTACTCCAATGTGCGGGTTTTGTTTATGTTGCCAAGTATCTCCAAGATTGCGACTTCCGGTTGGATGACGCGCTGAGAAACCTCTATTTACAAAAAAACATATTAAAATGTATTCCCAAAATAAATAAGATTAAGTAGCTTATTGATTGCCTACTGCTTGGAGTGCACACCGATGCACTCAAAACATAACTTGGGAAAATAACAGAACAGCCTAAGCCCACACATAACAATTTGCATATTGTCAAATAAAATTAGGAAGCTGCTCCTTGACTTTTCCTAAAATTGCATGAATTTTCATTCAAATTTGTTTTAATATTTAGTATGTAAAGAACAGAGGAATAGGATAATTTCTAGCAATTTCTGAAAGGGGTTTCTGCAGCAGCTGCAGATGAAGGTGGAGCAACATGAATGGACTGCAGCACAATCCAAAGCTGCAGCAAAATACCGCCGGTGGCCATGTTATATTTAAAGAAGAGCTTTCACAGTTAGCCTATCAGATCTTGACAATGGCAGATTTACCAGCCTACTACTAGAGGAACAGTATGTGTGTCTTTGACATGAGCGTGTCTTCAGTGACCGCAGGGAATTACAATGCAGGTTAATGTGAATTCAGGAGGTTCAAAGACAATGATTTTCAAGTTGGGTTATTTTGTTGGATTTTGAAAGAAAACGGCATTATTTCTTATTATTTACTGAAATTGTACAGGGGCACAGTGTTATTTGTCTGTTAAGAGGTTTCTCACTATGGATGCTATTAAAAGGGATTGATGCATTAAAAACCACATGTACGAAAATCATGTAAAAACTATTTCACTCAATACTGTGTTGGACCTTAAAACTAGTTCTTCTGACTCATTTTGATGGCATACTGACATTCATCAAGCACATTCTGGGCACTGTCATTGCCCTGCAGAGTTGGGGGGTGAGAAACTGCTCTTTGCAACTTTGTGTTCCAGCCTGGAGTATCATGTGACAGCTGCGTTTTGCTTTATGACACTGCATCACATGCCAGCAACTGGATATCAACATGCTAGCCATTTTGGACATGGACAACCGCTGATTCTGCAAAGAAATTCAAGAAGACATTATTAGAAGAAAGAAAGAAAAGAAAGAGGGAAAGTGACAGAGCAAGACGAAAGACTAGACTCACCAAAAGTGTGAAAATCTGCCAAAGTTTGGAAGTGTTTTAACAAAAATAGTTAAGTCCCGAAGAAATATTCAAAGCGTTTCTCTTTTCTCAAACCAGACATCTGACCAGTCATGGATGTGAACTTAAGACCATGGGTTTTGGAAAGAGATGATAGGACACAGGCTGTTTAATCCTGTGTTAGAGCTTCAGAGAAGCTTAAAGATGTCTTTGAAATATTTAAAAGAAAGTATCAGCTGTTGTTTATCTTAGATGGACCAAATCCAACTTAAATCTAGTAATCTGTTGTTGTTATGGTACATTTTTAACTGTTCCAGCATTATTGGTGCTTGGACATATGAACAGGTGGATCAAAGGCACCTCTGCTGCTCTGAGGCCTGTCGTTCTGACTGCAACAGGCTTCCTTTTGCATTGCAAGTTTGTGTGTTGTAAGTTAGTGATCATAGTGATGCTCTGAAATTCTTTCACTGCTGATCATTGTTAATTGAGCTAGAATGTTAAATTAGGAAAGTTTTTCAAGGCAGGTGAAATATAGTGATGTGAAATGGTTTCATTATTAGTTAACACATCATTTTCAGTGTTACAGATTAGCCTGTTTTAACACAGTAAGCCTACAGAAACACAGCCACTAGAAAGATAACTGGAAATGTGTAATTAGAGAGGCGCATCTGGATGCATCTGGGTTGTTGATGAAGAGGTGTTCTTGCTGATGAGCACGGATCGATTGGTTCTCATAACCAACTGGATCAATGAGGATGTTAACAAATCCTGACCCACACAACACTACAACACACTCTAATCTCTCGTTTATTAAACGCTCAAGTTTCAAAGCTGCATTTTAATGAAACAACATAATTATATACAGTAAATAGGTTTATAAATTAACAGGGAAAAGTGTAAAGATCCACCTTTTTTTTTAAGGTGAAAATCTGGGTGGCTTTAGTTGGCAGAGTTGTGAATGTAAGCGGATTTAAAAGAAATAAGGTGAACAAAAAACTTAATGTAGACTTTTGCCGCATTTTATAACTCAATTTCATCTTTAGAAGTAATTAAGTAATATCTAGATTGATAAAAATGCTCATTTTGATCTGATTAAGGAAAGTTAGAGGATTTTAGTTAAAAATAACTATTACGTATTTGAAATCTAAATCATTCACCAGTATTTATCTCTTGCGCTGTCAGGTTGAATTTCCTTTGTACCCTTATCAGTGAATATACTTGAAAGGACTTTTCAAAAATGTGCAGGAAGTTAATTTTAAAGAAGGGAAAACCCGGAGACCACTTCCTCATTATGTTGAAGTTCACATTTTAAAATCAAATCAGGTACTAATGGCCAGAGTTTAGAGGATTTTTAAAAAAAGTTTCAGCTGTCACTGAACACTCTTTTCTTCCTGTGGTTTTAAGTGTTTGTTTCGCATGTGTGTGGTGCAAGTTTATAGATAAGAGGGGGAGTTAGATCTCAGGCACTATTTGTTGCAGCTGTCTCTCTCTTTTGCTCTCTTTAACTTATTTCTAACAAACATTCTCATAGTCTGAGACTTTTTCACTGACACCATCCACACCCACTCCACCCTTCCCTTGAGAGTCAGTGAGGGAGAGAGGGCGACTGTTCTTGTAGCAATCATGTTTCCTTATGCCGTGGAAGGCTCAGTTTTTGTGCCAGTATTCTTTCTGATGCAGAACTTTTCTTATCTTATTGTGGCTTATATAAATGAGTTTTAGATTAACCAATTCCTAAAAAAAATGTATGTAAGCAATAAGAAATGGTGGAAAACACAACCTATTTTTAATAACTATTTTTTTTAACTGACAGGAGTCACCAGGGCTTTTTATGTGTAAATTTAGATTATTTGTTTGTATTCATAAAAGAAGACTGGTTTAGAGTGCTGATGTGGAGCCGTCACAGTATCTTAGTTATGTATAAACACTAAGAACATTTCAAAGCTTTGAAAATTTAGTTTCAGGGATTTACAGACAGACTATGGGTTTCAAACCTTACATTTTATGCTGCATTTGTCTGCATCAATAGTGAAACATAGTTCTTACACTGTCAGCTGAATTATAGTAAAATTTTCAGGCTCAGTCACTGAAGGTTTCTACATTTTTGTAGAAGTTTTTGTAATGATTTTTATATATGGGGCTCCTTAAATCATTATATTTAGTTCCAGCTGACAGAAACACAATTATAGCTAAATATGGGTTTAAATCATTTATGAGTAAAATACATGAATGTCTCTTTCTGACAAGTGAATTTACTCATATCTTCATATCGTCCCCACAGTGTTTTGAAAATTTGCATTATCCTCTGTCTTTGAATGGAGTTTGATTTTGCTTGTGAGTTCCCCCAACAACCCAAAGGAAGCACGTCCCCATGACTCAGTCAGGTCCTCTTTCATTTTCAGACAACAATAAATCCACACAACTCTGTTTACCGTGACATTATAGAAAGGCTGGACCTCCTTTGTCTTTTGATTACTGCAAAGTTTTGTTCTTTTCCCTTGCCAAATGAACTTTTGAATCCTTTTGAATCCTTTTATGAGGTTCGTTGAATACATTGGTAGCATTTGCATGGGGGTTAGCAGCCATGGCAACACCTACATTTTTATGTTGTTTATTGTACCCATCTGAGAAATCAGCATTCCCATCCATCTTGTAAGCTCACTCATGAATTCTTAAAGTATTCTGTTTACCCAATCTTCTTTATTTAAAGCAATACTAAGTAAGTGCTCACTTGGCTGCCAGTTCCTTCTAATGGCAGTATTTTAGAGGCAATGTTTTTTTCTAGAACAAATCTGACTCTTTTTCTTTCAAAGAATTAAGTTGGTGGCTGTCACTGCTCATCAGGTCATAGCCCTTTTAGAGCTAGCTCTGGTAGATGTTTATTTCATACCCTCTGGCATCATCTATGAAAGGTCAAATGGCCAAGATGACAGAGAAATAGAAAGCGATTGATTGAAATATGTCCAGCAATTGAGACAGAAGTGGAAGTTTGAGGCCCAGTTGCTAGATATTAAAGAGAGAGAAAATAGGATAAGGATATGCAGAATTCAGTGAGGCTTAGACTATGGAGATGAGGGTGCCACAATATAACAACTGGAAAATAGGCCTTCGGGATGGAGAGTGAGGGATGCAGGGAGTGGTGAGCCAATGATTTGGAGAAAGGGAATTAAATTTATACACGAGAACTGAGAGCAGACTTACATGTGGACCTGAAAGTGTAAGGGAAAAGTGTTGCCTAGGGTATCTACACTCTACGCCCTACGCTCCATTTGTCCTGATTGTGTTGTTGTACTAGCGCTTCTTCTTTGTTAACAACTGTTTTATTAATAAGCATCTTTTCCCCCTACCCACTAATACACAGGAAGACAAGGGCAGAGTGTCTATGAGTTGGCAACGCTGACACAGTGACCCAGTCTGGAAGATGTAGGTTACTTTTTCTTGCAGGCTTTGGGATTCTGCTTGTACGCACTGGAGCTGACTGGGGACTCGCTGTTGCTGACACAGAACTGTTACTCAGGGCAAAATCAGACTTTTACTTTTTGTTTGAATCAGAAATATAATTACTATTCAAACAGGACGTGTATGGGGACCAAGTTGAAATTAATTCTAGTTAAGTTCAAATGATTGATCCAGGACACTGTATGAAATGAACACACAGGAGATCTCAGCTCCTAGGTGCTTCCTCTTGCCTCTCACAGCGAACTGTGAAATATGCTGTTTGCAGATCATCTGCAGCATTAAAACCACATACGCAATGTTAGGTTCCCCTCACACCTCTAGCTTTCATCTGTTTAGGCACCAGGGAACCTTCAAGTCCCATTGGCTGCAATGTGGGGCCTCTGCAGATCTGGCTTTTTCTGAAGTATCCCATGGATGCTAGATCTGGCTGAGAATGTCGTTGCCTGATCAATGCTGTTGCCTCTTGGTTGTGCTTCTTCAGCTCTTCCTGGTCCATCTAAACAACAGAATCAATAACTTAGCTTGTCGTGATTTTTATGTTTAGGCTGATTGCTCTATGTGAAGTAGAATTCCCTTTGTAATTTTCTTACATTATGTTAGCACTCTTCCACAAATGTACTGTGGCTTGGTAAAATATTCTGTTGTGTATCTTATGATTCTCAAGTAAATGTAAGTAGGACAGAGCACATTTTAAGTAAGTGACTCATTGTCATGCCTGTAACATCCTCCTCCACAAATGTCTCATGCTCACTCTAATTGTAATGTCCAGGGTTATTTTTTCTTTTAAATTCCTCTGGGACTGTTTGTGTTTTCTCATTGCTTATAAACCATCCTCTCAAGTCATTTCCATGTGATTTGCTGATAGAAAACAGGTTTTACCTGGCCTTTGATTAAATGCCTCATGTTTGCTCTTGCGCTTTCAGGCTCTGCAGAAATTAGCAAGTCAGTACCTTAAGAGAGACTGGCCTGGAATCAGTCCCGATGACCAGAGAACAGACTATAGGTAAGTATGGGTACAAGCTGGCACATGTGACAGAGACATATGTATTTGCATTGACTTTGTGTCTTTGCATAATCAAAAAATTGCTTGCACATTTAGCTGTTCTGATCAGATAGAAGCTACATCTATTCTGTGCTGGACTACTCATCAAAATAAATGAATGAATAAAAAAATAAAAAGTAATAATAATAAGATTTTTAGCACAAATACGAGTCACTGGTGTAGATGTATTGAGATATAAAACCTTTAGTGGGATCCAACTTTTTGTGACAACCATAAATAAGAAACTACTCTAGCAACTACTGTATTTCTGCACAATTCTTGTACACTGTGGGCATTAAAAGTGTGTGGTAATGATGCAGTGAGGAAGGTCATTTCAAAACTCAGCTCTCTGTACCCTGGGAGTGTAAGTTTACAAGGATAAGAAACAATTGACAATATTTTGTGCTTTTTCATTCCAACTAGGAATGTTTATGCAGTATGGAGGGCCTACTTGGAGGGTACAGTTCAGGTGAGCCAGTCCAGGCTTAATGTATGTGACAACTACAAGAGTCAAGTATCAGAGCCTGCAAAGACTGTTAGACTCTATAAGGAGCAGCAACTAAAAAAGGTGAGTGGATGAGTGGACAGTGGAAGTTAGTCATGCTTTCCTGGAGCAATCTTTGTTCTCTATCCTTCTCTACATCTGCCTTGTTCCATGTGCTCACGCTGAGTTAACATGACTCATGTTGGTATTTTATTTCTTTAATAACTCAACAGTTTTCTTCTTTCCCCTTCACAGACCATTGATCAGTTGAGTGGCATTCAAGCAGAGCTGCAGGAGTCAGTGAAGGAGTTGGCAAAAGCCAAGAAAAAGTACTACGACTGTGAGCAGGTTGCCCACGCTGTACGAGAGAAGGCCGACATAGAAGCCAAGTAAGTTTATTGCAGGCATCGTGCTGATTATAAAAATGTTGTGACTGAACATTTGGTCCCCATTCATAGAGGTCAAGCAGAGCACCATATTGTTGGAAAACGGAGACTATTAAAAAGCTTACTGGTAATCCATTGATCAATATTTACCTGACAAAAAGTATCTTTTTTCCAGTTTCAAGGGTCCTGACATCCATTTGAGTAAAAGATTTAGCCCCAAAAAATCTGTTTCTTCAGTAGGGCTGCAACTAATGATTATTTCAGTAGTCGACTAATCTGTTAATTATTTTTTCGATTAGTTGATTAGTCACGATTATTTCTGTCATTCCCACCATCTGTGCTTCCTATTGACGCAGCTCTTTCTACAGGCCCCAGTGCATGTTTTACCCCACTTTTAGTTTGCATCACACAAATGTCCCTCTGATTTCCAGTCACAACACAACATAATGTCTATGAGTAAAATTAAACGAATGACTCCTGAAACAGTTGAATATGAAATTTAAGCTTAACAGCTTGTAATTTGATTTGATGCATCCAAACTCAGATGTAATGTCTTATCCAAACAATACAGAATCTGGCTCAAAAAGAAAACAAAATGAATAAAATATTTTCATTGTACAATTAAAAAGTGCAAGACCCTGTTAAGACAATGCTAAAAGACCTTCTGGCCCAGCACAGGGAACTGTAAACTTGCCTTCTGGCCATGTCTTGCATTCACATGGTCAACTTAATTTTTAATAAACGTGTTGAAGTAAGAAAATTCATACTTCAATTATATCAAAACAATATGAAATTTGGGCCCAAAAGGATACTAAATTAATTAACCCTTCTGTTTTAATGTTACAAATGAATTATGTTTTTATCCATTTATGCTATGTGTTTATTATTTGTTACCTAGTTTATTATTTGCCTAGTCTGATGCTTCAACCCACAAGACTAAACCTAGGCTAGGTAGGGGGAAAAAGATATTTTGGGATTAACTGTAAGCATTTCTACACTTACCGACTGAAACACGTTACATTTTAATGATGATGCTAGATGTGCTGCTGTTATCTTAATACATGTTTACGTTTGCCAAAGCGGTAGACTACTTGTTCGATGTGTCTCTGTGGTCTTAAAAATGGTTACAGTTAATGTTAGCACTGTCAGGGAAGCTGTACACTTCTACAATTTGCTGCTTTATTGCACTTAACGCGTTAATTTTCATGAAATGATTAATGTCATCTTGAGGTACGCAGCCTGTTTCTCGTAATGTAAACAAACACATAACTACTCGGTGATGCTAGCTTACCCTTCCGGGCGCTTTCGTTTCAGATGCTCATGCATGACTGTCATGCTGCCGTGGTATTCCTACTCTGCGTGGCAGACTGCACATTTCACCGGTTTTGAAACTTTAACTTGAAATATTCCCAAACTTTGGAAAGACGGGGTCTCGTCTTGTTTTCATTCTGCTTGGGTTGCACCACCATCGGGGAATTGTTCTTCATTGGTTAAACGTGGAGGCCGCACATAATGACTATACTGCCCCCAGCACTTACTACGGTGCGTTGCACTCATTTGCGTAGTCTACTGTCTGAAAAGCCATGGTTGGTAAAGACTGTTTCAGGATGCCTTGCGCACTTTTACTGTCAAAGCCCTTGGCGTTTATAACACGGCGCGTCGACAAGGAAATTTCCCGTCAATTAATTTTTATTGTCGACGTCGGCAACATTGTTGAATCATTGCAGCCCTATACTTCAGTATAATACCAAAGCTTGCTGTTGCATTATCATGTGGCCAGCAGCTGAGCCTCATCCATCCTTTATTGTCTTTTATACGTTCATGTAAACATTTATGACCTTAGCTACATTTACATGGACAAATATTTCATCTATCCGATTGAAATCAATCTGATCAGAGATTCCAGCCGACATGTTTACATGGACGCTAGATAAAGTGATCCCATCAGTTGTACTTACACGATGGACAGATTTAATATGATCATAACGCTTTTGAAATCCTCATGCCTACTAGTTCGGAAGAAGAAGGGTTTTCTTTTTGTATTTCAACCTTTTGACCGTCGAAATGCGTGAAATAATCCTTTACTCTTTCAGTTTCTAACGAAAACGTATCTGCCACAGTCCCCTTCTGCTTTGCTGCCTCCATTTTTGAAGTCTTCCCTGAAATTCATTACCTCACGTAACCCTCACGTGGTTCAAACATGCGCAGAAACGACATACACCACAGAAACGATTGGGATGAGTGTATACATTTTTTTTTTCCCCAGCTGATCCAATTGTGAAAAGGTTTCAGCCACCCCTCTCGATCGAATTGAAAATTCTTTCCGATTGGGGCTCATCGGATCAGTTGACATGTTTACATGACACATTTTTATTCTGATTGGACATTCACTTGGATCAAAAGTGCTCCATGTAAACGTAGCTATTGAGATTTAAGAATACAGCTAGCATTCTTAGATCTTGATTAACCTGAACCTATAGGAGTTCCCCTCTTGTTTTCACAGGCTTTAATAGACAACAAGAGTTTTCAGAAAGAGCCTGGACACACCATAAAAAAACATGTGTTGTGAATTTATATTATGTGCTATTATCAAGTTTGGATTAAGCTATCAGGTTGTAGTCTGAATGTGCTTTCTAATCCATAAATCACAACCCCAGTCATCCACAGGCATGTGTTTAAAAAAATCTGAACGGGCAAAATAAATAAATTTTTCAGTGCATTCAAACATCCTTAACTTGGTTTCATCAACACTTATTGATTTTGACAGTTTAGGGCTTTGAAATGAGGTCAAAATAAAGTCTTGCTTCATGTGATAGTTGAACAGAAAGTTTACTTTGGGTAATCCATGAAGAGGAATATTAGAGAAAGGGGTCAAGAGGTTTCCTCAACAGACAGCCGACTGAGTTGGGCAGTCTCACAGTTAGTTTCACATTTTGATCAAATGCTGATGAGTGTTGTTTTCCTGCTATCCCTTGGTAGCAGTAGCTATGGTGACATTTTCACTCCACTGAATCCTCAACTCTGGTTAGCACTTCCATCAATTGGCCTGTCAACTCTTTTTTTTGTTCTCTATCACTCAGTAGAAATTCACAGCTAAAGAAATTGTTCCACAGCCCCAGTGGCATTACAGTACGGCATTTGTGTGACTGTGTGTTGTTGGAGAGAAAATTGGCAAAACATTGGTCATCGACAGGAACAATGACAAAACAGGAAGAAACTGGTGTGGATGTAGAGACACTTCATACACTTAAGTTTTAAACTGCACTTAATGTAAAGCTAGGGAGCACAAGTAGATACACATCAGAAGTAGATGTACTCAATTACAGGCAGGTTAAAGAAATTGTTACACACCTCTAAAGCATTTTACATCTTCATGTGTGTGAGTTAAGAAAAGTAAAGTAGGCCTTTTTTTTTGCCAAGCAGAGTAAGAAAACCAAAGAAAACAAACATACCATGCATGCACACAGGATCCATTATTTTATCATGCAGGATTCATACATTTCAGCACTGATATAAATCATAATATAAACTGGAAACAGTTAGAGATAGCTGGTCTGAAAGATCAGAGCTACAAAGCTTTAGAAATGCGCGGTTCCTTTTCTTATTTCTACCGTAACCCGTTGATCAAATATGTGTTATTAAATTTTATTATGACAGTAGGAATGTCAAGAAAAGAAACCAAAATGCATTTCTTAGCGTAAACTCAGATAAGATTATATTAATTTGTTTAAATGAGATGTTTGTGACTGATTTGTTTGCTTGGTTTTGTTGTTTCAGGTCTAAACTGGGTCTTTTCCAGTCAAGAATTAGTTTACAGAAAGCAAGTGTAAAGGTAAGAGGACTTCACCCTGAAAGTCATCATCTATTAAGGCTGAGCTTTTATAACAGGAGACAACTTGTCTTTTAGCCAAGGCTTCGGGTGACTGATGCTAAAAGTTCATGTCATATAATCCAGTGGAGTTCTGCACTAATGTCTGTCTCTTTTCTTGTTCTAGTTGAAAGCAAAGAGAAGTGACTGTAACTCCAAGGCGACACAGGCCAGGAATGACTACTTGCTAACACTAGCTGCTGCCAACGCTCACCATGACCGCTACTACCACGCAGATCTACTGCACTGTATACAGGTACATAAAGAAAGATGAGAATAAAGCTATGGGAGCTGAGTAGTGTGAGAGAGAACACATATCCATTCTGTGTAAAATGGCAGAAGTCTAGTTTATAATGCTACACCAACATCTTTTTTTTAATACAGCTAGTATTGGCTTATGGACTTACCTGGATAATACCCAAAAGGATTTTTTTTTCTAGAAGTTGGATATATTTCTGGTTCAAATTGGGTTCTTCGAATTAAAGCTGAATTGAATATGAATTATCTGTCTTGTAAGAGTGCGCACAGTCAGACTCACATTTTATATTGGAGGACTGGGTGGAAAGGAAATATCGTTTTTAAATAAGGGACAATGTCACAGTTTTGAGTCTTTAAAGAGTTACAGCATTTTATGGATGTGAAGGGGAATAAAACCTGAAAAATTAGCTTTTACCAAATTACTGGTTGGCTGGAAATCATACTTTTTGTAACGTATGGTTTCATAAGATGACTTAAAAAGGCACTTCTGCCTTTTCTTTCAAAACGGTGATAGTTACATAACACAAAGTATGAATTATTTATGCCAATTTGTATTTTGATTTAGTTTCAGCACATTTAATCCAGTATGATGCTTCAGTTGTGTTACTAGTTTACTGCTTTAATCTGGAAATATTCTAATTATATTAATAATGATTAGAAATATTGTGTGCTTTTAAACACAGAGGTCTATATACAGATATTTATAAATTCAAAGAAGGTCCATCATCTATGTAGACAGACACATCTAAGCTCTTCTGTTTGAGTAATGTCATTTTTTTAAAATACTTTACAAACGTCAGTCTCACACACTGGCTTCCATGTACACACATGTGGAGTATTTTCTTCATCCCAGCGGTCATCATTCTCGGATGTGACTCTGATTTAGGCGTTGACACATGCAAGGAGACATTTGCACATGAGTGGTTGACAACATTTGCTTTTCTGAAGTGTCTAAACCAGGAAATAAGTCACATACTAAAGCTGGATTTATACTCACTTGGCGTCTGCCTGTGGTAGGGCCCGAAATGCGGTCTCACACTCAAGCGTAGGGTACGGCGTCATGTTGCAGTTTTTCTCCTGCAAGGCCACACAAATTCAGCAAGAGGCCTCAGAAATCCGGAGACACGTAATCGCGAACCGACCAATCACAAGGGAGTACTTCTGCATAACCGCGCTGCAAGTCGGGTCAGGAAAAGGCGCACGTCAAACCTCCACGGACCTACGCGGATGCTGCGTGAATATAAATCCAGCTTAAGAGTTGGAGTAAAATTAACAGGAAACTAGTGTGACGCATCTTTCTTTATGTGTCTTCCTCACAGGCTGTATATAACAGATGGACTTAGCCTTTAAGGCTGAAAAATGAAGTCACTGTTGAGATGCATTAAATCTGCATTTCTTTTAATGGCCAGCAGGTCATTGCAAAAACAAGACTGGGGAGAAGTCTGAGAGACTGACCTTACTTTGTACTTGATCTCTTCTTTGAAACATTGTCCATTTTCTAAAGAGAAAATAGTCCAGGCCAACTGAACACGCTGCTTTCAAACATTAGTCCACAAACCAATGACTGGCTACACTCATCTTTTATATTCAGACCTTCTGTTTGTTTCCCTTTGGTGTTGTTTTCTCTCTTTTTCTCTTCTGGTTATGAACCCATCTTTGTTTTTAATGGGCTTTGGGGATGCTGCATTCAAAAAGGTTCGTGAAAACTTTCAGATTCTGGTTTTTATGCTCAAGAAATTGAATGGCTATTACAAAAGGTGAAAACACCTTTTTTCAGTCAAAACATACAGCAAACATTCCTGAAGACCTCTCTCTTTACTTCTTTGGCCAAGTCAAGTTGTTTTTGTTGTTTGTTCTTCTTCGAGGTTTTATGTGTAGTATCCTTTACCAGGTCGTCTTGTGTCTGTTTCTCCTTCTCCCTGATTCTGACATACTCTGCCTTAGGCATGCGTGAGTATATACACTATGGGGCCATTCTGAATAATAGATCTCTGGCTACTCTTGACAGAAGGACAGAACTGCAGGGAAATATGCATGTACACAAATATGTGCATGCAAATACACAAGGAGAATGAGGGACACTGCTGGAGGGAAGCAAGCTGTTCATCCTCTCTCCCTCCTCTGCAGTTTTATTTGTAGTGTTTACAGGTCTTCACTGATAACGGCACAAAATCTGCGCCACATCAAAGTCTGAATTGTTCTCGCAGTAAAATTGTGTTTCTGACATATCACAGAGAAACAGCACAGTATATCCTGTCTGTGAATGCTATTCATCAGAGGTGGCTATAGAAGGATATTTGGGATTTAGTGGGAACTGGGATACATGGTGCTAAATTTCCCCGTCCAGAAATCTTTTTGACAGCTCATCCCACTGTACTGAAAAGACCGTCACCTCTTCTTTTTTTTTTACAGCGGTAATGCCAAGTCTTCTGCCGTTAATTTTAAACCAGACAGAGGAATAAGATGAATTGTTTGAGGAGGAGAGGATTTACAGATGATAGAATAGGAAGATAGATGAGGAGACTTGTACCGGATAGCCTTGTTTAGATCAAATCTTCTCTTTAAAAACGGTGGCTGGGCTGGGAATTGTACTCGGCTGCAGTGATAACTTATATGTTATTCGTGAACACCTCTGTCCTCGTCAATGCGACATCTGTGGTGAGAGGATGGGAGCTGCTCCTTGTCTCCCTCTGCTGTTAGAAGCTGATGCTGTAGTTGCTCTCCCTCTCCAGACACAAACACTTACATTTACACCTCTGCTTTCTGTCTGCTCCATGGTGTTGTACTTGTTGTTCAGAGTGATGCAGTCATTCAGCGCAAACACGCACACAAACACACACGCCCACTGGCTATGGTACAGCAACGGGGCTTTTTCTGGAAGCTGACTCACTTCATTTCAACACTACCGTAAATGGATAAAAAAGGAGGGGAGGAAGAGAAGAAAGGGGGAGGAGGAAATTGCCAGAATGATGAGGGAACATTTAGAGAGAAGTAAGCCAACTACCCACCCTTAATGACATAATTTCCTTGTCAATATCCCATTGTTTTATAAGTCTGTGTATGCAGATGCTACAAAAGTGGGTTTATGTGCATATTTGAAAAACAGATTTTTGTGTGTGATCATGTGTTAGTCTGTGAAAAGACAGTTGACATGGCCTGAAAGATCCCCTGGCTAGTGTGGCATACGCAGGTTTTTCTGAGAGCCTGAGCTTTTGTGAAGTACTTTGGCCGGGGGAATGTATGCATGCCTGAATATTTGAGAGTTGAAGTGTGTGAGTCTGT
Source organism: Leptatherina wallacei (assembly GCA_028567055.1). Lineage (NCBI taxonomy): Eukaryota > Metazoa > Chordata > Actinopteri > Atheriniformes > Atherinidae > Leptatherina > Leptatherina wallacei. The sequence goes on along the minus strand of JAOXYM010000009.1, from coordinate 20,268,364 downwards.
GGTCTCTGTTTTGTTGAATTGGAATCTGAACCCCTTCACCTTCCCCTGCAGCTGTGAGAACTCTATCCAAAGAACACTTCTTTGCTAGCACACACACCCATCTCACATACACTCATATTTTTTTTAGTCTTTCCTTTTCGCTTTTACCCACTAATGCTGTTAATACCTTTTCAAACGCTCTTTCCTGCTCTCCTTCTCCTCTCCATTAGCCTTGCTCCCTCTTTCCCTCTGTCTGACTTGTACATTTGGCAGTGTGGCCCACAGCTTGGCAGCACTATTCAGGTTCACCATAGAAAAGCTATTTATTTGGGCTTCATACTTCATTAAAATGTCTTCATATCAATGCATCAGAAATAGTAATGCTAGCTGTCAAATAAAAACATCTGCTTGGCTGCAGTACTTGCTTTGACTTTCTGCCATCTGCCTCATTTTTGCCTCTCCTTGTTTGCTTTACCATCTTTCATCTTTTCTTGCCTCTTCTCAGTTTGGTATAATTCATTAAATCACTGCTCTGTTATTTAAAGCATTTGGAAACACATATTTGCATTAGAATTCATTCAATTGCTGGCAGCAATGCTAAACCTGTGGTATTTCTATGTATTTATGTTTAACAAATGCTTTCTTTGCTGTACTGAAGCACATTTCAAGCCATTTTTCTTTAACTGTATTCACAATTAGTGAGAATATAAATTTCTGCCTTTTTGTTCATGAAAATGATTATTATGTATCTGCCACTCATGTCTTTCCTCTAACTGTGAACACCAGGTAAGCACAGTCTGTTGGAAAGAGCTGCCTATATAGATATTTTCAAAGGTCTAATGTGATGTAAGTAAAGATGGCTATGTGTGTGTGCGGGGTGGGGGTGTGTGTGGGTGGATGGTAGGTTCAAGTTTTCATTTTACTTCAGTAGATTTTCTTGTTATCATTCTGACCCGAGAACAGGTATGTCTTATTTGTCAAGCACTGTGACACTCAGTTGAAGTGTTTTTCACCTTGTGTGACAGAAATGGTTTTCTCAGTGACACAGGGATAACTGCTGTATAAATGTTATTGATTTTTCTGGGAGTCTTATCATTGTATTAGCAGAATAAAAAACAAAAAGCTGTTTGTGGCTTAGACAATTGAAAGAATGTTCAGAGCATGCCTTCAACAAATTGAACCAGTTCTACTTTCTAACCTGATGCATTCCTGAAGGTGACATGCTCCTAGAGCCTCATAAAACTGACAAGGAGGAAACGGGAAATAAATAAGTGTTGTTATGGCCCTAAATGAATAAATGTTACAAAAGACGACCATGAATGTACACTAAATTGATGTTTTCTCTCTGGGATCCCATGTTTCTTATCTTTGTCTGTCCCCAGGCCTTGGATGGGAGAATCTATGAGCATGTGAAAGACTACCTGGTAGCGCTGTGTCGCACTGAGTTAGAGGCCTCCCAAGCAACGCACAACACCTTCCAGTTCCTCTTGGACAAATCCACCAGGGTGAGTTGGATGTGGTGTAGGACTGCCATGGCTCATTTGCAAGTTAGTTTTTATAGAAATACAGCAGATCCTCTTGACCTTGTAACCTTAGAAAATGGCTTATTTTGCCAGAGCTATTTGTATAACTGGTTTGAATGGGAGAACTCCACAATTTTGGGTTTTTGGTTTTTTTTAGGAGGAAAGTTGGGTCTTTGACTAACCTTTATCTAAGGAAACAATATAAAAAAATTTTTTTTTAATACATATTTGTTATATTTGTATGTGCACCAATAGACTACTACCATTTAAATGTATAGACACATAAATATTGCATATGCTATCAAAGCAATACATGATTTGTTTTTGTGCACAGTCTGCTAAACAAGCTTGCATAGATCTCAATATACTGTAACCTGCCACTGGTCACCTGTGTCAGAGTATGGGACTGGTTTCTTATGCATTCCTGTAGGCTTTTGCTCAGATACACTTTCTAAAATGCAGATCTTACTACGTATTTTGACTTAATCCCGCCTGAAAGAATTTCACACAAAAACCTATTTAAACACATATTCCAGGAACTGGCTCTTTACCAGTCTGCAGTGATGACTGATGTGTTGTTATCAATACTAGCTGTATTTATAAGTATCTGCAATATCAAGGACTCAGTGTAAAACTACAGGCAGAAAAAGAAAAGTAACGGCAATCATTTCAGAACTGTGTGGATTCTCCAGTGGATTACACGTATTTAAACATGGATTCAAAAGTTAAGTGCAGAGCTGGCTTAGTAAACGATAAGTCCAGAGTGATTTTGACAGATATTTATATTCACTGATGCTGCCCGTCTCAAAATTTTCTATGAAATTCTAGGGCTGCAGTGCAAAAGCCCTAATACTCATTTTAGTTTTCACTTTTGCCTTGACCATGCTCCTCGCTTAACTTGCAAGTTCTTTTACCTGAATACACATGTCCCAATCAAATCCAAAATCCATGTATGAATATAAAACACTCACCTTCTGTAGGTTTGAAATGTGTTTGTAAAAAAGTTGGTAGTTTCTTCCTTCACGGTGAGTGGCAGATGCAGTCAGTGTGGACTTCCTGAGATAGATTCCAACAAAGTTTCCGAAGCAGCAAGCTCATATGCAAAAGAGCAGGATTAATTATCTCCTTGTGTTTCTCTCAGATAATACAAGAGTTCAATCAGCAGTTGTTTATGCAAGAGAATCCTGTGTTTCACAAAGCACACGACTTCCAGTTCCAGCCCAGCGAATGTGACACGGTAAGGCTCGGAAAGCTCCACACACCTATGCTGCATGAACATCTATGCCCATGCAGCAGTTTTATAGTTTTGTTAAACGTCCATGGATTGTTTGCATATGAACCTGTTTTCTGCCAGATACTATCTCTCTCCTTATATGACAAACAGACACTCACACACACTTAGACATACGTAGGTATCAACCAGCATTCTTATTCTACGACGATGTTGGATGTTCCCTCCTTATATTTTTTTCTCTCCCATATTGTAGTTTACATCTGTGGGTAAAGTCCTTAGCTAATCTCAGTCAGCTGAATCCCTGAAAAGGAATTGTTACTTTATTTTTAATGAATTTAGACAACCACATGAAAACATCGGGGGCTGAGAGGTTTTCCAAACTGAGCCAGAGCTCTGATCATCCTTACTCTCTAGAGAAATCTTTGAGTCTTTTATATCCAGCTTTTGGAAATTTCTTCATGTTAACAATTCAAGATGGAATAGTCCACTTAGCTAGTGTCTGGTGACAGCATAACAGAGGCATGAATCAGCTCTGTGTTCTAATTTTTGATTGCCAGTGCCAAACGATGTGTGTCCACTGGGAACTTATCTTTCTAGTCTTTAAATCTTTTATCTTTCACTAAAGCTCAACTAAAAATCTTTTCAATTCAACTCGCTGTTGAGTGGTAGAAATGTTTAAGATTATTGTCAAATGATCAGAGTCTGTGTGATCACAGTAGAACAGTTGGAATTGTGCCGTTTCACTCCTCTGGAGACTTGTTAACTGTTTCAGACTTAGAAAGAAATGTCTCTTAGTGGACACAGTTCCTAATTCCTCTGTAAGGAAGCTTTCCTTTTCTCCTGTGTATGAGTCATATTGTGCTTTCTTGATTCTACTTTCTATCTAAATCTCTCTTCTTAGCTTCTCTTCCCTCTCTGATCTTTTTCCTTTTGCTGCTTCTCTAACATTTTTCTGTGTATAAATGTTCTACACCTTCCTCGTGTCTTCCTATTCCTGTTCAATCTTTGCTAACACTTTTCCCTTAACTTTTTCCTCATTAACCCCTCCTTGTATTTGTGTGTATATGTTTGCACTGCTGCTCTTGGGTGTGTGGATACCTCCTACCTGTCTGTATGCGTGCGCGGCAGACTCTGAGCTCGGTGCAGCAGTTGGTGGACATTGAGCCGTCGCCCGTCAGTGCCATGAGAATGACCCTGGCACAGGTAGTCTTAACTGTTGTTGGCATTCCCATCTTCATTCCTGACACAAACCATAGCTCATCTGCTCCATCCATGTCCTGATATTATCTGTCTGGCCTGGTAACATTTACTTGAACATGTACTGTAAAGAAACCTCAGCTTCAAATTTTCCTTCAGGTTTTCACCTGCAAATTTAACTTTGTTGTTTTTCATTGCATGTAAGGGCATTTGTGTTCTGCTGCATGATCACAACCAAACTAAATGAGTAGATAATCAGATGCTTTGAAAAAAAGATGAAAAACCTTTATTTGTCCTTATGGTTGCTCTGTTGATAAAATCAACATCCCCCAAAACTCACTTTCTGTGATCATGACACTTGTGATGGATTTTCCCAAAAGGAGAAGCTTATTAACTGCTACCATTGCTGGTCACTGACATAAAAATATCCATGTAACAGCATACAATAAATGATGTTCTCTGTCTTAAGTAAAAATTGATACACTATGCATTTTTCCCCCCCTAGATTAAATTCTGATTGACAATCAGAGAGTAATTAGACTCAACTACAATAAGAATCTTTACATCCCATTTGTCCTTGCTGGCAGTGCGGGTCTATCCCTCTTCTTCAACAGAAAGTGGAATCGCTATCACAACATGCCAAGTCAGTTTCAGCACAAAGGGAGCTATTAGCATATGCAAACAACTTATTACCCTCTCTTATATACTCTGGGTTATTTTATTATTACGGGGCAAGAATATATATTTTTTAGCTCACTAATAACTTTTGGCACATCTTTGAGCTCTAAAAATCCTTAGTTTTCCAGTCTGTAACTCAAGGAGGATGTTGTTCATCGTAACAAATCTTCAGGAGTGTACCCATAGTTATGATTCGTTAAGTTTTAGTTGCAGTATAGATTTTCCTGATTTAGTTTATTATAGTGCAAGTTATTGTAAAGAACTTCAGTTAACAGTGCCATGTGCATTATGTGTCAAAACAAGTGTCATACTATCATGAGCAGGGCTGTTAGATTACAGCAAAACTACAGGTGTGGTGATAATTACATTTGCAATATCCTGACAATTGATGTGTCAAAGATAAGATGGAAACATGACATGTTAGTAAAAGTTTCTAAATTGCACGTTTAAGCTGTAAACTCAGTTTAAAATGCTGAATGTGTTTGTAAGTAATTGAAAATGTACGTGTTAACATAATTAAGTCATTGTAAGTAGTAGGGGTGTCACGATTTCCATTTTTTATCGTAATCGATCGAAATTACGTTACGGTCTCGAGCATCGAAATCAAAGAGGATCAACGATCCTTTCATTCCCTTTTTTTTTGGTGCATGTGCGTTTTTTGAGTGAGTGTGTTTCCCCCCTTCCGTCCCCCATATACAAAAGTGATTGTTTCAATCACAAGATCACAAAAGGAGCAGGTTAGGTTTACATACATCAGGGAGGTGCGTAAAGAGTTTAGCGCATGACGACGCAGCATACTGTAGCCAACGCCAGTAGTTAGCTAAGTTAGGCAAGTGCAGGTAAAGGAGACGCAGCGCCAGAGCTTGAAGCCGCTCTTGCTTCTCTTAAATCACCAATGGGGAAATATTTTGCTTCCCAGCCAACGATTCCATCCTCATTTGCAATAAAACTGCCTCAGACCTCAGCTCGTGCAAAAGCTATAACTAACACTATAGGGCTATTTATAGCAGCAGACCTGCAGCCACCTTCGGTGGTGAAAAACGCTGGATTCAAACATTTAACTAGCGTACTTGAGACACGCTACAGTATGCCCAGCAGGTCGCATTTTACAACAAAAGTGTTGCCCTCCATGTATGAAGTCGTTGAAGAAAAAGTTTTGGGGGGTCTATTTTATGAGTAGTCCACACACTGCTGAAACCAAAAACAGTCACTAGATGGCAGGCACCCTGTGCGACTTCTCTTTTTTGTTATTATCATTGGTATTTTGTAATGTGATAATGTGATACATTACATAAGAATGGAAATTGCATCACTTATATGCAGCCCATCTTTTGAAATAAGATTTACTGTACAAAATTTAATGAATAAATCTAATGACCGTAGACGAAACTAGTCTCAAAATGGTATAGGCCACTGTGCTGTTAGAGAGAAAAAAAAAATCAAGAATCGAATCGTGACCCTAATATCAAAAATAAAATCGAGTCGAGGATTTGGAGAATTGTGACACCCCTAGTGAGTAGTCATTAGATTTAACTTCAGTTTTTGTGGGTTTTTTTTTTTTTCTGAGTGTCTGAATCTATTAGCAGAGCGGTAAATGTCATGAAACATCATCTCCGATCTCATTTAAATAAAAGTCTAAAACCAGGATTTAGCTATAGCCATTGTATTCTGGTTTATTAGCAGCTCTTTACCTTTTGTTTATCTATGAATATAACCATAATTGGCAGAGATGGCGGCAGTGGCTCAGGTGGTAGAGCAGGTCGTCCAATGACTGGAAGGTTGGCTGTTTGAATCCTGCTCCCAGCCAATTGTCGTTGTGTCCTTGGGCAAGACACTTAACCCTCCTTGCCCCCATTGTTGGCATCACTGGTGTACTCAGATGTAAGTCGCTTTGGATATAAGTGTCTGCTAACTGACTGTAGAACAGAATAAAGAGTATAACCCATCATCATAACAACCCATCATAGTTTTAAAAAGCTCTTTAGAGTAACTTTTAGGCCAACCACATATTGAGTTAATCTCACACTGCAAGGTGAATTGCTTATTTTTAACCCAGGCAGATATATTAAATGCTAAAACCACATCCACATCCTGGTTCAACGCTCATTTTTACTGTATAGTTAAATCAGAGCTTCTCAATGTGCTGTCTTTGGGCTAATAGCAGCTCTCTATATAATTTAATCTATCCAGCAATTACATCATGAAATATGTATATTATCATGTGGTTAGATTACCTGCAGCTTATTTAATTCTTAGACACGTCGCTAGACCTTATTGACAACAGGCATTATTTTCTTTAAGGGTCAATGTTGTTTTTATAGTTGATAGAGGAAAAATCACCCCAAACAGCTGGCCTCAAGAAATTGATCAGCCTTCTGACTAATGATTATTAAACTGTATATTAGCACAAAAGAAAGACTGTTTTCTGAACATAGTGAAACATAAAACCACAAAATTATGAGATTTACTCATTCTGCAAGTCCATGAGCGAGCAACACAACACTGAACAGTTTCAATAAGTCTTTACATATAATTAATGGAGAGTTAAGGACACAAACAACCCTCATAAAGTGGATCATTCTGGGTCCTTAAGTTGCTACTTAGGCCTCAAAACTTTGAGAACTCCAGACTTAAATGCACAAGTAGGACGCACCACATATTAGAGTCCAAAAGCAAAGATAGCAATGATGACAAACTGGATAGATAGATCTATGAATTTGGAAGATGGCCAGTCACATTCTCGATACACCATCGATCAATTGTTTTGACCCTCTAAAACATCAGTGAAGCTTAACAAAAACTACCCATGTCACTGGAAATAATGCAGAAAAATTACCTGTCGGCATCAGCCTTCCATTTCAGTGGTTAATTAAGTCGATCACTTTTCTGTTTGTACACATTCATAGTGTAATAATTCTGTTTTTGCTGCAATTAAATTGTTCTGCTTTATGCTCTAATGCAGGTTGTGTAGGAACTTTCATGTCTTAGGCTCTAACTTATTTTAGGGATCCATTCAAACTGATTTAATAGAAATGCTGCTGGTGTGTCTAAAGTGTGAATAGTTTTCTGTTCAACGATATTTATCATATTATTCAAGACATCTGCATGTCCAGGCATACTGGGGCAGGAGATCCTTTTTTGTTTAAGCAACTGGAGCCGATATCTTATGTGAAATAATTCAAACGTTTGTCTAATCAGAGCAAGTCAGTTACCATGTTATAGAGCTTTTGGTTAATTTAGTTTTACATCAATTTGGTCCAAAAGTCAAGCAACCCATGTTCACTGGGAGGGAATGACATACGACAAGATGCCTCGTACATAATCTAATAATTGGACAAGAATTTAAATTCTAAACAGAATCAACATGTGCTGCCTATTCTGATACACGCAAATGCTGTTTTACACAAGTGGTTCACATCCCTTGACTCCTGTGGCTTTAGAATAACACAATTGTTCCCCTGTAGTACTCAAAATGACTGTTATTATGACAGTTGATGTTGTTATTGTAGTACAGCATGATCCATCATTTAGAGTTCACTGTGGCGTACTTCAGATTTCACTTACTTCATAGGATGACTGCCTAGAATTTTGCTTGACATTAAAGTTACAGTTTCTGATTAGCTATTGTGACCATTTAAAAAAAAAAAAGACATTTGATTTTGGACATAAACATAATTACAATCCAAACCAATAACATGGAGGTTCTTAGAGACTTACAACCGTGCTTTCAGGAGTGAGCTAGGAGCTGATGTTAAAATGAGGACTTAGCTGCAACACATTCAAAGAGAGGATTTTGTGACAGCATTAATTTTCTTGCTTGTAGGTTAACTGATGTCCTTAATTTGATCAAAGTATCTGGACATAAATTGGCTGAGCCCTTTTTGAGATGTGTCATATTACACCCACTGTTGTAATCTAGTGTTCTGCGTCACTCCTTTAACTCCCTGCAATTCTCCAATGCCTGAATGTAATTAAGCTGTAAATCTCAACGGTAATACTTTTCATCTCACACCTATCCTTACCCAGATTTATGCCCTAGTGTTACTGATTCAGCTCATAATTAATGGGAATGATTTGCTTAAAAAGGAAGGTGCAATTAGATATTGTGTATTTGAATCCTATTACCACATGCTTATGATCAGATTATTAAAACTTTGGCTTCTCAGGTCTGTGGACAAACAGAAGTGACACTGAGCATCTGTCCATTTATTTTTATTTTCTATTGTCAGAAGACATGTCAAAGTTGACATTTCAGCTATTTTTGACATGTATGCATCTGATATATTTAGCATTTGTCAATGCCAGGACTCCAGATTTTGCACTGATTTCAGTCTGAGAGATTAGATTGAGTTGGAGATGCTGTATAAAGCACTGAGCATTGTATGATTGATAAATCCCCATGAGCCAAATTTGTGGTGTTTGATATTAGGCCACTGACTGATGTAAAAGAATGATAAAAAGCAAGGGGGGTCATGGAATATTAGAAAATCTAATAATTCACTGAAGCAAGCAATCTCAAATCTGAGTCATAGATGTAAGCGGGGAAAAAACTAAATGAATTAGATTTAAGACTAGAAAGGACACTTTTCAGGGAGTTTTCTTCAGAACAATAAGTAAGCGCTTTGTGTTCTGTGCATATTTTCTGGCAGTCAGAAAAATGAGACCCAGTCAAATCCATGCACAGAGGACTGAGAATTGTGTAGCATACATCTAAGGACCCATTTATACTTGCATGAGGGCATCCATTTGCTCTTGTCCCCTGCAGATTGGTATTTGGTATACACAATACAGATAGATGGCTGGTCCTTCGAAAAGCTAATTGTGGGATGACATAATATATTGATGGAAAGCAGTTTGGCCGAAAGTTAGAAGATGAAACATCAATAATGATAAATTAATATCTGAAGTTATAAAGAAAAAGGACCAAGAGCAGCCCGCAACTCAAACTCCTTCAGATATATTTATGCCATAGAGTGGCAGCAAATTGCTACAATGCTGACGTGTGTTTGCCAAACCCCAACACAAAGCAAAGATGTTCAAAGCATTCCAGGTTGTTAGTGTTTGTGTAACCAACACCCTTCCTTAGTGTGTTAGCTGACACCAGATCATTGGTTTGAGTTCAGAACCTTTACAGTGCTGATTCCCACTTTGGCCCCTTTACTTTTGCTGTGCTGCTTTAAATCTGTTAACATTAACCAAACATAGTTTGCCCAGTATACACAGATTAGTCAAAACATTATGACAGTATACCTATAATGGAATATGTCCTTCTCATGCTTCCAAAAGAGCTCTGACCAGTTTGGTCACAAACATTTGATGATGTCCTGGAGTGACTGGTACCAGAATCCTTTGGGCCATGAGGGTTGTGGGGTGGGGTCTTTGTGGATTGAGCTTGCTTCAACAGAAGCCCTCAAATTGATATCATGAGAGTTAGAAGGCTGGGTTAACACGTCAGACCCTTTGTTGTGGCTTTTGAGTGCTTCCTTGGCAGTTTTGCGAGGCTCACTACTGTCCCACCGGGGAAGGCGGCTACCGTAGTGAAGCGCTGTTATTATGAGCAGAGAGTGACTGGTCTGCAGAAATGTTTACCTAAATAACAATACATGTGAGGACAGGAGATTTTCAGGAAAAAGTCTGCACAATTTGGTCCAGTCTTTTTGCACAGTTGTTGTTGATACAATTACTCCTATTTTGAAGTGTTAGGGAGGACTTGCAAGGGAACCTAGAGGGAACAGGATGCTGAAATTAAGCTGTGAAAATTGGTGTAAATTCTTTGCTTACTTTTATGTTCTCACTCCAGAATATCTCGAGAACTTCAATACATGTGTGAAAGTGGCTAAAGTAACATACCAGGATATAGGATTTTACAATGTTGTATTGTATCCATATGAACAGTGTTACTCACTTTACTTCTCAGGAGTTATATTTTTGAGGCTGACAGGTTTACTTTTCGAATCTCAGATTTTCGCATTGAGCCTTGATTTCTCTCACCAAAGTAAACAAATGTGAGAATACATATACTGTCTAGTAACAAACTATGTGAAGATGCAATTCCATATAAATTCCAACATTATGAAAGACATGCATATAAGATTTTATATTTGTTCATAATTTATTTCTGAAAAACCTGTTTAGGCCCAATCTCAATCCCACCCCTTAGCCCTTAGCCCTACCCCTTCGCCTTTAAAGAGAGTGTGAAAGCAAAGGGCAAATTTTTCAGTCCTATGAATTGAGTAACCCTTCTCTCCGTATAACCTGAACGTATTAGGAGGCTTGTCTGCTCGTGGCTCCCTGTTTACAAGACACACGTGTTACGTAGACCTTGATACAACAGAAAAAAGAGCAGTGACATACAGCCCTGTAACCACAGAAATGAAAATTACGTATATGCTTATATTATATATAATGTTCCCTGAGTATAATCAATTAAAACCTTTATGCAAATTACGACATCGCTATTTTTATTTCCAAAACATGCGTAGAGCGGCCAAATGCCGCATTGTGCCGTCATGAGTAAACATCTACTTCATCGTAAAGTTTTTAACAACAGTTAAACATTTTTGACATTATTTACGAAAAGGCAACTTTTCTGTACAAGTCTTTCGGCGCCATGTTTATTTCCTGCGTGAAAGTGTAAAACTCCTCCTACCCCTTTGCCGTGAAGTCTGCACCTGAAAACCCTCTGCTGTAAGGGGTATTCAGCCCTTCCCCTCGCCCCGAAAGAAAATAGAGACACCCCTTCGTCTCTCATGAACACACAAAACGGAAGGGAAGGACTGAGGGGGAGAATTGAGATTTGGCTTTCAAATCAAATCAAATCAAATAGTGTTTATTATCATATGTACAGTGCAGAAACAAGTTTCCCTCTACAATGCAAAGCTTACTTTGCCATCCACACTGAATGCCTTAGTAAAGATAAAATATAAACAAAATAAAATATAAACTACTATAAAATAAAACTGCTGTTACTGGTATATATTTACAGTATATATAAA
>JAOXYM010000009.1:20221166-20242108 GCA_028567055.1 Leptatherina wallacei | reverse complement strand
GGTAAATTAAAATCGAAATAACGCGACATTGGAAGTAAAGTTCGACTGATGACAAGGCACATCGATTTCAATTGATGTAATTGATAAGTCCATGTGGGAAAAAAAAGTATACCATCATCTACAATTATTGCGACACAGCTGTAAACACAACATGCCAATAGTCTGTGAGGATTTTGTGTTTTTTTTCTTTTTTAAGTTCTTTTAGCTGCATAAAAAAAGAAGGAACTTTATTTTTCTCATCTAGAAGCATAATCAAGTGAAGCCAGTTGGTAAAAAACTTCTCCTTCTGGTGCCAATGTCATTAAAAGAACAAACCATTGGAGGCTCACAACAAACTCAGGCATTTAGCAGCAGTTCAGCAGTCCTTGATTTTATTTGGCATCTACTAAATCCACTAGAGAATGTCTGACACAAAGACAGAGACATTATAAGAATATTATTATTCTTAACAAGGTGCAACAAAAGGAAATGAAGGAGGGCATAGGGGAGACTTTAAACAGCAATCTGCTGGTTAAAAAGAGGTCAAAGTGAATACGGCAACAGAGAGATGAAAAAGACATGAATTGTGAATAATAATGAGCCAAGGAGGGCATGGAAAAGCAATAAGAGCTGGGAACAGGCAGTCCCTTTGGCCCTTTCTTCATTCCACTCATCTTTATTAATACAGAAGGAAATACTGCCAGTCACAAATCCACAGGTCTCTACGGCAGCCAGTGCCTTCATTACAATATCACTTTTACAGTTATTACCTCCAAGACCAATAAAATCTGCCACTGCTCTGCATCTTTGCTGTATCGGTACACACACTGTGATGTATCTTTGATTTTATTGGGTTATTACTGAAATACATGCTGGTCATTTTACTTCAGGGATGAAATGGAATCGGCCTCTCAGACTGCACCGCCCACTCTTAAATCAATGCAGAAAAGTGAATAAGAGTAACATAACACAACAAACATGCACTTACCAAAAAAGTATGGCCTTGCCATTGAGTCTCAAAATATGAAACTGGACATCGACTTGTTCTTCATCATATTCAGTCCAGCGTCCCTCCTGTATTCTATAACAGCGTCTCAAATCACTGCCTCTTTACAAGGTATGTTCTCTCTCTCTAGCACAGGAAGCACTGCATAGTCATTTGTCACGTCTAAGGGGAATAAATTAGCACTAAGCCATGTAACTATAACAGTTATAAACAGTGCATAACACTTAATCTCTTTATTTCAGTTTGCAAGTTCTGTAACTTAAGACTGATTCAGACCAAAATGTCTCAGCTACTGTTGGTGGTGACAGATCAAGCCTACGGACTGTGGTGATCCCTTAACTTTTCCTGTAATCCTCCAATGACAATGACTGTTTTGCGGAAAATGCCTGAACTCCCGAAAGGATTTCGTTGAAAATTTTGATTACACATCTTTGAACCCCTCAGGATGAATTGCAGTAATGTGTGGTGATCCCCAAACTTTCCCACTAACCTTTCATAAAGACAAAATTTTAACAAAGTGGAAACACTTCGAACATTTATAACAACCCTATGACTTTATTCTCTTTACCTATAGTTAGTATAGCAGTTCGTTACATATAATGTTTTATACTATTTATGTAACATGTCATGTTTTTCCAAGCATTTTTTTCTTATATATTCCCAATGACAATTTTACATTAGTGTAATTTAAGTCGAAGCATGTCTTTAGGCCACACCTGAAGTTTTACTTTTCCCCTGAAAATGAATCCTTTTGTCTAAGAGACCAGTTTGGGAGATTAACTCGTGAGCAAAAGACACATCTGTTTTGTTTTGTACTGGTGTAGAGTTTACTGTGTCAACAGAAATTTGATAACTTAACACAATGACCTAGGTATGGTCGCATACAGACACACACTCTATTGTTATGGCCCCGTCAGCTTGTTGTGTGTGATGGATCTTTCCATTACCTGGATCACATGATGGTCACATTAGCCAGTAAAATTCACAAGTGACAAAAGAGGGAGGAGCTGCATTTATGAAACATTAGTGCCTCTACACCTGTTTAGAAATGCAACAGAGCACACACAGAGGAACTCAGACAGGAAGAAACGGTGAGTAATGAGCAAAGATGTGTAAAAGTTGTATGGAAGTTAAGTCAAGTAGGCAGGCCTTGCAACTAGCTTGAGAGTAGTACACAAAAACCATGACATTATAAAGCAGAGGTTGGCGACAACCACAGATAATTTAAGTTTTTGAGAGCATTTTGGCAGTCTTGTACATTTCTCAACAGGTTGACCTTCATCATCTGTTAAAAAATTTGTAATAATTTATTGTTTTTATTTTCATTAAATTTTTTTTTGTATTTCAATAACTGCATTTGAATTGGAGCACAAAATGTTCTAAACTCCTTACTTTTAAAAGCGAGTGGAGCTTTTAATCTTCGTCCTTGCACTTATCACAGGTTTTGACTTTATCTCGCTGTGGCTCTGTTTGTGTGTCAAAAGGGTACAGTGGACTTAGAACGTGAAGAGTGTGAAGAGTGTGAAGAAAATATGGAAGTTTTTGACGACAGCAGCTCCAGTCCTTCGGGAACCCTTCGTAACTACCCACTAACCTGCAAAGTGCTGTACTCATACAAGGTATAGTGCAACGTGCACACACACCCACGTACACACACAGAGAAGAATAGCTTTTTGTAGTTACATGGGCACACACTTGCATACCTATTAATTGTATGGTGCTCCGAGAGCAACACCTACAGCACATGGCATCATTTTGTGCATAACAAAAAGTCAACAGCAGTGAAATATTAATGAATTGGCAGCCATAAAAATTTAAAGAAGTGAGCAGGTTTATTTTCCATTTTCTTTATTTGATGTTTTTTCATTCTCACTCCCTCTTTTTTCTATCTTCAACTCTTGTTGTGTCTTTCTCACAGGCCTCTCAGCCAGACGAGTTAACTATTGATGAGCAGGAAATGTTGGAAGTTATCGAAGATGGAGACATGGAGGACTGGGTCAAGGTACTCAAACACAGACAGACAAACATCAGTTGTACAGATCTGTATCTGATTTACATTTGCAACAGGCAATTTCAGCAGTTCTTCTGTGTACCATTAGTGTGTTCTTTTTGGGTTTACCTGCTTTCTTTGTGTTTCTTTTTTTTCCAGGCACGCAACAAGACAGGTCAAGTGGGTTATGTCCCAGAGAAATACCTGCAGTTCCCAACTTCCAACAGCTTGCTGAGTATGCTCCAGTCTCTGGCCACGCTGGATGCTCGTTCACACACCTCGTCCAATTCAACTGAGCCAGAGCTGCATTCTGGATGCATCAACGGAGATACAAACGGTATATATAAGCATTTTAAAGACTTATTGACAATAGATTATTCTTTGTAATGATTAAACAACATACCACCAGTTTAAAAAAAGAAAAGTTTTTTCTACTTGTATTATTGTAAATTTATTTATCCACAGTTATTTACTATCTATGTACACAATTAATACACAGATTTTTTGCTAAACAGGGTTAGAATGAGGAACCCGGGTTCTGGGATTTACTTGCAAAATCATGGTAAAACTAAATAATAGAAGAAGTAATGATCAATTCAACCATAAATAAAACAGTTTGAATAAAAAAAGTTGAACAAATGACAAACACTTAAAGGTCCCAGGTAAGGTAAAGCAGAGTTTGATTCAAAAAGTTGCTGCTGTTATTGCACACAAGAGAAACCAGACTTAAGTGGTGTTTAATTGTCCTGCAGTGTCAGTGGCTGACATTGCAGGCCATTTTAATGATATAAGAGATGGTTTAGCTGTTAACTCAGATTTGGACTCATTAATCTCTACTAAATGGTTGGCTGTAGCCAAATGGCCAATTTGGATGTTGTCTAAATGCAGAAAATCAGTAGTTGGTTTTAAAGCCCCAGTGTATAATAATTACTCCCATCTAGTGGTGCGCTAATTGAATCCAGACAACCGAGCGGTGCTCTCTGGCGCCTCGCCGTTTATGCACGTTTCTACCACTACCGAAGCCGTGGAGAGTCATAAATGTGAAAACGTCAACATCTTGCACAAGTTGGAGTGTCCCGTCAGGTGATGAGGCATAGAACGATATAATTCTGTTTCCATATTGATGGCAATAAGTTACAAGCATGCCCTCCCATGTATCTGGTACCAAGCTCCTGCTAATAGCTAACGTCATCGTGTGAAATCATTTTTTGTGACCTGTAGACTCAGAGTTGATCGGATGAAGTGAGAGGGAGACGAAGACGAGGAGGGAGAGGTAGAGGCCATGAAAGCAGGGTTTAGTGAACCTGTTGAATGGTACGCGGTCGGCTGCTTGTGCCTCCTCCTCTTCCTCCCCCGACAACACACGGGGACTCACAGGGTTAACAAGTTTGCCCCCTTTCTGCTACTGTATTCAAAGATGACGCTGCAACATGGCAGCTATCAGTTGTGTACGCCGCCACTTACGTATTTATAAATAACTCATTCTAAGCTACGGGAACACTTTCATTTGATACGATTGTGATTAGACTAAGATAAAATACGTATTTATGAAAGTGATACTTGATTTTTGCAAATATAGCCAAATTAAAAGCCAAATCAGTTACACTCTGTCCCTTTAAAGTTAGTTAAGATGCTGGACAAAAGCTTTGAGTTGGAATTCATCATCAACCCTTAAATAGATTTAATCTGAGAAATGATGACCTGACCAGTTGGGCCACACTTATCTGGCTGAGAATGTAAATGACTCTGACTCAATTATGTTAGATGGTATGATACATATTGTTTATTGTGGATCATTTTAGAAGCTTTACTGCATAACAAAAGAAGGATGATAAACTACAGGAAAACAGCATTAACTTTTTTTTCTTTATTGTAGTTAATCATTTTCTGTTTTTATCTTCCCTTACTGGCTTGCTTCGTTTTAAAATTTGACCCTTTTTCCATCGACTTTGATTCACGTTTTTCACCACTCCTCTTTTTGTTATCTTGTTACTGCATACTTGAAATTCTTTCACCTAATTATCTTTTCCTTATTTTGTTATTTCTTCAACCACATGTACAATATTGTTTATAACAATGAAGGCAAAGTAGACAAGGAACTACTCCTCCCAGAGAATAATTATTCCCTCTGTGCAACAATAATTGCTTTCTGTCTGTCTTTATCCCCCTCCCTCTGCAGCGGTGTTTGTCCGTGCACTTTATGATTATGAAGGCCAGGCAGATGAAGAGCTCTCCTTTTCCGAGGGAGCTGTGATTCGCCTGTTGAGCCGTGACACTCAGACAGATGATGGCTTCTGGGAAGGGGAGCTGAACGGACGGGTGGGCGTTTTCCCCTCTGTGCTGGTAGAAGATCTAACTGAGAATGGGGAGACCAGCGTGGGAGGGGCAGGTGATAAACAGGTACGGTAACACCTGCACACAGTGGAGCGAGTTTCCAAGATAACACTGGGAATAACAAGTGTTGAGCTTGTTATGTGCGGCACCAGCAGGGAAAACTCAAAAAGCCGACTTAAGATGGAGACAAACTCAGACTGTAACACAGTTTTACTCTTGACCTCTGCTACACATTCAATCTTATCAGTCTTTCCTCAGGGTAGAAATACCAAGGATGCAGTTTAGTCTGCTGTGCCCCTTTATACCACGGCTCCCCTCCCTTCCTGTCTGTTGTCCAGCTGATCTATCAGCACAGGCAGAGTTCACAAACAGTGGATCAGAGCAGCCGTGTTCCTGCCACACTCTAATAAAAACATGTGCAATCACAGAAAATAGATCTTATCTGTGGCACTAAGTGGTGCCCTATTCCAGCAGGAGTTAAGCAGCAGGAAGGACACAGCCTCTCCCTTCCTAAAACCCTGCAGGCATTACACAGAAAACAACCACTTTTAGCATTGTTTAAGTGTTTTGTAGAGAAATGTGGTGAAGGGGAAACTAAATAGTTTGTTTTGATGGTCAAAATGTTTAACTCTTGGTTAAGAGATGGTAGTTAAAGTCGAAGTTAACATCAGTTTTATATCATTTGTGTAACATATAAGGCACACTATTTGTTTCTTTTCTTTTCTTCAGATCTCTCCATCTTTAAAGTTGCCATCTTCTCTGCCACCTCTTCCGCTGTACGACCAGCCTCCCATCAGCCCATTCACCAGCCCAGAGACTTCCACCCCCCCTCCTTTGCCACGCTCACCTTCTGCCGCACTAAACGGGGAGCATAAGCTTCCTCTGCCGGCCTCCTCACACAAAGGACAGCTGTCCTCTCACAGTAAGATGCACATAACAAGTGTTAGCAATTTCTTCAAAACTGAAAGAGGTCATTTTGGATTTTTATGGGATGTATTTGTCTCTCACTCTAGATCAAATATCTAGCAAGAGTCCAGTATCCCCAGGATTTGCCCAGACTCAACCGCTACGATTCACTCCTGAAGGAGGCCCGGGCAAACTGCGACCTGTTAGTGTCAAAGTTATCTAAGTTGTTTGTTGTTCTTCAAATGTTTCCCCTCGCAGTTACAGTTTGAGTCTGACACCCCTGAAAAGTTTTGATGTTTTTCTTTGGGTTTTGGACACTGAGAATGAACGTAATGGGTATGTGTCTCTGGATTTTTAACAAGCAAACACTTAACTGGCTAACAGAAAAAGATTAGCTGCTTAATTAAAGATAGAAATTGCCCATAGTTGCAGTGCAATAGCATACTGTTTGACAGTGATTCTCTTCGATTTATTTCTGAAATCAAGATGTTGCACAAGAGTTCTTTAACCTTTTCGGGGGGTATTTTAAGTGAAAAATGTTTGCCTCTCATCAGTTAGTAAACAATCTGCTACTAAATAGGGCATCTCTGTTATTTCATTGGCATCAGTTTTCCTCCTTTTGGCTTTTCTCTTTGACTCACATTTGACATGTTCTGTTTGTCTACTGTAGGTGCGAGCTGCTCCTCCTCCCCCCAAACAGCATCCCCGTCGGCAGCAGGACAAAAGTGACAAGACAGAGGAGGTGGAGATCACTCTGGTGTGACAGACAGACAAGTTGACGGATGGTTATAGGCGCTCAGAAGATGAAAACTGATGAAAGACGGGACCTACAGGCAGGAGAACTGAACTGCTCTGAACTGAAGCGAGCGTAAATAAAGCGATGTGAAGTAAACCGAATAGAAGCACGTCAACCCTATCGGCCGCTCCACATCTTCTCTCCTCTTCAAGTTTAGGAGGAGAGCAGAGAGACGGGATAATGGTGGAGCATCTAATTAATTAATCTCTGTATAAGCTTCCTAATGGAGTGCAGCAGTAGCCGTCCCCACCTCCCTCTTCACCCCGCCTTTCCACTCTGGCCTTAAAACCTCACCTCATTGGCAGCAAACCAGAGCATGGTGAAGATGAGGAAGAATGTTTTGAGAGGGGGACTGTGAGAAACACTTAGTGATGTATTTGGCAAGTTTTCTTTTGTCTCGTTAAGCTTAATACAACAAAAGACAGCTCATCTCTTCTGCTACATCTCACTTTTGTCACCCACACTTGCCAACAGTTATTCATGAGGCAGAAGGAAAGTGTTGGAGCCCCAAACTGACAAAATGTAGTAAAAAGGCTTCTCAGATGAGTCAAAAACCCAAGTTCACATGTGGGGATCACTGTCAAGGCTCCTCAGCTAGCATAGACCCACTGTGGGTCACATTTACCAAACAAGCTTTGGGGATTTCAACCAGAGAAAATTGAATGTTGTGATGCTATCATGGGTGGGCCTGTGATACAGCAATGATGAAAACGAACAAAACAGAGTAGACGCGTGTTGCAATCAACTTCAGGTTTATTATGGCCGTATGTCAGACTGGAGTGGAGAAACCGCTTTGGAAATGTGTTGCTTTGCTATAGGTAATTGGATCTGGAGTCCTTAAATAATGCTAACATGTAAACAAGAACTAAACTGGTTTTACTTTTTATTTTTTTATTCTGATGATTCAGGATTACTATAAAGTAATGTTTGGTGATCTTTTAAAGCTTTTTGGCCTTTGCAAACATTTTCAGTGAAATGGCTTTTATGAAAACAGGTCTGTGAGATAAATATGACAGGCACAAAATCGGCCTATTGCAGTCCTCTGTTCA
Source organism: Leptatherina wallacei (assembly GCA_028567055.1). Taxonomy (NCBI): domain Eukaryota; kingdom Metazoa; phylum Chordata; class Actinopteri; order Atheriniformes; family Atherinidae; genus Leptatherina; species Leptatherina wallacei. The sequence goes on along the minus strand of JAOXYM010000009.1, from coordinate 20,234,048 downwards.
GAAGCAAATGGAAGATGAGTGAAAGTAACTGGGAGTAGATAAATGGTTACGTGCTGTAAAAACAAGAGGTTGGCAAATGAAAGAAAATTATAATTGTTTCGTTTTCAATTCATCCAATACCTTTAGCTCCATTTTGTGAGTGTTGTGGCTCCATAAAAAGTCGGGTTAATCAAAGGGAACAAGTGATAAACTTGCCAAGTGTGTCGTGTTTTGCAGTGCAGTTGGGGTTTAAGCAAATGGGCAGAGAAACTTGGTGGTGTATGTGGACGCAACGTCCCCCCACCCAGCCCTTCCCTCGCCATATATGGTCATTATCATACGTATTTAATGTGTATTAGTACAGTACATTACTGTTGTCATAGGAATGTTTATGCACACCGTTTCATATAGACTAACTCAGCTGAATGAAATACCATGTCTGCTATGTAGTGGAAGTTTTATCCTCATATTTTACTGAAAGGGCATTGTAAATACAGTGGGAAGGAGAGATGAAAGGAGAGAAGGGGGGAAAGAATGGAAGAAAAGCTAGAGCCAAAGGAGGCTGGATCCTTCCCTCTGCTCTTGTTTTTACCTTTCTCCCCGTCATTCCTTTATGTCTTTCTGTCTTTATTGTTTGTTCTGTCCATGGGCAGTCAGTGTGAATCAGTGGCTATATTATCCACACATATAGTTACAATATATTACAGACACGTTGGTTCATCTTTTCTCATTCTGTGCAAATTTTGTTTGGATCATCATCTGAAGAAGGCCGCTAGTGCTTTGAGAGGCACTGAAATTCTTGGTATTCACAATGTGGTGATAAAGGCAGCAGTCATTTGAAATGTTGTAGACATTGAAAATTTGTTTGGGGCCAGAAGCACAGAATGGAGAGTTGCTCCTGAAAGATTCATATCTCCTCTTTTGCTAATTTTGTCCAATCATAACATTGTTCAGTTTAGCTTTTATCCTTGTCTACTTGACATGCGTCCCATCTGCAGGTGTTACTTTTCTCTGTTTACTGCAAAGCATCCCCCAACACATCACTGTGTGTGTGTGTGTGTGTGTGTGTGTGTGTGTGTTTGTGTGTGTGAGAGAGGGAGAGAGAGACAGAGAGAGAGAGAAAACACAAGTTAACCTTTCCAATTTTCTTTCCTGTGTCTTACAATTGAGCTTTGAGTGGTTATGGTAGAAACATAAAACAAAAGAAACAATTACATCAAGCTAAGTGGACAAAACAAAAAACGACATGCAAACTAAGCAAATCTGTTGTTTTCTACTTAAAGTAAATAAATCTCCCCCTCTTGTACACTTCAAGCCTTTAAATCTCCTTGCCTAAAGGGCAGCGTAGCACTTTTATTTATTTATATCTTCCCTGGAAAGTAGCACTACCCTCACCTGGCATCAGCTCGGTTGGAGAAGACTGATGAGTCGTTGTAGCTTCAAGTACAGAAAATGTCTTTTTCATTTTAACTCTATGGATGCTCTTTTGTTCAGTGTGACTGATACTTAAGAAAAAAAATCTTCACTCTTCCAAAAAGATGGGGAGATGATTATGGAGTAAAATTTGATATTTTCCATAATTTGTAAAAACTGAAAGAAGAAAAAAAGACAAAGAAGGATGCTTTGACTGAAGTCATGCTGAGTGTTTTTCTTTTTTTGTCGTTTTTGGACTTAAAGTAAGTTTGGCTTTTGAAAATGGGATCCTTTATGAGAAGAGTTTTGATTTGATCTGTATTTGTTTTTAAAGATGTCCCAATTGTTCACTGCATTACAAGTTTTGAGTTCAGACTGTTCACACTGAATAAATAACAACACTTGTAACTGTGCGTACAAATAGTAACTCTGCTTTGTTTTTCAGTGTTGGACTCTAAAGTCGAAAAGTGCAGCTGAGAAGCTAATCATAGCTCAAAACATTTCAAAGTGATTGTTCTCAGTGGCTCCACAAATGTGATAGAAAGCAAAAATGAGGCATTCAAGCTGAAATTCTTTCTCTTTGTAAATGATGTTTCAAACAATGCTGCAAATATATCACTATCCTGTTAGTACATCTGAATTCTAACTGCAGAAACAATCCTAAGTATAAAAATTCAAACAGAGTACCGACTGTATTGTATTAGTATGTGGTAGAGAATTGGAGCACAGCTTTAGGTGTCTTGTTAGAAGAGGAGTCCTAATATTGGTTCAGATGAATTGGTTTCCTCTGTGCACAGCAGAGAAAAGTGAGAAGCAAAATCATAACATTTTGTGTAGCATCCTTGTCAAACAAAATAAAGCATGCTGGAACTAGTCACACTCGTAGATATACACCTCTGCTCTCTTAGTGCCGAATCCAGCGTTGACTTTTAACAGTGTGATGAAGGCGACTCGAACAACAGCCTCTCCTTGATCTCTCTGAGATCTTATTTTCAAACTTGTTTTTGAAGTTTATAGTTTTGGAGCAGCATTCACCGAACTTCCCTCCATGATGCATCAATCCATCTATTATAACATTTCGGACTTTTTTATAATTTTTTTTTTCTTTAGTCATCACTTTGAATATGACTGTTTCCCCTTTTTCAACAGTCTCTTTGATCCGCTACAGTGTTTAATTATTTAGTATTTTGGTTTTTATGTTTTATATAATTCTGTATTTTTTCATGCGTGAATTCGGAGCAGCACAGCTGATGTTATTAATGATGGAAAAACTGGCCTCTCTCTTCCCAGACTGTTGTCATGGTGACAATAATGAGAACAGGTGCAAAAGTCTTTCAGCATATTATTATTGGCTGTACAAAAAAATAAAAGTTTGTATTTATTGTGTACAAATGTTAATTAATAAAAACAATATGAAAAAGCTCTTTATCCGTCACTTTTTTTGTGCTTATGTTGTGCATGTGTGCACTTTTATATGCCTCTACCTCTTAGAATATTATATATACAACTAAGTAATTAGTGTGGCTGATATACGTGTGTGTGCATGTGCATTGTGCAGATGTTCCTGTAACTGGAAGTGGGCGTGATCATGATAACACACTGTATAAACACCCCGGGGCCAGAGTTTCCTGAGTGGAGGGATAAGAGAAGCAGCAGAAGACGAGAGGCTGTTAACTGTCTGGCTCACTAAATATGTTTCTGCTAAAAGTTTTCCTGCTTAATTTCTTCTTAATCTGACAATAGCTGTTGATTAGTCATGCATGCTGAAGGAAGAGATTGTTCCAGCTGCAGCTCGTCCTGTGTGAAAATCTATCTGTGCTCCAACCCAGAAGGTACAGTATGTTAGTAATTCATGATACTGAAGTATCCACTAGCATTTTGCTTGTTAATCTTTGAGCGTGCCCTATGAGTTATTTTCTGGAAGTGTTTCCTTTGTGTGTTTTTATGTATAGACAGTGCTATCGAGCGTAGAGCTCTGAGAGAAAGTGTGTTCCCCAAGTTTAGAGAGCACTGCAGACGCTTGCTGGGCCTGGAGGTCAGGGTGAGTCCACACTCCACCACTGTAAACAATTCACTCTGCACTGAAAACACTATAGTTGTGCTGTGTAAGTGTTGCGGGTAGAAAGGTAACTGTTTTGGATCCTGTCTGTCATTTTAACAGCATAAACTTCCAGATTTTCAAGAAAGACCTAGATATTTGTTTCACTGGTGGAAACACTAGGAATTTATTGTAAAACTGAGACAAAAGTTTGACATAGATGCTTTTGTGTCATTGGTGTCTCCTTCCCAACTAATGTTCTACTGAAATGTGTATCTTTTTTTATCATAGAATAAAGCACAATCTAAAATACACAATTGTTTCAGTGCAAAACCTTAATTTACTGGGTCCATGCTGAAAACATTCACATGTGGCATATATTAACTGCCAACAGTGTTGTGTGTGTGTGTGTGTGTGTTTGATATTGTTTCACACTTTCCGCCTGAGGCCATTCGTGTAAAGGTGGAGTCAGTTCTGCTTAGTTTTGCTTAATTAGATCCGACAACAAAGAAGATGAGCAGCTGTAACTCGACAGGCTGTATTGTGTGTTTTTGTGTGTTTGGTTTTGCTCATGCATGTGTGTTAAATCACCTCAGGACAAATCAATCAGCACATTGTGCGGTTGATTTACAGCCATCTCTCCTATAGATTGTTTTAACCCCTATGCTGTGTGCATATTTTTGTAGGTGATAGACCCGTTTGAGTCCAGTGATCCCAGTTGTTGGCCCGATGAAAACACCAGACAACAGCTGATTGAAGAATGCAGAAAAAGTTCAGCTGGACCTTTTTTATTGGTAAATAAACCAATGTGACTTCATGAGGTGCATTAAGATCAGACATTTGACAGTGCAGGCATCAGAAGGATCTCTAAAAGACTGACTGTCTTTGCAAATGAAGCGTCAATTGAGTTGTAAAGATTTTTAATGCACTTTTCTGGCCCTTACATGGGTGTTTATCAGAAAATGAGATAAGCATAACACTGCACATAATGAATGCACATAATGCTTTTGAGCTTTATATATCCCTGAACAGAAAGCAGCTGTGTACCGTGTGCGCTACTTTTCCTTTTGTGTCCACATGGTGGTGCTGCAGGCTCTGGTTGGACATGAGTATGGAACAGCCAGTCTGCCCACCCAGGTGGAGGTGACAGAGTACCAGCTGCTGCTGCAGGAGAGCCAGCAGGCAGGTGTCAGCACCCAGGAGCTGGAGAAGGTGTACCAGAGGGAAGAAAACACTATCCCTCCCTCCTACTGCCTGAGACCATCTCATACTCACAGCTGCACTCCTCTGGTGATGACTGTGAACCTTTGTTATTCGTCTACTTTGTGATTTTTAAAGCTTTTCTTAAATCATGACTTGTGGTTTATGGTCCTGTTGAGTTGGCAGGAAAATGTTTAGTACAGGGTGCTAGTGAATGAATATAAGAATAAATGTTCTCAAGTATGGAAGCGTGTGACATTGCATATTACAGAAACTGTATTTGATCATTGAAATGTAAAGCATTTGCAGGGATTAATAATGTTCTTCTATTATACTGTGATTTTTTTCTCTCTCTAAAAATTATATCAATATGATTTGCCCAGCAAGAAGAAGGAAAGCAGGAAGAGGAAATGAACATGAAGGGTGAAGAACAAGAGCTGAGAAAGGTGTTTCAGACAGCTGCAAGTCTGTGTGTCCAAAGTGGCCTTATGACCCCAGAAAGAGCCAATACTTTCTACAGATCAGGTGATGAATATTCATTGTGTCTGACAGGATTTTGTTCATTTTGTCTCAATATAATGTCAGTATTATAGTTGGACTTTTGGAGAACCTCCTAAAGGCGGATGGAAGCATGCTCTCCTCCTGGTCAGATGCAGGAAACCCCTTGGCTATTGATAGAAGTGTAATGTGTAATGTAAGTGTAACCTATTCTTTGCTATTTGTCTCCAGCCCTAGATGCAGATCTGCGATTTGCCCTGGGCAACTGTCCCATTCAGGAGATTGGCAGCCGCTGTGTGGTCTATATCCATGAGGTCCTTAATGCGAACAAAGATAAAGAAAAAAAACAGGTGGATTTCCACCTGCAGCCTGAGTCACAGGTAAAAGCTATAAGAGCATCTCTGTGTTACTTTCCTTTGGTCTCCAGTTACAAAAGCAGAAGCAGAATCTGTATGAAAAGGTTTATTTAAAATCACACGACTCACAAAGCCCCTCTCTAAACACCTTGAAATGTCCATGTTGTGAAAAATGTAGATTTAAGTAAGTGAACGATGATTATGAAACATTTGTTTTCCTTATTTGTCCATTTTCAGGCAGAAACATCAGATCATAGCAGTCTGAGAAATGCTCCCACTCATGGCGATTTATTATCAGAGCTGTGTTATCGCTTCCTCCCTGGTCTTGTCACTTCCTGCCACCTTCTGCTCTACACCATGACGACTGAGTGTGATCGTCGTCATGGTTACACTACAACCAGAAGGCGGGGATACGCTGACTCTCTGTGCCAGCAGGTGCTTTCAGACCTCTACAGTTGGAACATCTTAGAGCCCAGACGAGACGGCCTCCTTGGTGACGCTTTATCCCGAGAGTGGGCCGAGCAGATTCAGCTGTGTGACACCTTTTCTCAGTTTTATGAGATCATTCAGCCTGAGGAACAAAAGGTCAGGATAAAGTTATTTCTTCTCTAATAAACAGCATTAAAATGTCTGGTTTTAAACTGCTTAGGATGTATATAAGGCTTTTTTCTGTATTGCACTGATAAGACACTCTGTAGCCTGTGGGAGCTCAACAGATTTGACAGATTTATCTTTATCATTGCTTCTTTTCCCTACCAATTCAAAGCCATGGATAGTTTCTTATTTATGTCTCTGTTGTCAAGTTTTAATGAAACTTGATGCCAGGAATTTCTGCTGCAGACTGATTTTTACTGTCATCGGATGTAGATCAGAGCCTATGTGGAGCAGAGAGACCAACAATACCCACTAGTGGTGACAGGGGGGCCATGCACAGGGAAGACTGTGTTGATAGCACACTGCATTCAGCAGGTGGGTGGACTAAAATGTGAAACTCTCTTTTTCAAGTTTTTGTAGAATTACACCTAATCACACACATTACTCCTCAGTTTTACTTATTGTCTTTGAATAAATACAGCAATTTTTAAAAAGTGCTCATATATGCCTTTGTAAATAATGAAGATTTTTTTAGGAACTGAAGGACACAACAGCCATTTATTTTCCAAGATTTTCCAATTGTATGCATCCGATTCCTAACTAATTTATCAACTGTGCAGTTTAAGATTGTTGCAAAAGTGTTAGTTGCAAATCTACTTCAAATGATTTGCATTTTTAATAATAAGAGACAAGATTGGACACCAACACCAAGGTAAATACTTTTGCAAGCCACTGTAAAACAATTAGAAGGGCAATATAGGACAAAGCTGCAGGTATCTGTAACATGTGTTGTTATTAACACATACATTCTCTGTCCCTCTTCACAGATGCAATCCTGGGTAACAGACAGTGATCTTGTTGTGATCAATTATTTTTGCAATCTGTCAATCAACACGTCTCCAAAGCACCTGCTGTCCAGTCTGTGTTCTCAGATAGCTTGCAGATATGACAATCAGTCTTCCACTAAGCAGAATCCGAACCTCTTTATTGGCAGCAACCCAGAAAATCCCAGTTGCATTACCAAGCACAGTGAGCATATATCCGGCTGCAGCCCAAGATCTGCTCTGGATTCTCATCAGGAAGGCAACGCCAAACTTTCTAACTGTAGCAATGAGCTCAGTACCACACCATACCCAGATCTTAGAAGACATAACTCTGACATTGGTCTATCTGAACTTAAAGAAGATCTTGCATCACTTCTCAACCTACTTCCTTCATCCAAACAGCCTCTCGTTCTTATCCTTGATGGCTTGGATCAACTTGAAAACGACTGCAGTGAGCAGATATTAAGGAGCCTCCCCTCCCCTCTGCCTCCATGTGTCAAACTCATCCTCACAGTTTCCTCCAGCCGAAAACATCTCCTGCAAGCCATCAAACTACATTATCCACATGGCAGTCTCCCTCACCTTGTAGAGGGTAGTGAACAGGAATCTAGATATGTGTGTGCACAGCTGGGATCAGTGGAAAGGAAACAGTGTGTGAAGATGTTGGCGTCACTGCTGAGAGGTTCAGGGAGGAGGGTGACGTCAGGACAACAAGCACTGGTGAACCAGGCATTGACCTCCTGTTGTCTGCCTCTCTACGCTCGACTCCTGCATGCACACACCTCGCTGTGGCGCTCTGGTATGACCATACTAAAATTACAGGATGAAGCTGGTTACTTTCTATGATTTTAAAATAAACAACAGTTGTTTGTTATGACCAAAAGCAACAGAGTGGTAGTCTGTCTGTCATCTTCCAATGTCACCACATTGAGTAAATCCACATTAAGATACTTTGTAAATCCCTTTTTTGTTAATTTATTACAGCTAAAGACTAAAATATGTTTTAAAAAATAGCTATTCAGTTTTCATTATTGATTTCAGTCACTTTTTGAATTTTGTTTACACCATAAAACCAGCACAAGATATCAAGACTTTAAAATTCTTAGATTCTACAATGTAATAGGCATATTCACATGTTACAGAGTCTAATTAATGACCTTTTTTCTTGTTGTCAGATTCAGATGTGACTGAGTGGTCTGTCCCCAATGGCGTCCATTCATCAATTTCTGCTCTCTTGGATCACCTGGAGCTGAAACATGGCTCCTCTATTGTTACTCGTGCAGTCTCCTATCTTACCCTGTCCAGGACCGGCCTCTTGGAGGCTGAGCTTGCCCATCTGCTCTCCGGTGATGATGACAATCTAGCTGAGGACAACGAGACCCCGGCCTCTAAAATGAAGGCCTCACAAGTCGAAGTAGAGAGACTACTTTTGGATTTGAAGAGCTTTCTCATCAAAAGAACAATTGCAGATTCACAGGTTTTGTTCTGGGTGAGCCGACATTTTAAAGTAGTTGCAGCAAAAAGGTATCTAGGTGCTCATGCAGTGAAGAGGAAGATTCACTCGGTGATGGCAGACTTTTTTAGTGGCCAATTGGCTGGTGCTCATTCCTACAGCCAGCCTTTTGTCTTTTCTTCCTCCAAAGATGCTGGACGAGTAAACATGAGAAAAGTATTGGAATTGCCACATCACTTGCAACAAAGTGGCAGGTTAGAGGAGTTGGAATGCCGGTTGTTGATGTCCTTGGAATTTCACCAAGCTATGGTTCAAGCTGGTCTCTTGGATGATCTGGTAGGCATGTTGGAGACTTGTGAATGCTCATCTAAGTTTCAGTTTTTAAAGGAAAGATTGCTTCTCGCAAGCACATTGAGGTCTTCTGCTTGCTTCCTGCAGAGCTCACCCATGCAGCTTCACTCAGTGATGGAGACAAGGCTCTTCCCTTATCTTCAGGTCTTTCCTGCTCTTGAGTATTATGTCAGACACATCAGACAAGAAAGAAGGAAGAGTGGAAGGGGATTAGGAGTAGCGCTTTGCCCTAGTTCCCATTCAGTTCCTGCAATTCAGTATTTGAAGTGTGAGGATAAAACCTGTGAGATTTCTGTAACAGAAACCACTGGTACAGAAAGCGGGGTTGTAGCACAGATCAAGGATGATGGTTCTGCTTGGTTTTGGAAAGGCTCTGGATGTAAAGTAGCCCAACTGTCCCTGAGCTGTGAGCAGAAGGAGCTGAAGTTTGCAGGAGTGAAGAGTAGTGGTCAGTTCCTGTTGCTGTCAACACAATGCAACAAGCTTTTTGTGTGGGATGTGACAGGCCCAGACATGTTCCTACAGGTTAAAGACCCACTGAAAACAGAATTTGAGTCAAGTCAAACACCTAACAGAGTAGAAGGATTTGTTGTGTGCCATAAAAATTTGGGAATTTGGTGGAAAAAGGAGAGATTTGTCAGTGTGTTTGATATCTCCAATGAGACATTGACTCATTTCCAGTGTGAGAGCTCTGTGACTTGTTTGGTTTTCTCCTCCGACAACTTCTGCATGTACTGTGGACAGGAGGATGGCATGGTATCCAAATTTGACATCAAAACCAGCAGTTTGCTTGGCACCTTTTCAAACTCAAGCCACAGTGCAGTTATGCTAATCATCCTCTGTGAAGACAAGCAGGAAATGGCATGTGTTGACAGGACTGGAAATGTAGCCGTATGGGTTGTTTCCAACCAACTACAGCCACACAGACTTGTGAAAGAAAACCTTAATCAGGGTAAAACAAAAAATGTCCTCAACACAGATTATTCTGATGAAATCAGCACTCTTTTGGTGTGTCAAGCCCACCAGGTTACACTGTGGGATACATCTAACTGGGAGGTGTGGGACCAGTTTTTGGCTCCACAAAAGAGGGCCTTCAAGCAAGCACTGCTCGCCCAGGAAGGTCATCTTTTCCTAGCTTTGTTGGACACCTGCACCCTTGTCTTGGTGTGGAAGGTCAGCACTGGAGAGTGTGTCCTTTCCTTAGAAACAAAGACAGAGCCCCACACCCTCCTCAAAACTGTCTCGGATATAATTTGTGTTACTGGTGATGGTAGCCTGACAGTGTGGGACTCTGAGATGATTCATGCTGCAGGATCAGCTCCAAAAATGGGACGGGAAGTGAAAGAAGTGGTGATTGATCAAACAGGAAAGTGGTTCTACACTACAAACCAGTCAGAGGAAGTCTGGAGGTGGAGTTCAGGTGCAGGACTTCCAGATGCTTGTTTCTTGCATGACGGTCCTGTAGACAAGCTGCAACTGTCTCCGAATGGCGTCCACCTTGTGTCGCTGTCAGCAGGCGAAATCTATGTCTGGCTGACAGAAACCGGTGAGAATGTTGTGCGGATCAGCGGCAGCAGAGCCATAGATGTTCTCATCACTCCTAATAGCAAGTTTGGAGTGAGTATTTCTAACCAAGGGCTCTCCCGTGTTTGGAAGATAGCACATGGAAGTATAGTGTGCAGCATACACCTGTACCTATCTGATGCCCAGGTGTCACCGGAGAGCACATTCCTCATTGGTCTCCGTGGTGGAGACCTGCTGGCTGCAAGCCTGTGGTCAGGTTCAATCAGCAAACGTTTCTCTTGCGTGGAGATCTTGGAGCGTGTCGTTGCTTTCAGCACAGTTTCAAAGCACCCAGACTTTGTGCTGGTGATGGTTGCTTCAGGGGCAATGTACACCTGGAAGGTAGCAGAGGAGACAGTGTGTTGGCACTTTCAGCTGCCGGATATGTTTCACTGTCAACCACAAGACTTCCAAATGACCTCTTGTGGGAGCTATGCCTTATTGTCCACTGAAAACAACTCCATCAACCTCTTGGATCTATCTCGGGTCAGACTGTGCTCATTCATAGCTGATGGTTTGATCATTAAAGCCTGCTTGGACAAAGCTGGATTTTATGTTGCACACATATCCCGTCCCAACAACCAGGGCATCCTTTGTACGCGTTCTCTGGACACAGGACCAATGCTCACAGTGACGCGGCTTTCAGATGGTGAGATGGTAGGAAGTGTACCTCTGTTTAAAAATCCATCAGCTCTGGCTATGAATGAGCAGCAGTGTGTATTTGTGGGATTTGAGGATGGGTCTCTAGGTGTGTACTCTGTTACAGATGCTATGATGAAAGAGGAAGTGTTAGTCAGGGTCAAAGAGAATTTAAAAGGTCAGGAACAGTGCCCCTTTGATAGAAAACCATTCATCAGGTTTCCTCAAGCCAAACCTAATATTTCATGGCTCTAAGGTTGTACGATACAAGTAAATGACAAAAGTGTACATAAAGGACAAAGTGTAGATTTACCGACTGTTTTCTGTGTAGACAATATCTCTGTCTTTCTGTCTAAAACTGCACCATCATACTGTTTCAATTTTAGCAGGTCTTTGTTCATGATGATTATTTAATTCAATTCAATTCAAATAACTTTATTTGTCCCCACAGGGCAATTTTAAAGAGCATGGCAGCAGCTTAAGGACATACAAGACAAGCCACACAATTGCACATTCTAAAAACACATTACAGTCATTTAAACATACATAAGTAATTAAAAAAAACACATTCAAGTCATTAAAAACACACTTAAGTCTTTAAAAGGATACATAAATAAAAATAAACAGCAATAGAAAAACTTTGAAAGTGCTTGTTTTAAAATGCGTTAAGCTTTCTGTGTCCAGAATTAGAAACCTGAATTGAGAAGCTGGACAGCCCTGGGGATTAAGGTTGTCCTCCACCTCTGTGTCCTTCAGCTGGGACAACGGAGTGTACGTCCTGAGGGGAGCCACTCAAACTCAGGATTCAGAATAGGGGATCTCCACCTTAACAACTACTTCACTAATTTGAACTACGTTTACATTTTTCTGTACTTTATGTTTTGTATTATGTGTATGACAGACTCTGTCACATTTATTTGAAATAATACTTTCATGTTCTGTCATAAGATTTGCTGCGATTTCCTCAGACATGCCTAATCCTTTTTTTTTAATATCTATGTATGTATGTATGCATGTATGCATGTATGTATGTATGTATGTATGTATGTATGTATGTATGTATCTATCCATCCATTTAAAACATTCAGTTAACAATTGTAAAAACTAATTATTATCTTTATCATCAATTAAATACATTTTTTAAACTCGAAATGGCTCTTTTGTTCCAAGTACGGTAGCGTGTTTTCATGATAACTGGCCAATGTAATCTAATTTAATTAATCTATACTAACATCCTTGCCTGACTAAATCTAGGCTTGTTGAAATGATGTGACGTGATGTTAGGGATAAATTAACATTTCCATATTACTAACTTCACATATTATTCCAAGCGGAACTCACGCAGTATTTTTTTTATCGTAGCATTTACTTATTTCATTACTGCGCATTTTCACAAAACAGGATGCCTTGATTTTAAAATGAGCAGGAATCTCCTGTTTGACCATCAACACAAAAACCTCAGCCTAGCAGACAGATGTTATGTACAGCTACCCCGAAATGAACGGCTCCACATTTCCTCCCTCTGCACTTGGATACTAGACTACCTGGTAGTAGCTGCCTGCCTGCAGTAAACCGGACGTCTGTCTTGCTAGCAGCACTTGCCTCTTTACTCCTCCTCTTCTTTAGATCATCTCATCATCACCTCTGCTTCGGAGTTTACTGTGATGTTTAAGGGTGTTTGTGGTCTTCCCACACAGTCTATGTTCCCCCACACCAAACAGCGCGACTGTGACTACGTTTCGTGAGAACTGAGCAGTGAGTGAGCAGCAGCGCGTGAACTCACTACCTTGTGTTTATTTCAATATAGCAGGCGGAGAAAAAAAGTAGTTCCTACATATCCGGATCGTAACCACTGTGTTCATGTTAATGATAATTAACGACGTGAAAATAAGATTGAGTGTGAGAATCAGTTCTAAATATAAATGATTGGGATGCATATAGGGGGGGGGGGGGGGGGGGGGGAAAAAAAAACAC
>JAOXYM010000009.1:20209804-20221066 GCA_028567055.1 Leptatherina wallacei | reverse complement strand
GGTAGAACTTAATTTACCAATGCAAACTCAAAATTATTTGCAAACATTTATTAACAACTGCAAAATCTTTATGACTTCATATTGAGCCCATAGGTTTTGCATGTTTACAAGAGGCTGATTTGCCAAGTTCCTTTTTACACTTCTGCTAGAAAAAAAATAAGGCTACATTGTTACAATTTTTCTGTTTGATAAGTCTTGATTTTACAGTCTGAGTGAATTTCATCCAACAATTTTATTGTTTTTATGTATTGGTAGTGTGTTGATTGTAGTTTTTAACACCAAAACACTTTGCAGATGCAAGCAGTCAGTCGAGAATAGCCTCCAGTAGGGCACCTTGCGATTGGTACGCCAGTGACAGTAAATGGAAAGTACTTGTATAGCCCTTTTCTAGTCAAGTGACCACTCAAAGCACTTTGACACGACATATCTCATTCACCCATTCACACAACACATTCATACAGCACCTTGGTGTAAGCATTCATTGCCCCGATACATCGCACATCGGGAGGCAGTGTAGAGTTCAGTGTCTTGCCCAAGGACACTTCGACTTGTTGTCAGGAGAATCGAACCGCCGACCTCCTTAGTAGATTACTGCTCTATCCACCTGAGCTACAGCCGCCCCCAAGTACAACAGATTAGGACTAGGCCATACCACATACCACACCCAGACCATAGCCCAAACTCTCTATCAATGGGAAGGAGATGGCAAGTTGTACATGGACCAGGATTTTATCCCTGCTCTGCAGTGAGTCCACTTTGTTTCATTTTGTTATGACAACAAAAGCACTTGAACACAACACACTTGTAATTTCCACTTCACAAATGGAAAGGATCCTCTTACCCATATAACATGAAGACAGAAGGCCACTACAGTAAATCGCTACTTAAATCGCTACGTACAAAGTACAACAATCAACACTGAATGTGTCTTGATATACAAACCAACCTGTACATACTGGAATCTTTGCTCTTTGACTGAGTTGCGTAATAGCAGAAGCTATTACAATCTCGTTTAACGCCACTAGCCACCTTGCATAACCCGGGCCATCAAGATTATGCAGTGCTGTCAAATGGAAACCTGAACAGCAACAGACGACATACACTTCATCTGCGTTTGGAGCATTCTTCTGGATATGACTTGTGGTGCTGTCCAGGACTTCTATTTACAGCACAGCATATGTTAATTGCCTGAGTAATGCTAGGTGGCTAGCTAGTGAAACTTGCTACTGTCAGTTGTCCAGATGCTGTTGCGTTAAAGAATGTGCGTTCAAAATGGCCGATTTGTTTACATTCGCTTGCTAGAGTGCAACACACGTGCAAAGCGAAACTCAGCAGACAGTGTCCCAGGTGTGAAAGTTTTTTTTTTTTTAAAACAACTTTATTGACAATTCAAATTAACAAAGTATAACAACAATGATGAAACCTTCCAAACAAGACATGGGACATGTAGCTACACATCAGACAGATAATTATAGGAAAAAGTAACAAATAAATGAATAAATAAAACAAAAAACACGTACATAAAATTATGTGAAAGTTGTATAGTGTGGTTTCTCAGCCGCAGGATGTTGCTGGGCTGCAACGGCTCTAGAAATGCACATAACAGATGTCACTGTGTCATCAAATGAGTCCGGAAAGCAGAGTTTTAAGGTCGAAAAGTTATATAATGGGCCTTTAAACGAGGTTGTAATAGTCTCTCCTTTTCAAGTGAAATTTGCCTCTTACACATACTAGTAGAATACCCGCTCACTAGGGCTGTCAAAGTTGAAGCGTTAATGCAAATTCCTTCTGAGGACGATAATTATTTTAACGCGCGATTAACTGTCGCACTGTCAACATAATTTCAGGAAGGGATGTAGGAACCAGGTTATGTTTCTGAAGCAGAAATGGCCACAGAATGGATCTTTTATGCGGACAGTTTAACTTGAAAGTTCTGCAAGATAGTTTTCTGGACCAGACTGAGGTGTTTTATCACCTAAGTTCTCCAAATAAAGCAGGAGAAGGCGACTCAAACCGGCAACGGGTTGAGGAATAGAAAATGAAACTTAAAGGTGCGGTGACACACAACTTGGCTTGCATCACTGATGCATTCAATGCAGCTTGGAAATCACAACTTGAACAGGCTAGCTCATGCAATGACAACTACAATATTGAGAAATGAACAAATCAGGATTAATTGGAGTCTATGTGGGCTTCTTAACAGCTTAGATAAGTATTATAACAATATATGTTAAATCATTATTGAAATGATGAATATCCTGTTATAAATGGTAATAAGATCAAATAGATCAAATAAAATAACAAACAAAAGATTTTAAAACATTTTGTGATTTAAAATGTGATTAATTGTTAAGTTATCTCAGGACACCCATCCGATTATTCACGATTAAAAATTTTAATCGACTGACAAATCTTCAAGTGAAAAGTGATGTCGGAAATGTTACTTTAGTGAGTGAATGATTTTAGTATAGTGTGTGAGAGGAGTTTTCATTGAAGTGTGTGAATGATTTTACTATGATATACGAAAGGTTTTGTATAACTTCAAGGCTCAATCTTGGGTCCAGTTCTTTTTAATCTATATATGCTTCCACTTGGGGATGTCATCAGGAGACACGGCATCAGCTTCCACAGCTACACAGATGATACACAGCTGTACATCGCTGTGTCTCCTGATGACACAAAGCCACTTGATGCCCTTTTTAACTGCATCTTAGACATCAAGTCATGGATGGCAGACTTCCTTCAGCTCAACCACAAAACAGAGGTTTTAGTTATTTGTCCTGAAAGCAAGAGAGAGAAACTTTTACCAAAATTACAAAATTTTAAACCTTCACAATGTGTAAAGAACCAGGGCGTAATTTTTTACTCTGAGCTTACTTTTATCCCCCACATCATAAATGTCTTAAAGGACGTGGGCCTGCCTTCTTATTTATCTGACCTGCTTTTATCATGTCAGACCTCGTGGACCCTGAGATCTTCTGGCAGTGGCCTATTAGTGATACCAAAAGTTAGGACAAAGACCCATGGGGAGGCTATATTCAGCCACTTCGGTCTACAACTATGGAACAGCCTGCCAGAGATCATCAAGGCCGCAGAGACTGTTGATATTTTTGAAAGGAGACTCAAGACCCAGCTTTTTTATCTGGCTTTTGACTGATTTTATTCTATTTACTCTTCTTATCTTAACCTATTTTTCTTAACCTTTGATACATTTGATTACTATTTATTTATTCACTTATTTGTTTATCTATTTATTCATCTATTTTTCTTTTCTTTTAACTATTTATAAATAGGTTTTGTACATTCTGTTATCATTTAAGTTTAAATTTTTTATCCTTTAATTTTAAACTTTTATATATCTTACTATTACTCTGTTTTATCTATATTTTAGTTTTTTATTTTCTTGTTCTTAGCTCCAGTGTTTCCTCATGGAGGGCTGGGGGCTGTATCTGGCCTGCCCGCGGGGGGCTGTCTTGGGGGTTCCCCGGGGCTGGGGTGCTTTACATCATTTGTGGAGTCCACCCTGGTCTCTCTCTAGGCCGTAGGGGCCTCTGTGGTGGGGTTCCCTGCATCTACAGACTGTGTTGCTCCTCGGCGTGGAGGGCCTCCCAGGAGGTCCTTCCTCACCTGGATTCTCGGTACCTCGCCATGTCACAACTCTTTTTTAATATGTGCTACTGCTGTTTTTACATTAGCATGTGTATGTGTGTCTGGGTCTATGTCTGGGGGTGGGAGGGACAGGTTATTTTATCTTTGTGAAGCACTTTGTGTTGCATGTAATGTATGAAAAGTGCTATATAAATAAAGTTTGATTTGATTTGATTATAGTGTGTGAATGACTTACAGTTGTCTGCAATATTATTCATACCCTTCCATTAAAGAAAAGACAAAATTCTTAATAGTAATTCAAAAACAGTAACTGGAGATTGAAAAAAGTCAAAGTAAATATAAATTTTCTAAATTATAATTTAGTGAAATAAGACATTCTTTTTTTTATTTAATTGAGTTGAATAAATAATAAAGAACAAACAAATAATACGGTCCTGGACCAATAAGAGCACTTTGCTGATAAGCAGTGGGCCAAAATACCTGCCAACAGGTGTAGAAGTCTGACGGAGAGTTACAGAAAACAACTGATTGCATTGATTACCTCAAACGATTGTTCAACAAAATATTAGCTTATGAGTGATGTAACGTATATCAATTTCTCATATTTTTTGCTTGTTTTTAAAAAAAATATTTATATTGAACCATAATTCAAAAACATTGTCATGATTTTCATAAATTTTTTATTTATTATAACATTTGTCAGGTTCAGCTTATTTCAGTAACAGCGTTCCTTCTTTAATGGAAGGGTATGAATAATTATGCAGACAACTGTAAAGTTTCACTTGTGTCTAGGCCCCTCATAGAGAAGCACTACTGCTCATATACTGCCTACACGCAAGCTTATATAGGCTATTATTAAAACGTCCATTTAATTAGCTATACATACGATTGTTTAAACCAAAGAAACTACAAACATCAATATATAGCTCGGTAACAAACTTAATTGAATTGTAAGAGATACACAGCAGTTGTGAAACAAAGTGAAGCTCATATCTCCGGCAGTATTTGAAGGCACCATTAGTTGAAAACAAGACTGCCGCGTCGGGCACAGACAGTTCAGTCTATACGAAGACATGGAGTTGTTATGTTGGGGAGACAGCTCCAGTGGGCAGTTTGGTCCACAGACAGGCCTTGGTCCAGTGAGCTGGACTGTCCCCGGAGTTATTTCCAACATTTGCTGCGGAGAGCAGCACACTTTATTCTTGAATACAGAAGGAGGCGTTTTATCCTCTGGACACAACTCACGGGGACAGCTTGGACGAAAAAATAACAATGCAAAAACCTTTGGTAAGTTTTTTTCCCCTTAAAAAATAGAAATTATTTATTTGTTTAGGTAAAATCATTTTATAAGGAAATGGTGTCCCTTAGGTAAGCATTTCCTCCTCTTTTAAGTTTTGTTTAATTTTCAAATATTATTTTGAATATTATGTTCTCCTTTCTTCATAGTTTACTCAATATTTTCATTTCACCGACAGATGGCAATGAATACTCTTTGGTTAACCCATTACGCAGGTTAATTTGTTGAGGAAAGTTTCAGTTTCGTTTCATCCTTGTTCATTCAGGCAACGAAAGTTAAGCAGAAACTGGCCTGGATGTGTGATGAGTTCATGTGCAGGTAGAAAAGTTGGGCGATCAAGATTCTTGCTTTTAGCGAAGTGAATAGGTGGTTAGTTTGAATGTTTTTTAAATGACAGAAACTTAGTCGAACCTATATTCAACCTACTTCAACCTAGTTGAACACACACACACACGTTTTTCTTGCTACTAATGCCTAATAGGCAGTGCGTTTGAGACTTCAGGACATCAGAATGACATTTCAATACAGCCACACTTCACAGTACAGATTAACGAAACTACCCAAAAGAATGTTGAAAAGAATAACATAAATCATAATAAAGAACATAGAAATTATTTATATTTTAGTTTCTGTTATAATTTTGTGTGTTATTGTCTGTCCTGTGCAAGGCCGTGTGGAGGGGCTGGGAGATGTGGTGGCAATGGCTTGTGGTCAGGATCATTGCTTGGCTTTGTCTGCATCTGGGCATGTGTTTTCCTGGGGTGCAGGAGATGATGGACAGCTGGGAGTGTACCCCAGACCACAGCACAACAGTCACAGACCAAGGCAAGACTTCAGTCTATGGAGCATACCAACATATCAAACTTTTAAAAAAGTATTTGTAATGAATCATTGTCTCTCCACCATCCAGCCGGGTCCCTATACCATTGCCCATACAAATAATTCAGGTTGCTTGTGGAAACTTCCATTCCCTAGCATTGACTAAAGGTAAGACAAGAAGCACACTGATGTAAGTTTTGTGTGTATATGGAAAAACGGAAACTACATTTTCACAACTTGAGATGTTTTAATGATGTTTAATGTAACAATCATGTGTAATAGTCATGTTCTATTAAAATCACCTATGTTGTTGTTGATATGAACCATTTTGAAGAATGGCTAAGAAACATCAGCTGTTAATGGTGCTATCTTGATAATGAAAAGTTATTGTGAACGATTACTGTAATTTTCACAATGACAACTTTTATCCCATTTCACTCTTTATTTTCTTTACTTCTCACCACTTTCCAGGAGGAGATGTCTTCTCATGGGGTTCAAACAGTCATGGTCAGCTGGGTCTAGGCAAGGAGGTGTCACTGCAACACAAGCCTGTCCTGGTGTGTGCCCTGACTGGAGTAGCAGTGACCAAGATTTCAGCTGGAGGGACCCATACTCTGTTCCTCACACTCTCCAGTCTGGTGTACTGCTGCGGAGCCAATAAGTCGGGCCAGTTGGGGCTCAACAGGGTGGATGAAAAAGGTATCGTAATTTAGTCTTAATTATATTCTTAGCTTTTCCAACCTAAAGGTGGAACATACTTGTAATTGTCAGACCCTTTCTTCACATCAGCCACTTGTAGCTACTCACTGTATGTCATTATTAAGAAAAAAAAATCATGTTCATCTTTTGATTCTACATCAGGAAGGTTCAACATCTGTATGGTACCTGCTCTCAGACCTCTGGGTGTCTCTTTCATAAGCGGTGGAGAGTCACACACTGCTGTGTTAACAAAGGTGACAAAAGAACTTCCGACACCAATTATCTTGCTGTAAAGATAATTTGTCAAAGACATTATCCATCATAGGATTCTATGATTTCTAGGATGGGAAAGTTTTTACTTTTGGAGAAGGAAGCCATGGTCAGCTTGGTCACAACTCCTCCACCAATGAAGTGAGACCCAGACTGGTTGACAGTCTGGATGGACCCGCTTCTCAGATTGCATGTGGCAGGTAAACATTACGATTTGTTTCATTTTAAGATTATTTAGTAGAAATAATATTTTTGTAACTTGGTAAACCTTTGTTTAGAGAAAGCCATTATGTTATAGAATGTCTATATGTTGTATTATTTCCACGATTGGTTCTGGACTCTCAGGCATCACACACTGGTTTTGAGCTCCTCTGGCCAGCTGTGGGCTTTTGGCAGTGGGGACAAAGGTCAAATAGGAACTGGAAAGCCACATGGCAGTCTGTCTCCCACCCTGGTTCAGCTCCCCTGGACCTCTGACAGTGCAGCAGCCACACCAAGTGGTATGTATGTGATGGTCCTGTGGGTTCTAGATTAATGATTCATATGGGGTGCATCTGTCTTCAGTCTGCTGTTAAAGAACTATTTCCGGGTGAAGCATTTCCCCTTGAGTCATCAGAAGGGACTTTTGCTTGAAATTTTGTTTTAAGATAGTGTTACCCTTGTGCAATTACTCAGATTCTAATTTTGCATTTTATTCTGGGCTTAAGCAGACTTGAAAATATCAGCTGGATGGAATACAAACTTCATTTACTCTTCGCCTGCAAAGGTAATGTCAAAATGATTAAAACACATAGTTTTCACAAATGTTAAAAAAGAAAATAAGAGGAGGACATTTTTTTGACGATTGCCTAACTTCCTCTATCTTTTAAGAACTCGGATCATGGACAGATCACCGGGCGGCTTGATGAGACCAAACTGCAAAAATGGTTAAAAATGGAGCACAGCAATGTGGAGGCGAGAAGGTAATTGTCATAACTCTGGATATTTTTTTTTGTTATTGCATTTCTTCAATATTTAAGTTTGAATAATGTATCCATTTGTAAGGCTTAACCATCACTCTCCCCTCTTTGTATAACAGAGAAATAGAATCAATGTTTTTGACAAGTTCAAGTCTTGTTGCAAGTTTCACCAAAGCCAAGTAAGTCAAGTTTTCTATTTCTCTCGTCTATGTGTTTGTAAATCAAGTTTTAGAATTGAATATACTAGCACTCACTTCTTTTGTTTAAACATTTTGAATCTGATATCAGTGGGTCTCCACTGGAAGCCGAAGCCTTCATGGTGGACCTTGAGGCTGCTAGCCAAGCTTTTGACCAGTTGTTGGGAATCCCATGGATCAAACAATCAGTTAAGGAGAATAAACATACACAATTAACTTCACTGAAATTTGACCACATTTATTTGGTCATCATTTCAGATGGTAGAAATATTGCTGTGTGATCTTACACAACTTCTGTCCATGCAGGTTAATATAAATCTCCTGATTGAGTTGCTCGTTGCCTCAAGAACTGCCCTGAAATCCCCAGAGATCTTACTGGTTCTGCTGACTTTCCCCCTTCTGCAAGACGACTCTTATGTCATGAATGGAGTTTTGCCTCTGGCGATTGTTATCGTGCATCTCTGCGAGAAGACTCAGAAAACACTAAGTAAATTACTTGAAATAAACGTATCTTTTGGTTAATCTGTGGTAATCCGTAGTTAAAGGTACTGTGGTAGGAACCAAATACAGGGCTGCAGGTGGAAAGAGAAACTCAGGCTTATTTTAAGACAAACACAAGGCACTTCTTTGGCAAGAAGATCCAGAAACTAAAAGGAAATAAAAACTAAAGCAAAAACACAAATAACTGATGAAAAGACTGAGCAGAAACTGTAACAAACTGAAGACAGGTTGAGTGACAAACAATGAAATTAGAAAGAACAAAGAAAACTAGCCTGGTTAAATGCAGAGGGACTAAAGATAAAGTGGAAGTGTAAAACCACACTGCCATTCACTTTATTACTTCAGCCTCCTTAAATACGCAGCACTGCAGCTTGTATTCACTGGTAAATTGGCCTCTCTTCACTCTAGCTGACAAACACATCGATTTCTGTTGATTTATAAAACCATAATTGGCTAAACACTGTTGTATCTTTTCCCCTCACTCAATTTCTATATCAGTCATTCTCTTCACTCCAGTAGTTTAATTATCCCCTCATCCCCAGCGTCAGCACGATCATCAGTCATTAATCTTTTCAGTTTTCTGCAGTAGATGACTGGAATCATTTGCAGCTGAAACTAAAGTTAAGTTCTTTTGTACCGCTCTCATCTTTAAAAATGTGTGATTGTTGAACTTGTTCCTAGCTGTATAGCTATTTGTACAACTTTACATATGTCTGTAGTAAGCTGGACTAACATGCAGAAAACTACACCTGAACTTGAGGATGGCCTAAACTGAAAACCATAGAACAGACTGAGGAAATGATGCCACACAGAAATCTTCTAAAAGAACCAAAACACACACTCGCAATATAATGTGATGATGGTGAATTTACTGTCAGTGTTAAAACAAACAAACAAACAATACATTATTCAATATACCACATGACACGCTATCAGTTGTTTCTGATTTTTGTTGTTGTTGTGCTTTTTAATAAATATTACATTTAGTTTTTAATTCCTAGATAATGTTGATGGGCACCTCCCAAATTAAATGTATTGTTTTGAAATAAATGTATTATGATTTTTTACCCCTTTTTTTAAAGATGGTATTTATTTTAGAATCTTAACTTTAAATTCCCTCTTTCATGATTGTAATTGCAGTCAGACAGTGATTTACTTTTTCTTTTTTTTTAAGGAAAATGGTGGTCGACTCTGTCGGCTTCCATTCTAATGAAACACATTATGGTCTTCAAAAATGCCCTGGCCTTCATGCTGAAGAACGGCCTGTTATCAACTCACAACCCTGGAGTCAAATACCTGCTGGAAGTCCTGAAGCTCCTCTACAAAGTCAGTACTGAATGTTTCCTTTCAACTATCAATAGATTTAATGGATTTACTGTTTTTTAACATGGAATGAAATTTTGAGTAATCACCTGCAAGATCTGTAAAAATGTTGAAAGAAAAAGATCAGTACATATAAGTAACAGGTCCTAACAGTGATGCCTTGGATGTGCCTTGCTATAAGATATATTGATTGCACGGCAAGTTGTGCTTCATTGGACAGTGATGCTTGCAAAGTCCAAACATCTATTTTCCTATTGATATTTCTAAATGAAAATATTATTTTTGACAGCAATATTATAAACTTTTTTTTAAGGCAAACAAAGCTGGAATAACCTATAAAGTCCCACTAAGCACCTTTTATGTAGAGGAAATCGGTACTACTGTGGAGCCACATGCAGACGTCACTCTGTGGATAACATTTTCTAAAGTGGAGGTAAAAGCAGGCAGTGTTGTGTAAACATCGTCCTTGTCATCGTCTTTTTCTTAAAGACTTACATGTATGAAACTGTTTTTCAATACTTTCACTCAAAGGATGTCGAGGGGACACCCGTCATCTTCTGCCGCTACCCTTTCGTTTTCACGTTGCTTTGCAAGGCGGCAGTGTTTAACATCTTCGCTCGAGTATTGAAGGTAACATGAACATTATGAATATAATTTCATGATCATTTTGTTGCAGTGATGATGTTGCTACTTTCTCACTCTGTTAAGATTTCCTGATGAGGAAAGTTTTTGTTATAACAGGAAACGCATCATTTTGTTCATGAAATGGCCTTGGCGTGGCCTCGGGAGTTTGCCGAGGTTTCAGATGGAACCTTTGCTCCAGTCTTCCAGCTAACTCTGAGGCGAACTCACCTGGTGGAGGACTCCTTCAGACAGCTCGCTGCAGCTGATCACTCTGCCTTCAGAAGGGAGCTTTTGGTAAACAAGTTGCCAGATTTTGTAGCTTCTGTATTTTCATAATTTCACTGTAGTGGAATTAAAACATAACTTTATTTATTTAGCTTTGCAAAACTGCAAGATTCAAGTTGAGTAGAACCTGAACAACTGTGGACCCTATACTTATATTATACCTTCGTAGCTTCTCTTTCACAGTGTGACAAGTACAAATAATTTGATGTGTAAATCTAGTTGACAATTAAAGTTAGAATAGACAAGAAGCCATAAGTGTAAAAAATTTGGCTTTGTCCATTTCATTTGTATCCAGTCCAGTCCTAGTACTTCACCACTATCAGTGTTGTTAAGCCTTTTAAGCAATTTAACACTGGCTTGAGAATCTTTCAAGCATAAAAAGATGAAGGGATGAACCGGTGTTTTGTCTACAGATAACAGACAAATAGGAAACAAAACTTGACTTTAATTGTGTCTTGAGGCACTTTGTTACCGGCTTCATGTTTAAAAGACACAATTTGTTCCCATTTCTTTAATTGCATCGAGAATAAAATGACATAGATGACAGTCTGACATGCACTGAAAAGTACTTTTGCACCAGCAAGGGGATAACCTGGATTTATTGTTTAATGATTGTTTTTGTGTTTAAATGATTTTATTGTAATTTTAGCTTCTTTTTCTTATTTTTTTTTTATTTCTT
>JAOXYM010000009.1:20152153-20162383 GCA_028567055.1 Leptatherina wallacei | reverse complement strand
TCCTCACATGTGGAACAAGCTCCCAGAAACCTGCAGGTCTGCTGAGACTCTCAGCAGTTTTAAATCAGGGCTAAAAACTTTTTTATTTGCGGCCGATTATGATATCAAGTGATATTTTCACTTAGGGTTTCTTTTTTTTTGTTGTTTATTTTATCATTTATTTATTTTATTTATCACTTTTGTTTTTAATTCTTCTTAATGCTTTCTGCACCCTGGCTGTAATGTTTCTAATGTTTGCATAAAAAACACCTTGAATTTTACATGAAATGTGCTATAGCCTACAAATAAACTTGCCTTGCCTAAAAATAAGTTCAAAACCATCAGTTTAATACTTCATCTGCTATATTTAACAAGCTTGTTTTAGAATCTTCATCTGTAATAAATCCTGTAACTTATGTTTAAAGAAAGAGAAATGTTGCAGAGCAGAAAGTACAATGTTTATGCCTGAAATGTAATGGAATAGAAACATACAAGGGCATACAATAGAAATATTATAGGATTTTCTGTGCCTGAAAAAGAAGTGCTCAATAGTTTTAAAAAAGAAGAATCTCTAAAGTTTTATGGGAAGTGTGTATATGGTTGAATTGTTAAATCCCCTTCCAAAGAACACAACTGCCAAGTGAGCATAACCACTAAAAATCTTCTAATGGGTGTCTCTTGTAATATTCAGTGATAACAATAAGACAGTTTTTCTTATACTCTCCTCAGTAAAAGGATTTTGCCCTGAAGTAAAATGTGCTGTTTGGTAGTAGAGACATGCTATGTGGACATAAAAGAAGCCAGATAAGCACATGGAGTCAAACTGAACCTAATGCATGAAGCATTTCAGAGTCAAGCTCCACTGGGAAAAAAATATGAATCTGTTTATGCAAGGCACACAATGGGCATGTCATCAGTCCGTCTCAGGCCAGGGGGAGCCCAGTGACTAGAATTTCTTTTTTTCGTTATGAGTTATAAGATTGATTTATTTTGACTTTTATGTAACTAGTAAGTTCCTTGAGACTACGGTCTCTTTTTTTAGGGAGACCTGGCCAAGAAGGCATTCTATAGCTGTTTACACATATAAAACACAGCACACAATAAACGGTTAAATAAAACAATAAAAGAGATGCAAAACACGTAAAATCATCTTTATAGTAAAATTTAGAGACTTCAGTCAAATTAGTTCTTAGTAAAGCTTTGAATTCACCAAAAGAGACCAAGTTGCTGAAACATTTCAGACCCCCCACAATCCAATATATTTTTCTTTTCATTAGAAGCAATGCTGCGCAACAATGGTTCAAAACAACAGAGAATATTATTGATTCATGGATCATAAGACAATCTCAGAGAGCAATGAAAACATCAGGAACTCTTCCAAAAATGTCAACAAATTATGAAACAAAGAATTGACAAACACTTAAAACACATTCACATAAATGACTTGATACAGGCTTAGATTTTTATAATCCAGTGTCATCATGTCATATTAATTCTTATGTTGTGAGACATTTCTGTTACTCTATGTAAAACTATACAGAACAGATCTTCTGTTCTGTAAAGCTAAAATTTTCACTTAATGACTCTTGGTGTTCCTGTACCACCCTGCACCCTGTAGCCCTGCATCTTCCATTATTGTCACCTAATGGTAAATGGACTGTACCTACAGTATATAGCACTTTAGTCATTTACACTGCATGCCATATTCACCCATTCACAAAAACACTCATTCATACCCCAATAGACACATCAGGAGGCAATGTGAGGTTCAGTGTGTTACCCCAGTACACTTTGGCATTTAGTCAGTAGAAGCCAAGAATCGATCCACCAACAGGCGGAAGTGGCTCAGGTGGTAGAGCAGGTTGTCCAATGACCGGAAGGTTGGCAGTTTGAACCCTGCTCCCCCTGTCAACTGTTGATGTGTCCTTGGGCAAGGCACTTCACCCTCCTTGCCTTCAGAGTTGGCATCGCTGGTGCATGAAATAGTATGATAGGAGAGGCTGTTGGTGCCACCAATCCTGTCAATCTGCCCCAGGGCAGCTGTGGCTACCTGTGTTGGGGTAGTTACTCAAAAAAAGTAATTAGTTACCAGTTACTCATTACTTCTGTAAATTGTAATGAAATTACTTTACTAGTTGCATTTGAAAAGTAACTTGACTAATTCTTACTTTACTTCATCATTTCTTAATTCACTGTGTAGACATGGACAAACATCATAATCGAATCATCACCGCCTGTCTGCATAGTGTTTATTGTAAACAAAATGGCTTTAAAAACCCTGGTTGAAAGACACCTGCCACCTGCACACAGAGTGCATTTCACGCTAATATTTTCGTCCTTTCGAGCAATAAACTCAAAATAATGCGAATATAGGCACTGACCAAAACCCCCTGTCTCCGTTTCAAGCTCCATTTTCTTTTTCCCTGGTTGGCGCACAACCAGCTACGTCACGCAAATCGATCTCCATGGCAACAAGCCCAGGCAAGCACAAACACAGGCAGCAGCATGCGTGCACCGCTTACACAGATCAGAACTTTACACAAAAGGCAAACACGCCTTGAGTAACGCAGAAAAAATCGTTACTGTAGTCCAGTAAAGTAATTTCATTACTGATAATAGTAATAAATAGTAAATATACAAAAAAAGAAATGTTAATTTTTTTCCACATTTTGTTAAAGGGCCAAATAAAGACTTCAGATTAAAAAATTTGATTTTTCTCCCCAGTTTTTCTTGGGTTGGGCTTTAAAGGATTAATCCATCTGGGAAATATGCTGCATTCCATGAACTCAGAACTCAGAATTTCCAACTTCCGAGTTGGAGGTTTCAACTGGAACGGCCCCCTGAGGTCGGATTTCCGACTGGGAAAGTCGGAACAAACTTACCACCTCTGACTTCACGTTTAAAGATGGCCGTGCCCAGTGTTTACAGTGTAGAAGCCCCTGTAATATCACGTTTATTTGCACTTCTGACCATTTTTTGTTTCATTAAATCAGTCGTACACATAGTAAATGGACTGTACTTGTATTGTTTGATATAAATGTAGTGAGATGTCGCTGTAGTGTAATTCACATTTTTCATGAACTACAACCCCGCTGTCAGCAGCTGCGAGAGCCAAAAATGGCAAACGGCAAATGCTGCTTTCCTCAAAGGCCCTCATCGTGTCCAAACTGCAGTTCCCGTTTTTTTCAACGTTGTAAAATGTTGCCGTTCTGTTTCAGCTGCTTTGCCGGTTTAAAACGACAATTACCCATGAAAAATGGCTTTAGTGTGGAACCTGCCATAATTTTTTCCTAGTTGTCTGAAATGCAGTTAACTCAGGTGTGACGTCATTCCCATTTCTGACTTCCCAGTTCCGAGGTAAATGGAACGCACTATTAATCCCTTTGAGAGCCTTCACTCTCTTCACTGTAGATCAGACACAGCTGTAGTGTTTAGCCTCCTCAACAACATGTGTTATTGTCCAGATATTGTACTAGTTATGTAAAGTTGAGCTCTTGCCCTTTGTAAGAGCAAATTAAGATGAAAACTTAACAGCAAAGATTATGAGTGATGATCAGCACTATAAATAAGAATCTTGCTCCATTCTCTCTGAAATAAACATGACCTGAGTAAAGTCGGAGTAAAATAGAAAGAAATCAACATTACAGATTTATGTGTTTTTAAACACCTAGCCAAACATAAATCAGATCTGAACACAGGAAACTGAACAGTGGTCTCTGTTCGCACTATTCGCACAAACTATGCAATCTTAAACTGATCTGTTGACCTCAGATAAGTTTAAATTAAACATGAAGCAAACAGAGCAGGGTTTATTATAACCAAAATAAACCGCCAAGATGTGGAATCAGAAACACACTCTGCAGTTGTAAAATATTTTAGTCACTTTTCAGCAAAAGACAAAGTTACCGCCATTGTTTAATTGTGAGACTTACATTTTTACTTACAGGTACATTATAGCTGGCCAGGATTCAGCAAATATACACTACCAGTCAAAAGTTTGGACACACTTATCCATTAATGGAAGAGTGAGTCCAAACTTTTCACTGGCACTGTACATCGGTGCAACAGGAGTGTGGAAGCTGGGGGACGAGGGACTCAGGCTAACAGATGCAGCAGTTGTAGTGTGTCATTTTTTTCCTTGCTAGATTTCTTTGACTTGCTAATAGAGAAAGGAATCTCGCCTTTTACTTTTCACAACAACTGTCCATCTAATCCTCTTTAAAATTGGTGGGTGTGTTGTACAACTAGGGACCAAAGAAATTGTTTGGTCTTTAGTATGAGAACTCATCTTATTTATGGTTCTTATCCTCTTTTGTCACAATAATACCAAAACTGAAACACTGTTAAATGATTTACAAAAGTTTACTCGTGAATCCCAAAGAATGGGTAGATGAGTCCACATTTTATGAATAAACCTCCAAACGTCAGGAACAAAACACAATAGTTTAAACATTGTCTAAAATCAGAGGCTGAAGAGTTTTTTTTGCATTTCATTGACTGTAATATGTTCCTTTATTAAAGAAAACATAACTGTGACTGTAGGCACTTCCCTAGTTTCCTTCATATACTGTATATTATGAAGATGATTAAATCAGTCCAACCAATTAAATACTTTTTCAAGCTATTTCAACAAAACTTGCTGATATGAGTCTTCCCACAATTGATAATCAAATTCTTTCTCTCTCCCTCCACCCTAATTCTCTTTGGCAGCATTTTACGGCTGTGAGCGGGGCCTTCATGGATTCTCCATACAATGGCAACACGTCCTTGCAGACGTCCATGTCCAACCTCAATGCCAGCTATTCACGACCTTCAGAAACAGAAGATGATGGGAAAGTGTCCAGTGACACCATTTGGCTGTGGATTGCTGTGCTGGCAACCATTGGCAACATAGTGGTGGTGGCTGTGGTTTGTGCCTGTGCCTTCTGACCCAGTAGAGGAGTGGAACAGAAATACTGCAGCTGTCAATCATGCAAAATCTTGTATTTCCTGAAAATATATTTTTCCTCAGTAATTCTGTGAAATAGCCTTACTTTTAGATTAATACAGGAATATAGATTTTAAGACTCAAACATTACTTTTAACTTTGCAAGGGTGCTTGCATTAAAGTCTTCATTGAAACATTTTTGGCATTACGGCAACAATAGGAAAAAAATTAATGTTAAGGAACACAAAATGTTGATTTATTTATTTAAAGCAGCTATATGACTATCTTCTGTTTATTGAAACTGTGCAATGACCAAAAAAGAAAAGCAACAAAATAAGGATGAATAATCCTTTAGATCGAAGTAGGAAATCAACACAAGCTACTAAAGTTTGTATAAAAGTAAAAAAACGATTTAAAGTCTTTCCGATCAAAGTCAAACCTCAAACAGATGCCATTCATACGGTTTGCAACACATTACATCTGCCTAAACACATAGAAAGCTACTGAGCACATCCCTGTCGTTTCAAATTATCCCATTAAAACCTATAGGTCATAGTTAGAAATTTCTCAATGATTAAAAACAATCCTGTTGTAAACCTTGTGCTGGTGGTTAGTGAGCTCTTAATACAAGTTACGGTAAATTCTTGCCAGAGGAAAATTTCATGCATTCAAAAAATAAACACACAAACTTCACTAGTCAGAAAGTAAAAAAATAAATAAAAAAATCTTCCTTTTAATTACAAGCTTTGTAAGCAGAACATCCTGAAACTAAGTGCCACAATAAAACATCAATAATGTTACTTTAATATCAGGTACAAAGTTATACTCATACATACAGATATTGGTTTCTTTGTGTATGGCTTGTTTGAATGCATTAAAAAGTAAGTTTGACTCAGTTTAATGGTGATATGTTTTTTGGTTGTTTTTTTTTTGGTAAATGGTTGAGGCCACTGAGACTATGTTCACATTAATTTGTTTGCCCTTTAAATATGAAAATCTAAGTGGGTCACAGGGATGTTAATTTTAGCCTTCACATGAACAGTGTATTAACATTTTTCCAACTGGCACTGGTCACAGAGCAAAGAATTACAATTATTAACTTTGGATTCCAGGCATAAAACAAGCTATGGTATCAGAATAATAGCCTGCTTGCTTGTTATGCAAGGCAGACCAATGCTAAAACATATACATGTACAAAATATATATATGAATTTACATATCAAATATCCATACAATAGTACAAGCTCAGTAGAGGTCAGGATTAGAGCAGATCAATCCTTGGTTTTTTGGTGGAATTAACCAGAACAGGTGGAACTCTGACCTGACAATGCTTGATCAAAACATTGAACTCCAACCTGCTTTGTCCATACTATTCTTTTCTTTTCTCTTATATTTCCAGCATCCAGTGAATTATTTTCTAGACGGATTCTTAAAGAAGGCATCAAACAGCAGGGGGCATGGCTGTCCCCTGCTTTCTGGCAAACCTGGATAAAACAGCTGGTAAACAGCTGGTAAGACATGTCACAATTAACATCACCTGACTCTTCTGAAGTAGGTGAAACATGTCAAGGTTATGATTTTTTTTTTTTTATCGATCTGGCAAAAAAGAAAATTGATACTTGACTTTAAAAGAATTGGGTCCTCACCAAATAAAATCTCAAATATTGTTTATGTTGCAATATATAAATAGATATACAGTTGGTTGATACAGACTTTGACAAACACATGTGGTAAATAAATGAGTCATATTGAATACACGACAGTGTAGTAAATGCAGCAGGTAGCTACTTGATAACACTAAACTTACCCTCATGCTGCTTGAGAAGTTTTCTGCCATGATTTTTTTAGTTTCAAACTGAAGAAAACTCAAATTCTCAAATTGAATTCTTATTTTTAGTATTTGAATATGCTTAGTAATAAGTGTGTTATCATCTGTTTTCAAGTAGTGATTTAACGACCATGCAAAGCAATAAATCACATTGCTCAGAAAAAATTAAAAAAGTATCCTCACAAGTTGACTGCACCTGTTCAAAAAAGATTACAAAACAAACCAACAATGGCTTGTTATGTTTTCATGCAGGGAAATTGAAAACTTGCGACTTACAGCTGGTGATTCAACAAAGGATGTGCGTGTGAAGTGTTTGGTGAAGAGTTTAGTTTAGACAATATCATGGTGTAATTTAAGCCCCCGTATTTTTTTGTTTGGGGGGGGGGTTATATTTCGATTTCCATTACTTGCTGTTTCAGCCAATTGTAGTTTTTCCAGGGGCCATGAATTTCCAGACTAATTCAAAACCCCCAGTTCAGCTGACAAGCACATCTTGCCTTTGAGGAAACTGTGGCCCCTTTTAAAAGCCCAGAGGAGACAATCGCTTTAGAAAGAAGCACAGCTCATCTGAGCAGTGACTTGTTGAAATTTAACAAGCAACAGAGTTCACATCAGGGACATTGCGCTCTGTCAGAGTTACCCCCCCATTATAATGATAAATACACCATTGAAAATTGTAGTATCATTTTCTCTCATCTCTCCTCAAATTATTGAGATTGTTCATGAGAAAATGATCTTTCAATAGCTGATAGGAAGGAATGAAATGAGGAAGACACTGAAGCAGAGAGAAGAGATGGAGTTACAGGGGATACATAAGGCAAGATTATGTCAGAAGAGAATATTTAACACTGTACTGTTAAGCAGAGGAACTACTGTTTCATTAAGATATTAGTCTGTCTATAGTATTAGTGCCGAGAGGATGAGAGATAACACAAATTAAGAAATGTAAAATATCAACATGTCAAATGTTAAATTAGAAAAGTGAAAAAAAGACGACATTTTAGTGTAGCCACAAGGTTGCCAAATCTTATCCCTCCTGTTGGATGAGTTTGGACCTGTACCTGACACTGCCAGAGCATATCAAGAATTATCATTATCATTTAATGAAAGTTAAATTAGACAAGTTTGTTTTACCATTTAATTTGTTGCTACTTAAATCTTGTCAGGGTGTGTTTCTATGGCATTGGACTTTATTGGGTAATAGACTGCCTTGGGTGATCTTTCTAAAATACCATACATTTTTTTCTGAGGCTTTAACCCAGTCTAGTCAGATAACATTATCAGCTAGTCTTTTCTACTGCACGTGTGTGTTTCTACACATGCATGTGTTAGCACATGCATTTTACTGTCTCTAACTTGAGCTTTAGCCGCTGTGTCATCATTCTCTCTGCCCCACAGTAAAATAATGAGCTGTTATGTGCCTCTTGAGCTTCCTATCTGGCTTTTCTGTTCCCTTTCTTGCATGATATCCCACCGGAAAGATCATCCCCAAAGGCCTGTCGACTGGATCGCTGTGGTTAACTTGATTAATTAAGGATGATTTTGCAGTAGAATATAACTCTCAGGTGTCAGTGTCAAATATAGAGTCCAGCGGAAATTAAAGGAGACACAAAGGAATGAGTGGAAACGAAAATGTTAATCATCAGAGGCAAAAGGAAATCAGTGAAACCTGAAGTTAAAGAGGAAAATTCAGAAGAGTAAAGAAAATAATGAAGCAGAAAATGCTTACTTTAATTTTTTTTCATTTGTACCATAAGACCCATGACAAAATAAAAACAAAACAACAAAAAACAGACATTCAATGAGGGAAGCGATGTGTGAAAAAGAGATGATGTATCCAAGGAGACGGTGGAATAATGAAAGAGGCAGTATGAAGAGGAGGATGTTTGACAGGAAGAACAGGGGTTATCACTGGCCTCTCTATGTTGGGGGATAAGGAGTACAAATGAAATTGTAATAATTCAAACTTTAAAGAAACAAAAGGACAAAGTCAGACAACCATGAGCAGTGATAGTTATAAGGGAAAAGGAAAGAGTTGGTATGATTAAAACAAAGTGTCATGTCCTTGTTTTTGTTCATGTATATGGTTTAGTTTTAAGTCAGAGGTAATAATTCTAAGTCAAGGATTTCTGACATTTTGAGATCTTTGTCACATGAAATTCCATTAAACACCTTTGATTTATTAGTAAATCTTCAGTCTCTATTATTTTGTAAAGTGAATTGACTTAGGGGCATACTGTGCAATTTAAATGTTATGAAGTTCTCCACCAGTAATCATGATGCCTGGACATTGTTAATGACAAGTGTGGCACAAGTGGACAGAACAATACTATCTACTGTATATTATCTATCCTTATGGCTTCGTACCTGCAACCATACATTACATGATCACAATAGTTATGACACAGAGTGTTTGTGGTCTTTGTTTGGTATATCAAGGCTCAGGTGACCACAGTTCACCACCACTTACAGTTTGCCTGCGATTACTCCTCCACCATCCCAGCAGCATTGTTTTTATTGAGGCTTGGAATCTCAAAATTAGCCAAAAAAGCAAAGTTTTTAGCACCAATCCCAAATGAAGAAGAAACTACAAATACATGGAACCTGTTCATATGGCTACCCACCAACCTGGAAGTGATTGTTATTTCTTTAAATCCTAACTCTTGGATCCTAACGCTGATGACAAGAATCCCTTTCACAATCACATAAAGGAAAGGATGACTTTGGTTCTGTTCAGCGACTGCAGTTGCTACAGTATAAGCTCAAACCCAAGCTATTCAACCAACAGGTGAGAATGAAACACACAGTAACTCTTTGTTGTGCAGACAATTGTCTTTTATAGTCTGAATGTACAGATTGAAACCCATTAATAGAAGATATTTACACATCATATTTCTTGCTTTCTCGTTGTTTCTGGGCTTTATTGAATTGCATATAGCAGTAATCATCACCTCCGCCGAGGTGGAAGTCATGTATTTGGTGGTGTTGTTTTGTCTGTCTGTCTATTAGTAACATAATTCAAAAAGTTTTGGATGGATTTTGATGCAATTTTTAAGAAATCTCAGAAATGGAATAAGGAACTAGTGATTAGCTTTTGGGGGCGAACCGAATCACCGCCTGGATCCAGGAATTTTTTACAGGATTCTTTACTATGGGGAGATAGGAATAATGTTTTCCATCAGAGCTTCTGACACAAAAGTACTGCCCACAATAAATGGCAAAAAATAAAAATGAACCCTTTTATGCATGAACTATTTAAAAACAATGCTACATGTTTTTCTTTTACATACAATATTTTACTTCTGCAGTCATGCAGTGTTGCTTTCTTTTTTGTTAATCATCATATTCTACGTTTTATTTATTTTTATATATTATTCACAAATATTCAAAAGATATGCTTTCAAATTTTGATAACAATTATTTTATATATATATATATATATATATATATATATATATATATATATATATATATATATATATATATATATATATAT
>JAOXYM010000009.1:20110699-20133766 GCA_028567055.1 Leptatherina wallacei | reverse complement strand
ACTGTATAAATATATATATATATATATATATATATATATATATATATATATATATGCATCATACAGCTTTAGTTTTTTGGGTTCACTTCCCGGTGATGATCTGGCATTTAGTGAAAGTCAACCACATCATGGTTTGAGTGTCGTGCCTCCCTGTGCCTACAGCTCACCATTTATGGGTGTGGACAGTGTGGTTGTGACTTAATAACTGTGTACATCTGCCTAGGATCCATTTATACTAAGCTGTATATAACCCAGGCCTGACTAGTTAAAGTGACGCAGTGAGGAGCTTTGCCAGTATTCGTGTAGAAATCCATCTTCTGTTTATGCATGTCTTTATTTCTACTTCTGAGATAAATTTATCAGTTTAAAAAAAGAGTAGCACATATTGATACTGATACATAATCCCTGATTTAAAAAAAACAACCTAAAACATCCATAGGCCTATAGATGAGAACAGAAATGTCCAGCTTTGATGATTATCAAATGTCTGTATTGCCATAAGATAAACTCCGTTGATAATTTGAAAATTTTTTGGAACTGTAAGGAGTATTTCAGACTTCATGATGTGCATCCAAATCAAACTGGATGTTACTAGGTGCACACTTGCGTAATGCTTTTGGGATGGCAAACCCAAACATGGGTGTACAGATAAGATTGAAGGATACAGCAGAGGCAAACCACCCCCAGCTCTCCCTCCTCACAAGACCCTCTGCTCCACATCCCCCAAGGACTCCAAAGAATGTCTCTATCCCAACCTGAACCCCAGCGACCACCATCTATTAGGCAATGCAGCGCTCCCCCTCTTTACCCTCCCCATCCTCCTCTAGATCATCTGTCCTGGTAGAGCAGGGCCCCAGGAGGATGTACAGGAGGTTCACGGAGCAGCAGGAGAGTTCAAAACAAAGATAACATGCCATGATGCGTTCAGGGTCCTTGCTGTAGTAGACCTGCTACTGACAGTTTTCCTATAAAAGTTATCAGGAGTCGAAATAAGTCAAATTGTGGGGTGAATCAATCTAATCTGTTCCCTGTACCATGTACAACTCAGAATATAACAGAGACCAGTGTAAAAGTCATAAAGCTAACTTTTCTCAATATTAGATCTCTGTCCAACAAGTCACTGTTTTTAATGACTTAATCATTTCTCACAGTTTAGATTTTCTTTTCCTGACAGAAATGTGGTTAACAGAAAACACATGTGCTACTGTTCTTAATAAAAAAGCACACCCTCATTTTAGTTTTATGAATAAGTGTCTAAATGGGAGTAAGGAGGAGGAGAAGCTGTCTTATTTAAAGCTGAGTGAAAGTGGAGGAAAACAAAACTTCAAATTCACTATGAGGTGTACAAACAGAGCCTGTATAATTATAACAATGAGCTGTGCAAGGTCAGAGAGCTGCATTTATCTGGAATGATTAACAAGAATGTCAGCAATTCTCACACTCTGTTTGCTATGACTGAAAAACTTACAAATCCTCAGAAATGATCAGCCCAGAGCTCCTGTCTACTGAACAACACATTTGCCAACTTTTATAGCAGAATTTTTATTACAAAAATTTGACAAAATATCAATGCCACAAAGTCAAACAAGAAAAGACTGGTCTGTCTCTAAAACCTAGAAATAACTGATGTTATGTCACATGGTTGATTTAAAAATCCTTAAAGAAATAGTTTGGCATCGGAAATCAACAACATGCACTCTGGACATGATATCATTAGACTTTTTAAAAACAGTTTTTACTTCCATCGAAAGTGACCTCCTACTTATTGTAAATAACTCACTGGCATCAGGCATTTTTCCTGTACCAAGAGAAAATGACTCTAAACGCCTCAATAATGAACAACTATAGACCTGTTTCTAACCTCTCTTTTATATCCAAGATCATTGAGTTCAATCAGCTTCATTACTTTTTGAATAAAAGTGCAGACTTTGTTTTGGACACTTGGATTTTTCCAAACAATTCATTTCTGTTTTTAGGAATGTTCTCCATACGCAGCCCACCTGTATGATGCTGAAGATGCCAACACACCTATGAGGATTCTGCCTGGACTATGCAGGGATTATTGCTCTGATTACTGGCATCAGTGCCGATACACCCTCAGCCTCCTCCTGGAGAACTTGGGGAGCCCACAGCAGTTTTCTAACCTGACTGCCTCAATAGAAGAAGATCATAGACGGTTCTGTGACTATCTGGAGCTTAAGGACAAACAGTATTGCTACCCTAATGTCTTGACAAATACAGGTATGGGCTCACAACTAAGCTCATAAACTAATTAAAAAACAGCTGTCACAGCGGGCACAAACTGAAAGTTTTGTCAAATAATAAATAATAATATTCTTACAGGGTTAAGACCCACAGCAGTGCCAAGTGTAACTTTTAGCTATAGTTGTGCTATTTTTATGTATCTTTTTACAATTTCTTTTAAATGATATGATAATTTATAGATTGTTGTTTGTATTTTGTTGTTAGTGTTTTGTTTATTTGTTTTTCTTGTGCTTTTGTCAGGTTGTCATTGTAAATGAGAATTTATTCAGTCAACTTATCTGGTTAGATAAAGCTTGACTAACTCAGAGCTTTGAAGTTTTGAGTTTAAAATGATTCATTAATATCTTTGAAAATGTTTTTAATATCTTGTCATGTCTGTCTCCAGAACTAAATGCTAACTTGGGCTCAGTACGTGAGGATCCCAAAGGCTGCCTGGAATTGTGCCTGCAGGAAGTTGCCAACAATCTCCGAAACCCTGTGGCCATGATTCATGCAGATGATGGAAGTCATCGCTTCTTTGTCGCGGAGCAGCTGGGTTATGTCTGGGTGTATTTGGCCAATGGCTCCAGGATTGACCGCCCTTTCCTGAACCTTACGCAGGCTGTCCTTACATCACCATGGGCAGGAGACGAGAGGGGATTCCTCTGCATAGCCTTTCACCCAAGGTCCAATATTTTTTGTTTTGAGGGTTATGTCTAGAACTGAATTGTGTCTTTATTGCACTATTTTAAGATTGTCTTGTATTAACATGAAAGTACAAATTGAACATTTACATGGAGAAACTTTTCTGTGCTTAGGTTCCCCACAGTCAGAAAAGCCTATGTGTACTACTCTGTGTCAGTCAAGAAGGAAGAGAGAATACGAATCAGCGAGTTCACACTCTCAGTACATGATGATAACCAACTAGACCATTCCTCTGAGAGGTACACAGTATACTCAAATATGTGCTTTTAGCATCTTTATGCATGTCTCAGATATTATTCATATGTTCATCTACTTTGTGTATCTCCTAATGTAGAACCATCCTGGAGGTGGTAGAGCCAGCATCCAATCATAACGGAGGACAGTTACTTTTTGGCCACGATGGGTATCTGTATATTTTCATTGGAGATGGTGGAAGAGCTGGCGACCCATTTGGAAAATTTGGCAATTCACAGAACAAGTCAGTATAATATGTATACATGTATATATACTGTATATAGACTATAAAGACTTCAAAACAGCTCAGTTATCCAGACTATCCAATAGGCATGAATTTATTTATTTATTTATTTGCACATTTTATCACATCATATTGATTATTTACTGAACCTTAAAATTTGCCTGAGAATTAAGAAATATATCCCGAGAGCAACATATCTAAATTTTTTATTGATTGATGCTCATTAGTAATTTAAAGCTGATTGAGCAAAGAAAGAGAAAATGTTCAAACCTTGTTAATAGTTCTTAGCAAAGCTATAGATGATGCGAGAACTTTCATTTCCATATACTGAAAAGAGAAAGATAAATGGCATAGGGATATGAAATATGACAAGAGCTGTACACACAACTAAACACGCAGGAAGTTTTTATTGAAGGGACTGCAGAGCATTATGTTTTTGTTGTGTTTGTGAACATTCATCTTTTAAACAGATGCCCCTCACACTCTTAACAAAATTCAAAAGATAGACAACAACCAATCGATACGGTTTTATATGCTTATCTAAACCCATAGCATGTGTCTGTCACATTTCATTCTCAGTTATATCAAAATGGCTGGAATGTTAATTACCAGTGAAGGGGAAAACAAGTGCAAATACCACAGCTCATTTGTGGTGGACACATTTGACAATGCTACAATTATGTCACATGCTGTTGTTATGTATTGTTAATTGTAAAGCTGCCAAGTACAATGACAAACACATTGTGTTTACAAACTGTAACAACTATTTCTGCAGTATAGTTTAGAGTTTTAAGATTTCATGAGCTATGAGGGAGATTAATTATGAGATGACTGAACCCAAAAAATTAGACGCTGGGAATTTTTGACGTCAGTTAATGGCTGATATGTGCTTTAAGGTTAAAAATGTCTTATTAAGGTTAAATATCTCTTTCAGAACTTCAGTTAGCCCCTGGTTCCTACAGCAGAAATGGAGCGACTTGCCAACAGGACTTTACAAAAGACTGTAGTTCCTGGAAAAGATATTAACCCAACCAAAAATACAAAGTAACTCATGGCCATTTAATCTTTGAAGTTAAAAGTAAACTAAATTAAACTTATCAGCATTTTGTCCCAGGAAACATGCCTTATTGAAGATGTTGACGCCTTTCCTTCTGTCATAGTTTAGCCTGTTTCTGAAGTTTCTTTTTTTGAAGTGCTGTAATAGCTGTTCTGGGAATGAGGTATGATATAACCTGCCAAGTCTAATATTTACACAACACATTGTGGACCACCACCCACTGGTATGTTGAAGGGAGACAGAGAGAGGCAGGCAAATGCAGAGTGAAGAAGAGTCCCAGGTCAGAATGAAGAGACTGGGAAGTTGTTAGAGAAGACTAAGGTGCAGAGAGACTGAGAGGGGAGGAGTACTGAAGACAGGGAAGAAAATGATAAAAAAAAACTAAATGAATAAAAAGCAACATTGATTTGCAAAGAGGAAATTGTGGTAGAATAGACCAAAGTGTATTTAAACTCTGCAAAACCTGCCTTAAGGTTAATATGTTTACATTGTAAGGAAAAAAATGGTAAAAAATGAAAGTGTCCAAATACATTAATAAATCACAATAAAATAAAAACAAACAACAACAAACAAACTGTGGGCCAGGGTGTTAAATTAATCTGAATTGGCAGAACACCTACTATCTTATTGCAACTGCTTTAACCATCATGGAACGGGAGCTGCAGCTACTGAAGTGTTTTTATTTTTTATTTTTTTTACATCCTGATCACAGAATACAGAGACCAGCAGGTAAATACCAGTGAATAAGGCCTGTGTTAAAAGAGGGGGCTGGTTTATTAAGATCCTGGAGAGTAATCGGCAAGTAAAATTTTTGAAGGAGCACCGAGCCAATGAAGGGAGGTGTGGCTTGCTGCACCATTTGTTTGTGCTAGTCAGAATTCCTACAGCTGCAGCAATAGAGTGAATGATTTACTGAGAAGTCATAATATGCAACAGTATGGAAATAAATGCTAACTCCTAGTCTTTTATTTTACCGTAGAACTCATGTATTTCTTAAAGCATGACTGACTGTCAGTAAATTTGTTAAATTTAAGGAAGAATGTCTAAGAATAGAAAAGATTGTACAGATTGCTAATGTCTAAGAGGATGACTGTCAGTCGTTGCAGTCTTCAAGACCACCTTAACCTCTTTGTGTATTTTTTTGTGATAACAGGTCAACTCTCCTTGGCAAGGCACTGCGTATTGATGTGGAAAACAATGATGATGGTGCCCCATATAGCATTCCCTCTGACAACCCATTTATGAGGGAAAAAGAGGCTCTACCTGGTAAACTCCTTAGAATATCCGGCATGTGTGGAACAGTTTGATCATGCTTGTTAACTTTAAAGATGAAGTGACTTAATTGTGAAGCTGTAAATCTAATGTACAGTTTACTTTATCTTTTATGAAGACCTCACACTGACAGCAGAAAGAGGCTGTTTTTCTTCTACCAGAATAAGAAGATTCCAGTTGTACCAAAAAAAAACAACTTTCCATTGTTTCTGTACAGTATTCACTCACTCAGTCCTCAAAAGGGCTATAATTTTCCTGTCCTTTCCTTCCTCTTTCTTTGCAGAGATTTATGCTTATGGAGTTCGCAACATGTGGCGTTGTTCCATCGACCGCGGTGACCCTGTTACAGGCGCAGGCAGAGGCAGGATGTTCTGTGGCGACGTGGGCCAGAACAAATATGAAGAAATAGACATCATTGTTAAAGGTAGGATCCTTTTAGCTATATGCAACATTTCACATTAGTGAGAGAGATTTATTTTTAAGCTTGAATACTTCTACATGAACTATCTTCGGAAGGTAAGAACTTTTATGGTTGACATTATTCTAACAAGTTAATTATCTCATTAGTTTCACATAACAGAGTCACTTTGTTGTGATAAAGGCTAGATTATTTTCTTAATCATCAACAGAAGGGTTTGTTCCTGTAGTTATTATCTTAAAGTTTGGAACAACGGATGTGAGATGAAAATATGAGGTGATGATGGAAACAGAGAAATAGGAGAAGGTTAACCTCTGAACTTTGCCTTTTATAAGAATACACTCACTGGACACATTACGAGGTACATCTTGCTAGTATCAGGTTTGTCCCCCTTTTTGCTCTCAGAATTGACTTAATTCTTTGTGGCACATATTCAACAAGGTGTTGGAAACATTCCTCAGCGATTTTGGTCCAAATTGACATGATAGCATCACAGTTGTTGCAGATTTGTCAGCTGCACATCCATGATTAGACCTGACCATCCAAAACCTGCTCTATTTAATTGAGTTGAAGTGACAGTGGCGTGGAGGTCATTAGAGTACAGTGAACTTATTGTCAAGTAATTTTGTGACATTGTGCATTATCCTGCTTGAAGTAGTCAACAGAAGATGTGTATACTGTGATCATGAAGGGATGGACATGGTCAACAACATTACTCAGGTAGGCTGTGGTGTTTAAGCAATGCTCACTTGATGGGTTGAAAGTGTGCTAAGAAATTATCCTCTAAACCATTAATGCAAGGCAGGATGGATCCATGTTTACATGCTGTTTGCACCAGTTCTGACCTTACCATTCAATTAAATTAAATTCAGCTTTATTTGTATAGCGCCAATTCACAACAATGTCATCTCAGGGCGCTTCACAGACAATCAGTTTGAGCCAATCTGATTGTCATACATTGATTCATATAACCCAATTCATAACAAATAGCCTAGCTAAGGGAACCAACAGACTGCATCGAATCTAGTCTTCTATCCAATCCCCATCCTGAGCATGCTTGAGGTGACGGGGGAAAGGAAAACTCCCTTTTAACAGGAAGGAAAAACCTCCAGCAGAATCGGCTCAGGGAGGGTGGCCATCTGCCTCGACCGGTTGGGTTGAAGAGGACAGAAGGAGAGACAAGAAAGACCATCTGAATGATGCAGCTGAAATCAAGTCTCATTAGACCAGGCAATGGTTTTCCAATCTTCTATTGTTTAAGTTTGATGAGCTTGTGCGAATTGTTGTCTTAGTTTCCTCTTCTTAGCTGGCAGGAGTGGCACCCAGTGTAGTCTTCTGCGGCTGTAGCCCATCTACTTCAAGGTCTGACATGTTGTGCATTCGGAGATGGTATTCTGCATAACTTGGTTGTAATGATTGGTTATTTGAGCTACTGTTATCTTTCTATCATCTCAAACCAGCCCATTCTCCTCTGACATCAAAAAGGCATTTTGTTCCTGACTAGTGCTTCCCACATTCAGACCACTCACTGTAAACCCCAGAGATGGTTGTATATTAAAATCCCAGTAAGTTTCTTAATACTCAGAACAGCCCATCTGGCACCAACAACCATGCCACGTTCAAAGGCTCTTAAATCCCCGTGATTGGCTGATCAGCTATTAGTTTTAAAGACTCACTAACTAACTTTTGCCATTTTCTCAGTTATGCGCTCCCTATCGGAATCCATCTTGCATCCAACCTGTACTGTGAGATCTCTCCAGACAGTAAAAAACAGTCTTGTCTTATCTCTTGCTCTGTCTCTGGCTCTCTTTTGTTTCGTCCCTTCCCCCGATAATGTCTTTTAATGTTTCTTTGCTGAATCCACCATGGTGTGTATTCAAAACGGCTGGTTTGTTTACATCCGCTTGCTAGTATGTAATGCGTGTGCAAAGCGAAACTCAGCTGCAACGCCACGCAGCCTTGACGGCTGCAGTGGCTCCAGAAATGCACACAATAGATGTCACTGTGCCAGAATGTGAGTCTGGAATGTGGAGTTTTAAAGTGGAAAAGTTAAGGAGTGGGTCTTTAACAAACAATTGAACACGTGTATCTAATAAAGTGGCCGTTGAGTGTATGTTTTCTTCTCCTAACAAGACTGACCACTTCTGCCTTCATTTTGTGTGAAGTAATGAATGCCCCCAACAGACAAGACACATTCTTGAAAGCTTAAATCAGTTGTCCTAAAATTAACCACTTTTTAAAATTCTGCATGATTAACCCATGAGCTCAATAAAACTATTTTTGATGCAATGTCAGGCAAATTAATGTTGCTATGTGAAAAAAAAGTCCATTTGTTGAGATTCCAATATAAATAAATGTACTTTAATGGTAAAATAAGCATAATTAATTTATGATCATAAAGATGACATGAATAACTTCAAATGTGTCTATAATCTGTTTCTCTAAATATCAGTCTATTTCCATTGCCAATAATTAAGACTGTGGGAATCCAGAAACGTGTATGTAGTATACTGTATGTACTGTACATCATTTTGAAGCATCCTTTCTTCATGAGTAGTTTTATTATGTGATCACAATCGTTTAAAGGAGGCAACTATGGATGGCGGGCCAAAGAAGGTTTCAGCTGCTACGATCGGAAGCTCTGTCAAAACTCATCTCTTGGTAAGTCAGCATCCTAGGTTCTCTACTTTC
The DNA here is from genome assembly GCA_028567055.1 of Leptatherina wallacei. Taxonomy (NCBI): domain Eukaryota; kingdom Metazoa; phylum Chordata; class Actinopteri; order Atheriniformes; family Atherinidae; genus Leptatherina; species Leptatherina wallacei. The sequence goes on along the minus strand of JAOXYM010000009.1, from coordinate 20,124,901 downwards.
TGTGGAATACCAAGTAGACTCTGCAAAGTAATTTTTACAATCTAAGTTACTATAAAGTTTTAGAGTATAACAATATGTATATATATATTTTTAAAACACAGCTTGTTATGTATCATTTTCTGTGTACTGTCTTACTATTCTAATTCATATAACACCATAAACTGGTGGGTTGTTCTTTGTCCATGCATTTGCAGATGACATCTTGCCTATCTTTGCCTACCCTCACAAGTTGGGCAAGTCAGTGACGGGAGGATACATCTATAGAGGCTGTCAGATGCCCAACCTCAACGGGCTCTACATCTTTGGGGATTTCATGAGTGGGTGTGTGTCAAAAGAAAAAGTCTTTCTTATCACTGCTAAGATGCAGGATCTTTGTTGTAGAAAATAAGAACATATACCAGTACATGGCCTACCATACTGGATAGGTGCAGGCTGTGCAGAGAGGTCCCCAAGAAAGTCCTACACATAGTAGCAGGGTGTAAGATGCAAGCAGGTAACAGCATACATGCAGAGCCATAACTATGTGGCTGAAATAGTATACAAGAATATCTGTTCCAGGTTTGATCTGGAAGCTCCAAGGTCATTATGGGAGATATACCAAATGTGGTGGAGAGTGATAGATCCTGTGGGACTTCAACATCCGGACCGATAAACTAGTGATGACTAACCACCCAGACACTCTGGTGATTGACAAACTACAGAAAATGTAGTGATAGATGTAGTGATCCTGAATGACAGCAACATCCAAAAGAAGGAATATGAGAAGCTGGAAAAATGCCAAAGGTTGAAGGAGGGTGCTTAAAACATGTGGAGAGTGATGGCAACAGTGGTCCCACTGACCACTGGCTCTGACAGATCCCAGGAGTACCATCAGAGATCTCTCCAGAAGAACAGTCTAGAAACAGCGAAGACGGGGGCCCTCACACTTTCTGGGGCCAGGGACCCCTTACAGTGAAAAAATGTACCAATGACCCCCATCATAATCCTGATGCCAATCAAAACATACAATATTTACTTCCATTTGAACCAGTAGTTGGTCATAGGAACTATATGATTTAAGACTTTAAACTTAATTTAACTACAAGTTAAAAATTAACGTATACAAGTTGCATTTGAATCCTTTAAACTTAAATTAAAATTTGACTTTGCCACATTTCTCATTTTCATGTAACAGATCCTAATGGTTTCATAAAATTAATATTAGCAGGGCTGGCAAAGTGAAAATGAAACCAGTTTACAAAATAAGAAAGAAAAAACATTGTCAAGCTTACTAAAGTGATTCAACTATACGAATCATGAGGGAAAACTATCCTTCTCCATAGGTCTGTTATCTTCATAAAGGCAGGGAACCCCCGGGGTTCTGAGACCCCATTTTAAAAAGAGTAGAGCTAAGTTACTCTGCAAACTCTCAAGTTCCCAGGCCTCTGGCAGAGGACCCAAGTTTGAAAAAAGGGCAACATATGAGGGCAAGTGTGCCAGTTGACAAGGCCTGTTAAGGCAAACAATAAGTGTCTAATAAGTTATGATAAGTTTGCTGATGGTGATCTCTGACCTCCCTTGGATAAAGTGTGGGCAGCTTTTGTTGATATGACCTTCGCTCCTTAATGTAGTTCACTTAGGAAGTAAGGCACCCTCCTCCAGATATGAAGTCTTCACCTAGACAGCTGGTGTTTGTGAGACCTACATATACATAATATCCTTGTGTGTATCATGTGTGATAGAGAAATCTGCGGTGAGTATCACAGATGTTATGGCAAAGTACTTTCTAATGGTCACCTCCTGATTGATCACCTTAATAAAACTCAGAAAGACAATTTGTTTGGCTTGACACTCATTTAATTATACTCATAATTTCCTCCTCAACTTTCAGCTAATATACCCTCTGCAACTTGTCTAGTTTTTATATTTTATAATATTTACAGGAAACATTTGTTCTATATGTATTTATGTCTATATATGTCCTTATGTCTTTATATGTCTGTGGATCTCTTTCTGTTTAGGCGTCTGATGTCCCTAAAGGAGAATGCAGAAACAGGTGACTGGCAGTACAATGAGATCTGTATGGGAAAAGACCAGACCTGCAGATTTCCCAAACTCATCAACAGTTATTATAGATACATCATCTCATTTGCTGAGGATGAGGCAGGTAATCACTCCATGTGTCCATGTGTTACTTTCAAGTATCACTTAACTTTTTTGGGTGTAGGAAGAGCTATCCAAAATGGCAAAGAAATAGTCCCTGTAATCAACAAATTGTATATTGCATAGCATATGACTAAAGAGCTTCCATTTTTGAGGAATTAGAAGTCCAGTAGTAAATCTGGTTTTAATTATAGAGTGCTAATTGATAAGGAAGAGTGGTGCACACATGATGCTAGTCTTTTCCTTCAAAAAAAACTTTGCCGAAGTATTTAAGCAAATGTCTTTATTGTAAGCCACCTTCTTTAATTTTTATTATTGTTCTGTTTTGTAATGTGTATTTCTTCCTATTTCCTACATTTCTATCTTCCTGTTTTATTATTTTCACTGTTTCTTCTCAACAATCATGGTCTTTTCCCCATTTGAAAATATTTTTTTCCTCTTTCTTCCTCTCTCCTTGCTGTTGGCCATCTTCTGTCATCCATCTCTTGCCTCCGCCTGCCACTCTCTTTTCCTCATTCTTCTGTAAACCTTTCTAGGTGAATTGTATTTCTTAGCCACGGGAGCCCCGAGTGCCACAGCCAGAGCAGGAGTCATCTATAAGATAGTGGATCCTTCCAGGTGGCAAATTACATTCTTACATCCCTTTAGTTGCAAGTACTTTCATCAAATTTGCAGGGCTTTGTTGTGGGAAGCTTTAGAACCTGCTAATGAAATGTGAAATTTTTTCTAAAATACACAGATAAAATCCTTGGGTAAATACAATGAGGTGAAAGATATCAATTTTTAAGAATATTTGTTTTATAGTAACTGCAATCAAGTCTTCATGAGTAAAAGAGATCTTTCATAAACTCTCAGTTGCAACATCAGCAACGAAGCCCTCAGTTTATAGAATTTATAAAATGAATAATTTGGCTTAAAACACACTTTGGAGGAGAAGTGTTTTCTTATCAAATAATCAAATCATGTTGTATTGTTTGTCAATATTTTTCTTATTTCCTTTGCAAAAAGGTTAAATAAATTATTTTTGCTATAACCTGTACACAGCAGCATGCAGCTGGTCCAACTATGAACTTCTAAAACTTTCAGAATTCCCTCTGAATAAGTCATGCTAACCCTTTGATTAAAACAAAGCATGGGAAAGGGAGTTGTTGTTGCTCTGGATTTCCTGAGCCAGTGACCAGTTGCAAACTTTTGAAGGGTACAAAGGTACAGTAGGTTTCACTATAGTTTTTTTGGCATTTACTTTGCACCGAGATTGTGCCGGTGTGGTGCGACACCCAGTGGTTTTCATAGTTTGTATGTTGCACTTTTATGGAAAGCAACTTTATTTTACAGATTGTAATTTGCATTAGCTTCAAAATTTTTCAATTTACAATAGAAACATGTATGTTGCCACCGTCGCCTCAGGCATGCTCAGGATGGGGATTGGATAGAAGACTAGATTCGATGCAGTCTGTTGGTTTCCTTAGCTAGGCTATTTGTTATGAATTGGCTTATATGAATCAATGTATGACAATCAGATTGGCTAAAACAGATTGTCTGTGAAGCGCCCCGAGATGACATTGTTGTGAATTGGCGCTATACAAATAAAGCTAAATTGAAATTGAAATTGAATGGAATTGAATTGTTGTTCTCTCTTGGAAAAAGAAGTTTGAAACATGAGTATATGCTTATACCAACTTAATCCATGTCAGTCATGTTTTATGAGCCATTAAAAGTGTGTGGCATTGCGTTTCTATTTATGCTACTAATTACATTGTTTCTTATTTTACGGCACACAACACTCTTGTTTGGGCTGCAACCTTTGTGCAAAGAGCAAGTAAAAACCACCAGCCTCTGTACTGGATATGAAAAAATACTGATCTGTTCAAATTACTGTCCCTGTCCACTATTCTCTCAAGATTTAGGTCAGAAATGCTGTCTCTTTATTATCATAGCATCGACTGGACGTGTAATGTTTTTTCTCTCTTCCCCACGCAGACGAGCACCACCTGGAAAATGCAGTATTAAACCCTTACCTGTTAAAATAAAGGGAAAGCTGATTCATTTCCATCCCAAAGAGGGTAAGAAATTATTTTATTGTTACTCATTAGAACAAAAAAAGTTTGTCATTCAAAACCTGACATGAACTTTATAAGATTGGAGTTCTGTTTATTTTGTCCTGTCTTGTATTTTTATTTTGGTGTCAGTGTGTTACAGCTTATTAGACAATGTGAATAAACACAGTTTATTCAAAGACATTTGATTACTTTCAAGTTTTATCCTGAGTAGGGTAACAACCATTACAGAGCGATGGGGAAAACATACTTAAATATCAACTTTAAGCTCATGATCATTGTACATGATCATCCACCTGAGACATGCCTTGCAGCTTTTATGCAGTTTCTGAAAGGAAGTTTCTACCTTGGCATCTGTAGTATAGTTTGCATCTGATGACACAAACTTACATTTCCTTTATCAACTATATATGATTTTTTTTATATCTCGTATAAGAAAATCTGTAAGGGTTTTTGGCACTGTTTATATGTAGTAATAGCATCAAGGCATTTCATTGCCTTGTACTGTACAGGTGTAATGACAATGAAGTTGAATCTAATCTAATCTAATCTAAAATCTTTCTTTACTTGTTTGCAGAGTTTGTAATCAACAAGAAACCAACCACCACACCTGTTCCTACAACCACTGCAAAGACCACAACAAAAAAGCCATCCATAAGAAAACCAATAATTATAAGAAAACCACCAATGCCAACAAGAAAGCCTACAAGAAAAATGACACAACCATCACCAACAACCTCAACAAGAAAGACGAAAAAGACAACATTTTCTGCAACAAGTCCAGCTATTAAAGCCACACTAAAACCAACCTCAGCCACAACAGTAAAACCAACATCTGTCCAGATGGGCATGGCAAATCCCACCACAACTACATCCACTGGTAGGACTACTGGTGCACCTGCTCATCATACTAGTTCTACCGATTACCCGAATTCTGACCCAGCTGTTAACCCAACCACTAAGCTGTCTGTTAGGACTAACATTAAACCCTCACATAAGCCAGAGGTGCGGGGAGATGCCACCAGCATCAGAGGTGGTTTACTTGTCTGCTTTCTGTGCTCGCTTTACATTTTAATATCCTAAAAACTAAATTAACAGTTGCCCATTTCAGGTTTTATTTTAACAGTTGGATTCTTTGCCGTTCTCTTTCAAGAGCCGGTTAACTTAGTTAAGCTTTTTTTTTAACCAAAATCACACCCAGATTCAATTTAGGCTGCTGTAATAACTGCACTCTCTCCACAAAAACCCAGGTCATAGTACCTAAATCTGCAGGCTTTAACCGGAAATCATTACTTTTATATTGAAATACATTTACATGAACCTCTAAATTGATTGATTTTTTTGGTATCTAAGTCCAAGATGGGAAATTGATCAGCTTGGCCATAAATTAGCCATTTGGACATTTTCCACCTGTATTTGTAGAGTTAAATCAAATTTCCTTCAGGATCAATAAAGTATTTATTTATCTTGATAAGGTTATCATGCTCAAATTAGGTTCATATGGTATTTTACTCAAAGTTCGCTATCAGCTTAATTTATTCACTAATAAATATGAAAGGTGTTTATATAAAATAAAAAGCAAGGAGGTTTATAAACATTGTCAATTGAGACAGAAACAAACTTATGCAAGGAAGTTGATTAAACAGTAACATAGTTTTTGACATTTTCAACAGTAATTAAAAGAAAATATAAACAATACATGCCTAGATTAATTCTTCAACATAATTTTTAAATGTTTTTTTGTCAATTTTGCACTTTGCATCTCTGCACTTGAGCAAAAAAGAAATGGAGGGAATTTACAGGTTTAAGTATTAGCAGCATTTAATGTTAAGTTAAAATTTAATTTGATCATTTTTAATTCATAATTTACAGCAGCATATTTGTTTTAACATTTATGCTTTTTTTTAATTTTCAAATACATCTCCTTACATGTAAACTTGGGATAGGCTGTTTGCACAAGCTTTTGTACAACTCAGGTTTGGTGGAAATCATCCCCGTCTTCAAACGTGCTAAGTAACTATTCTCTGGCTGCTGCAGGAGTCTTAAGGAGGTCAAAAGGTTCCTATTTATGTTTTAGATATTTGCACTACTTTAATTCCAATCAGGTACGTTATCATTATTTATTTTGAATAAATGTTTGCATCAGCTTTTGTTTGGACATTCATCCTTTTGTGTCTGTGTCTATGTCCTTTTTTTTTAAATTTGCATGATAATGACGCTTACAACTCTGTCAAGCACACTTAAAATGCAATCTTGTATACTGTGTAAGTAAGAGCAATAATATAACATCTAAGATAAGCTTGTTAATTTTCTTACTAAAGCTGTGAAGATCAATGTCAGTGTTGTTTGTCTGCTCTATGCAGGATGTTGAGGCTGGTTTTACTTCCCACTCATCAAATACTGCTGCTTTGACACCAGACTGTAACATACTGAGTGTGTCTATGCTTCTTTTCAATGTGCGAGAATAACAAAGAGATTCACATTTTGTTACGTCGTCTCTCCAAATACATGTATGCTTGCATGCAATTTGTACCTGCTGTTGAATTATTCCTATGGGAATCCTTTTAATCTTAAGTGTAAGAAAATTGAATTTTTCTAGAGGACATTAAAAATATTTTACTGACCTGCCAGTCAAACTGATCACAACATTTTTAACACATTGTCATACAAAATATAAATAATTGTAATTAGCCAACATTAGCTTTGAGATGAGAGTGTGTCCAGAATGCATGTACAGTAGTTATGATGTGCTTTAATAGGGTTTAAAGAATTGCTTTTCACAGAACTGCATGCACATAGGGAGACCTACCACTCAACATGCTTATCTGTTTTTTTTATTCTATATACATATTCCATAAAGCAGGCAGGAGGAAGTCAGTGGCTAAAATTAGCCTTTTTTCCACTGGGCAGAACATTTTCTATGAAAAATTCTTATCAAAAATACATATATTTCTTATATTGACCTGTAGAGGGCAAACTCTATTTATAACCAGATATAACGCTACCCTCTGGCATGGTCTTTCGGGCTTCAGGGGGGATCAGAGCTGTGGTTTTCAGCCATACGTTTTCATTTACCACCCCTCCCTCTACTCCAAACTCTGTCGCCAGTTAATGTGTCAAAAATCCCTACAAACAGTACATCACGACACAGATGCTAAACAACAATACAAGCCTTTCTCTTTGATGGAAACCGCTTTTTGTATGCTCTGGGAGAGAGGCTTGGTACACAAGTAAAGTTTAAATTAGTAACTATTAGATATCTCACTTGTGTACTTCTTGTAGCCAACAGACAGGTGGATCATGTTTCCCTTGGAAACAATAAAGCCAACTACATTAGCCTTTTTCTTGCAAACTAGCCAGCTGCTGAAAGTAGCATCCTACTCTCATTCTATTCACAGGGACATTTCCTAGAATGCTATAGTATCATAAAAGTGAAACAGTTTTAGCACAAAATTAAATCATATTCAAATAAAGAGGGTGACTCTGTTTCTCCCTCAGGTTATCGTGCAACCGTCATGATCGCAGCCTTCTCTAGGACTGCTCAAACCACCCCCTCTTCAAGGAGAAATGGAAGACCGCTTCGGTACCCCACTGGTGCCACCTCCCAACCTTTAAACGTAGCAGAAACTCCCCAGACTTCATCCACAACACCTCTGAAACGACCCCAGGCTGCTTTGATCACTACTCCACGTCCCAAACATCTAGGAACCACAGCTTGGACACCTTATTCTGTCAAGAGGCCCACTGTATCACCCACCAAGACACAGAAAACACCTGTCAGCACCGCACTGCCTAAAGCACGGGATGAGAAGCTGTGGCCTGCAGAGAAGCTAGAAAATGCAGTGGATGGTAATCAAGTCTACAAGAGACCCAGAGGTAGAGGTCGGGGACACAAGAGAGGAAGAGGAGGAAGAAGGCTGAGGGCTGGGTCAGTGCGACTTGTGAGTGCTGATGGTTTATCAAATCGAGGCAGGGTGGAGATCTTCATTCGAGGGGAGTGGGGATCAGTGTGTGATGATCTTTTCACAGCAAAGGCAGGTACAGTTGTGTGCCGACAACTTGGCTTTACAACTGCACTGGCAGTGATGAAGAGGGCTGCACTAGGGGAGGCGGATAGCAGTGTTAGGATCTTCCTGGATGATGTGGAGTGTGAGGGTGGAGAAAGATCTCTGTTGGAGTGCAAGAGGTCAAAGGTGGGGAAACACAACTGCACTCATGGGGAAGATGTGGGAGTTATTTGTGGTTAGCAAAGAACAAGAAGGGGACTTAATGTAATGTCACAAAAATGAAATTACAAGCTACAAGGAAAATAGGTTGCCATTTTATGTTTCTGGAAACCAGAATGTGTACTGCGTATGTTGGCATGTTATTTAAAGGCTTTACATACATTGCTCATTCCCTGATGACTGGGCTGGTTTTGTAAGCCAAGCCACATTCAGTATTTTTTCCTTATGTGCATCCAAGTATTTAATGTTTAAATCTTAAGAAAGGAAACTTAACTTAATATCAATTTAAAGTCGGTTTGTTGTTTACATGAAAACAAAACAAAAAAATGATAAAATTGAAAAACAAGGGAAAAAACAAAAATCCGCAACGAGACTTACCATGACTTATAAGTGAGATATTGAAGTTTCCTTCTGGGAGCGCAACATGACAACAAACTTTCCTGGTTACTGGGTTAGGAGACACACAGTGTTACATAGCAATCTGAGAAGGAAAACTTAATGAAGGTACTGTATTATGTTCTGTAATATGTTCAGCCCATTTTAAGGGTCTTTATAGATTCAATAAAAATCTCCATGATTTCTATTTTCACATGTTTCAAATTCATTGTTTAATTTCAGGATATTTATTCCCACAGATTATAAATCATGAGCATTTTATATTTTTTATTTTGAATATATTTTTTATGCTGACTTTAACAAGGAAATGCTGGACATTTTGTACAGTGAATTGTTGTTACTATAAGATGTTTAGCACAGGGTGCTTGTGGTATGAATAAAGTTGATTGTAAAATGACTACCCTCTGAACCGCTGTTATTCTTGCCAAAAAAATCCATAAGCTGAACTGGAATTTACACATTTTTAATTTTTCTTGCTGTCACACAGAGTTGCCTTATATGCTCAGTACATTTCCTTATGTAGATCCTTATTCATATTTTTCTCACCACAAGTTAAATGGATGTTTTTGATTAGGTTTCTTTGAACCAGTACCAGCTGACCATCATAATATAGACAAAAGAAGGACACGCTTAAACAGATATCAGTATCTGAGAGTTTAATGTAACTCCAAACCATTCAGTGTGGTGGGCAGCATATGTTCAATATTTTAGGGCAATAGTCAAACAAAAAAAATATATACATACATACATATATATATACACAAAGTGTATATACATACATACATACATATATATATATATATATACATACATGCATTGTAATCCTATCATTCTTTTTATTAATCCTGAATGTTATGTGAAAAGATGCACCCTTTGACCTGTATGAAGTCCAACTGTCTGACTGACACAGATTTGTCTGTTTTGTTGCATGTAGGGCTTTACAGTATATTACACACTAATAAACTTCATCAAGTGCAACACAATGCTCAGCCATGTGCACACGAAGCTCTCAACATTACAAGCATGTTGGCATGCAACATTTAGAATTACTTTTATAGTAGTGTTTTGTAATCATAAAAACATAGTTCATTACCCACTTTTATGTTTAACACAAGTGCACATCAAAAAAGTATTTAATTTAAGCTATTAACTTCATTTCTATGATTTTTGGCATGTGAAAAGCAATTAAGGGTTTGTAGGATCAGGCACATGTAACATCTGAAACAAATCATTTCAAATTGAAACTAGTTTTGTTTCTGCTTCCAGACCACAGGGAGGCAGTCATGTAGCATCACCAGTGAAAGCTGAGGAGAAAAAATGCATAATACCGCTACATTCCACTTCATATCTGTTTCATTACTTTGCACGATTGCACAACTATAAAAACTGATTTTAAGGCTGTTGTTGTTCTTTTTCAGTTTGATTCAGTCACAGCCCTTCACCCGATAAGCTCATGCGTGACACAGAATGCATTGAGCCATAATACCAAGAAAACATCAGCAGACATCAGAGCAGTGTTGACATGCTGTAAACCAGTGTGGAGATGGTACATTAAGTAGAGCTTGCTATTTCCTTACATCACTACTCTTATCTTCCCACCAGTGACTGCCTGCACGCTGTCTTCTAGCTTCTGACAGTAGCAGTGTTGAATATATACTGGCAGCTCTCAGTGTCAAAGGCCCAGATAAGGAGGGTTCACCTCATGTCTCATTAATAAGGAATGTGTGAAGAATCACAATGGCCCTGAAATGCATCTTATATCAAATTAAGGCTATAAAAAATACAACATAATCAAATCAATATTTGAACATCATGGAGAGGGCTGAATCTCAACTGCCAGAGTTGAAAGTAATTTTTTTGCTTCTCTTAGTTACTTTAAGTCACTGAGTTTTTGTGCTATTTCAACTGATATTCCTATCTGCAGGCTTACTACTGAAACAAGCTTTAGGCTTTCTAGTCCCATCTGTTTGCAATGTTCTCTACTGTGTTGCCTAAAGCCTCGAGGGAAACATTGTATTCTATTTACCCAAGCAAGGTTACTAAACACACTTTTATTTATGGCCTCGGGAAGGAATTTCTTCAATGCACAGTAGTACATGACCATTCGCACCTGATGCAACTATATCCACAGAGCAGCTCCAGAACACTGAGTCAGGCTCAGTACTGTTAATGCCTTTCACATCTTACAAGCACACATTAATTTCATAGGTAGACCTCAAAGGACATAACACACATTGCAGCAAAACTAAGGCTCATGGAATTATGCTGATTTGAATGCAGCATAGTCTAACTACAACAAATTCTGACTTGCAGACCATCCTGTAGTGCCAAATATCAACACAAGGGAGCATCACACGGCCTTGTGTTGCTCATCCACAGTCTAGTTGTCCACTGACCCAAATTTACAGAGGGGAAAAAATGCAACTGTTTTGCAACCAAACACAGATATGCAAATAGGCACATGTATTTTGCATTTTTTTGGACATTCAGAAGCATCAGCTTCTTGCTGTGAAGAGGATAATGACTCCTGTGTTATCATTAGCTCTATGTCAGGAAGTAAAAGGTTTTGCAGGATCGTCTCAAGGCAGCTCTGACTTCATCTTGAGCTAATTTATGTCAAGATTGTCAAACTGTAAATTCAGAAGCCAATTAAAGAGAGACGGTGGAAGAAAAAGAGAGCAGAGCAAAAATGGAGAGAGGAAAAGCTGTGAATGATGGTATAAAAGTGATGATCATCTCTGCCAGCAGATTTAACTGTGACATTCATTATCTCTAATGGATCTGTCTGTTTAAGACGATAGATATTCCTGAACCCTATTAGACTACAAATGAATGGATGGGATGTCCTATTGCTCTACACTAAATTACTTTTAGGAGGAATAAAAATGATTTAAAGAATATGACTCTGGAGAAAAAGCTTATTCAAGGCAAACTTATCATTGTGTTTATTTTAGTTTAAGTTCTTTGACATATTTGGAAGGGCAAAAACACCATCAACATTTTTCATATTTCTTTATAACTGATACTATTCCTTTTCCCCCTAAACATAATACTGTTTTGAAATGTTACATAAGGTCATTGTATCCCAAAAGATCCCTGAAACAAAACAGCATGGAAATAAGAGGGACTAGGACAGGAAGGACTGAAGTGGAAAAACTGAATTAAGTAGCCTGAGGTTTCATACCGGGATTGTTAAGACTCTTGTGCACAAAAACAGGAAAGCATGCACAAGCATGTATGCATGAGCACATACACAAACATGATTCTACAGCTCTATGTTTGTGAGGACATTTGGGGACATAAAACACTGCCTAGCCCCCTCACCTTTACCCCCAATGTAGTGCCTAAACTTAACCTGATGCTATGTGTTATCCTAAAACCAAATCCTGACCCTCAAACAGAGCCTTGAAAGAGTTGGATTGAACTTTTTCTGTGAATGTCCCAAATTATGGTTTAAAACTCAAACTGGTGCTCATTAATATTGTATGACTGTGCACACATGCACAAACAAATTCATACCCTGATGTTGTTTGTTCCTAATTTAGCTTCTTCTCTCTAACTCTTTTTCAATCACTTATTCCACTTTCACTTTCGTCTACCTGCATCTTTACTCTGTTCATAAGTCTGTCTCCATCCTTGTTCCAAGTAAAACTCATAATTCACACTACATAGACTCCAGGACCAGAATTTCCACATCTTTTGAAGTATTCAGTAGAATTATGCACCCTGTCAGTTCTGCTCCTCTGTACCTTATCCAATATGTACAGAGTGCATGTTTGTACTTTTCTCTGCCACAACATGTGGGACACTGCCATGCATCTGAACATGGCCTTCATGATTAAATCTGAACACAAGTACAGCAGACATTATTACCTCCGCCAAGGTGCAGAGATTATGTTTTCACCGTTGTATTTTTGTCTGACCGTCTGTATGCAATGTATACAAGGAGAAAAAAGAGTAAAGAGAGGAATGGCCTCCCTGATCTTAATTCGAGTGGTGTTTTCTAATTGTGCTTGTCATGGATTGTCCATAACGAACACTGTGTTCAGGCATAAGAGTGGCCATGTGTGTACATGGCACCAGGACAGTCTAGGCAGCAGATGGATGATCGACTTTGTAGTCGTATCATTAGATTTGCAGCTCATGTGAATGCTCGGGTGAAGAGGGCGGGGGGGGTGAAGCTGTCAATTGAGTTGGCTCAGATGGTGGGGGAAGATGCCGGTCAGCCCCAAATGTGTTGTGAGAGTCTGCTGGGACAGTCTAGCAGAGGCCCCTGTCAGAAGGAGCTTCAACTCCCACCTCGACAGAGATTCAACCATGTCCCAAGTGAGGCATGGGACATTGAGCCTGAGTGGACTGTGTTACAGGACTCTGGAGGCAGCTGACAGGTATCGGCAGACTAAGTGGACTGCAGCTTCAGCAGTTGCTGAGGCAAACACTAGGGCATGGGAGGAGTTCGGAGAGGCCATGGAGAACAACTTCCGGACTTCCTTGTGGGTCGGTGGAGAGAATACTTCAAAGACATCCTCAATCCCACCAACATGTCTTCCGATGGGGAAGCAGAGCCAGGGAACCCAGAGGTGGGCTCTCCTATCTCCAGGACTGAGGTTACTGAAGTGATTAAAAAACTCCTCGATGTCAGGGCCCCGGTGGTGGATGAGATCCGCCAGGGGTTTCTTAAGGCTCTGGATGCTGTGGACCTGTCATGGTTGACACGCTGTCTGATTATACTCTATCTGATTAAACTCTGGTTGTTAGGTTCCAGCCAGTTTCACAGCACGTTTATTCATTTTTCTATCCCCACCCATGATTCCTTGCTTTCCTTTGCTCTCATTTGTGAATGGGGAGGGTTGTAAAAGTACAAATTGTTACAGGTAAGACTTTTTGATAGTCATGTGGACAAGTGAAACAATTTCATGTTTTGTAGTGTAGGGGGATGAGAACCTACTATCAAATATTTAATAGTTATTAATGATTATTAATAATTACCCTATGTGGAATTATTGATAATCGCTAAAATTATTAATGTAAAACATTAACTACCAGAGGATATCAAGAACTAATAACTATGCTTTAATATCAATGTTAATAGTTTATCTCTGTATGTGTCAATCTTGGACAGAAAGGACACATGGGCAGATACTAAAGGTGATGAATTCGAGCACTGACCTTCGCAACCAGCAGTTATAACAAACACATACACAATGATCACACAAGAACTTCTCCTTTAAAATTATAACAACACATTTATTAAAGTAAAGTATAATGATTTTTAATCAATTACTTTAATCAATAAATATGAATGCTAAATTCTACCACACTATGTACAAAATACAGTATTAACAAACAATCACCTGTGTGTGTGTGTGTGTGTGTGTGTG
>JAOXYM010000009.1:20095489-20110599 GCA_028567055.1 Leptatherina wallacei | reverse complement strand
CGCCTCTGGGACATCATGTCTCATTCCATAAACTGCCGCCACATCACACCTCAGACTGGACAGGAGTTGACTGATGCCCTAATTCAGGTCTGGTAGGAGATCCGTCAGGAGAACATCCATCATCTCATCAGAAGCCTGCCCAGACATTGTAGGGAGTGCATACAGGCACATGGAAGCCACACACCTCATTTTGAATTGTTTTGAGGAATTTCCATAGAAGCTGGGTCAGCCTGTGATCTGATCTTTTCACTTTTATTTTGAGTATGATTCTGAATCCAGACCTCAATGGGTTAAAGATTTTAATTTCCATTGATCATTTTATGTTGTTTCTCAACACATTCCACTATGTAATGAATAAAGATTTTCAACTGTTTTTGAACAGTGTATTTGCTTACTGACTTAACTGCTTTGAGAGAAACAGAATATCCTTTTTTAAGTCACATTATGTTTGCACACAGTTACCAAAAAATATGCTTGTGAATTACCAGGATGATTTGAGAAAAAACAAGAAAAACGTTTTTTCATATTTTTTTACTTCCTGGGGAGTGTTTTAACCAATGGTTGACTGAACAGTTAATACAACGATAGTGAAATAGTCCAAATTTGAAACAGTAATAGGATATCAAACACTTTCTTTTGGTATTACATTCACAAACCAAGTGGTGCAGGCAGTTCAGGCAGGTTTACGTCCACAAATTTAAAAAGATTCACTGTAGTTACTGAAAAATATTAAATACAGACATTTGCTCAAGGCTTGTTTGCTCATTGTTAGAAAAAAGTATACAAGTGGTGATCTGTACACACATGAAACACAGATAAATGCTATAAAATTCACAACAGTATATTTATAGAAAAAAAGCTCTAAACAACACCAAAACCCTATCCCCACTCTGAAGCACAGCAATGTTTTAGGGATCTTCTGCTACCTCAGTTTTTAGATGCTCTGTGATCATTTATGAGTTAATGGAATTAAAACTGCATTGATAAATGTTACAGCTTCTCGGCTTGAAGTTTAGGCTGTGCAAAACATTGAGGCAATGACTATAATGGTAGGTAATGAAATAATAGTAATAAATAATAAGAACATCAGATTTACATTAGATTTATGAAAAATCAATCCAGATTTAATTCATTTGATTTATTTTTTCAATTGCTGCATGGCTGCAATTGCTGCAGCCAACAAGCACTACATATATTTCTTGTTCAGCCTTTCATTGATATGTGTCTCAAGCCCTTTTTCAATATCAACACTTTCTGTGTACAGTTTGAGCATGTGGGTGCACTACAGATAGTACTCAGGTATGCATCACAAAATCATCTCTATGTTCATTTTTTTCCAGGATGTTTGTTTTTTGTCAACCAGATGGAGGGAAAGAGTCTGAGTGTGGTTTCCCACATACATATTAAAAGATATTAATGTATTTGTGGGTATATTATTCATGTGCCAGAGTTATGAATGGTGTTCACATGTCCTGAGAGCTTTCCCCTTGCAGAGTCCAGTGTGTTCTCGAAGCTTTTCTCTGAGAGGGAGGGGTGAAAAAAAGGAAGCATAGGATGGCAAATGAGAGGGAGGTAGGTGGTGATGGAGTATGGGGGAAAATGGAGACAGAGGGAATGGTTGAGTGTACAGACAGGAAAAGGGAGGAAAGAACATATGAGATGGAGGGAGTAAGTGGGGGACAGAGGTACAGGCAGAGGAGGACAAATATAGAGAGAAGGGGAGCATAGGGGGTAAAGGAGGGAGGGGAATGAGGGAAACAGAGTGGGAGAGACAGAAAAGAGGAGGAGGAGGTAGGAAAAGGGGATGCTGCATTTTAGTGATAGCACAGACTGAGTCTGCAGCAGACAGAGAGCGATTAGAGAGGTAAAAAATAAAAAGGGAGGAGCAGTGCATTGTCAGAGAGAGCACGGCAGGATTCCCACACAGGTAAAACATCAACTGGCTACAAACGAATGGAATATTGATAGATGGTCATTTGAATACTAGTAGTTTTGACTAACAGAGACTCGAAGGGGGCCTTTTTATTCCATTATAAATGCATGAAAAATGTCCTAGATGTCATAGAAGAGAGCAGTCAACCTGCCAAACACTCATTCATCCAAAAAACTTATGCATATGCCCATCTCTCTATCTGTCCATCCATCCTATCATCCATCCACGTGTCTCTGTCCACACATCCTCTCTTTCCTTCATTACCCAGTAAGCTCCCCCTTTCGCTTCACTCCATATCCATCCCACAATCTTCTCTTTAGTCCACCCACACACAATCTCCCTCCTCCACCCTTGCTTTCTTTCTCCCTTAGTAACTCCTCTGCTGTCACTTCCACACTTCCTGGGGGTGTCTTTTTTTTCCATCCACAGCCTTCTTTTCCAGTTCATCTGTTTCCCTTTCAGTGTCTTACCATTATTGTGAGGGAATACTAACACTTGTTTTGTTCTGTATCTTTGTTTTCTCCAGATTGTCACAAGCGTGTACTTGGACCAACAAGCAGTGGAGTTTAAAGAGAGAAGGAACGAAACATGTTTGCATCTGAGACCACAACAAGTGAAAAGATGTTTATCCAGAGGAGGAGAAAATAAGCCACTTGTAATCAGACTAAGATGATTGGCAACAGCATGGACAGAAAAATTAAACAAGCATTAAAAGGCAAACTTCTGCCTTTGTTGGGTAAAGTGTGACTCTCTTTCCATTTTGTCTTTCTGCTTGACTGTCTATCCACAGGCTGTCCTTCTGTTAGTCTCAGCAGGATGTGAGGGCATCACTCTGGTGCTTGGAATAAAAAAGAAATACTGAACGAACTCTGATGGGTTGTTGGAGAAACGAGGCATTACCAAAAAATAAAGAAAAAAAAGAAGAAAAGAAGAACATTAGCAAGCTTCTGGAAGGAAAAGGGAGGAGAGAGGGGGCAGTATGACTCAGAGCACAGCATACAGTGTATTCTGCATGCAAGAAGAGAGGTAGAGTGAGACAGAGGAACAATGAGGGAAAATATAGAGGAAAAAAAGGGAGGACTTGACCAGAACAAAGCTGTCATTAGACAGATGAAGGACAGGATGAGGACAGAAGCTGCCACACTGGTAGGCAGTGAGTAAGATATAGGCCAAGTGAATCAGCTAGTAGATGGAAAAGAGGGCAAGAAGAGGGTGAGTTTCATAAAGTATTTCATATGGATGAAGCTGGCTGAGGGCAGGTTGAAGGAAGGTTTGCTGCCGGATGGACAGTGGACGAGGAGCTGCAAAGGTCAGAACGGTCGGCTTGACCAACAATTGCTGGAGTTCCTACGTGTGAGAAAGTCCTGACTATCTGTCTCTTGCTACAGGGATGAAGCATGAATGAGGTTTGCCTGGGAGAAGAAGGTTGGACAAAGGAGACGAAAAAATGGTAGAGTAGAAAGGTTAAAAAGAGACCCAAAAAATGGTGTTTAGGTGTATGAAGTAATAGATCAGTGAATTAAATCTCAGGAAGAGATACAAGAAAGAGTTAAACATAAATAAAAGATATAAAAAAAAATTACCAGCTGCAGACCTGAAGAGAATCAATACAGTATGATGGGGACATGGAAAGCATAACTGTGACAGAAACATACCAAGAGGTTCTTGTTAAATATTAATGCTGACAGTCCACTCTGGAAAGAACTTTTCTCTCCTTCCACTGAGGGGACTACTGAAAAAGCGCAGCTGATTTTCTATTCTAGCTGATTTTTTTTTTCACAGCAGAGCAGACAAGCTGCGTCAGATGACGACGGAGTGTGTGGAAGTAGAGATGTTGGTGAACACTTAGACAACACTTACACATTAGCCAGTCTTGGCTTCCTGGAGGTTTTCTGGCCAGCTGCACAGCGTTTTGGGGAGAGTGGAATACCTACTAAGAGAAGAGCTGGACTTGTTGGTGGAGCACCAAAAAGGAGGGGTATCAATATTTGAAAGACCATTGAGACTAATGAGGATGAGAAACACTCTTCTTTTTTTTATGTATGATACAGATTTATATGATGGACTGGCATGCTTCCCCTGCTTTGAAAGGCACTCTGCATCACTGCCAAATGAGATAAACTAACACACCTGAGGCACACATTATAATTACTTTGTCTTGCACTGATTGGAGCAGTACTGATAGGACCTCTCGAGGAAACGTGAGGAAATTTTCTGCTGAGCATCAGGATCGTTCGACTGGGACTGACATGCATGCTTTGTTTTTGCTTCAATAACTTGATGAAGCCACAGTGGCTTCTAATGTCACCAGACATCAAGTTAGAAGCTGCTTTTTTCTAACTTTAATCAACTATTCCTCAAAACAACAACGGAGGACGACACAATCCAGCTGCAGAATAGACCGGCAGTGTGTTTATGTGGGGCAGCGTGGGGTGTGTGTGCGAGAACTGTCGAGGATGTCATCTGTGTTTGTGCGTGTGCTTGTTGGGTATAGATGTGCATGTGTGTTTGCGTCGAGCTTTGAACCCAGCAGCGTCTGAGTAAATTTTCATAGAGACACCCAGAGCGCTGTGCGTCTGTGTCAGATCCCCCCCACCAGCGACAGAGCTGGACCTGAACAGCAGTAGAAAGTCGGGGGACTGGGAGGGGGAAGAGGAGGAAGAGGAGAAGAAGAAGGAGGTAAAAGAAACCAGAAGGAATAAGGAGAAGAAAATACTTAAAACATGCTTGGATAAAGAGAAGAAAAAAAGGAGTCTTTGGCTGCCCCCCCAGTGCAATGTGTGGTGAGTCCCCATTTTTCTATGAATGGTATGTGCATCAGTATGCTTGCATTGATCTGAGTGTGTATATCCACCAGTGAGCATCTTTCCCTTAGGATGTTGGTCAAAAGGTCATTTAGAAGACACTGAGTTCAGGAGTACCAGGATAGTTCAGGCTATTGGATGTTAGGTCATGTGATCTGTCAAAGTCTACATGATGATAAAAGTCAAGTGTGACACATGTGCTTCCATCCACTGATTCAACTGTTTAATGTAGGTCACATGATAATGGTGCCCATGGTGTCACATGACATCCAGCCTGGAAGCTACAGAAAAACTGAACTTTTATCATGTTCAACAATACAGCCTCACAGCCAGAAGATTAATTGAATTGTTCACTGATTAACAGGGAGATAAATTATG
Organism: Leptatherina wallacei; assembly: GCA_028567055.1. Classification (NCBI taxonomy): domain Eukaryota; kingdom Metazoa; phylum Chordata; class Actinopteri; order Atheriniformes; family Atherinidae; genus Leptatherina; species Leptatherina wallacei. The sequence continues at coordinate 20,105,484 of JAOXYM010000009.1, read as the reverse complement.
TTTTGGCACTTCATTTATCGTAGATATGTATCAGCATTATTTTGAAGCCTGATCAGTAAAGACAGCTGTGAAGGAAAATTTACTGATAACCATTATAACTGATTGTTAAGGTTTCTAAAAAAGGATGTAGGAGACAGCATGTAGATCCTGGCTCCATGTCTTCCTGTTAAAATTTATGATCGTACTTTGTTTAGTCTATGTAAAGGTACCAGTCTCCAGCAAGGTCCGGCTGAAGTCGTGAGTCTTGGCTGTCAAAGGAATGCAGCTGGGTTTACTCCATGCGATTTATTGACTTTGAGCTATAAAGATAGAGTGTCTTTCTTTCCAAACTTCAGAGCTCTCAGGATCTCTCTGCAAAACATATCCTGGCTGTTTTGTATACTTATGACTGGAATAAAACAATGAAAGCAGTGAGACTTAATTGATTATTCTTCAGACTGGAATTATTCCACCACACAGCCTTACTGAAACAAGTTATAACCTTAAAACTCAAATGAAAAGCTCGGTCTGTTTGGAACAAAGTGAAATTTGCACACGAAGCTGAAGCTGATATTGAGGGTGATATATTCTTCCCCTCGAAATAATGGAAACAGTATATTTTGCAACTTGGCTTTCTGACCTTTTAGAATAAAATCTGCTAATACATCACATAGCGCAAGTTTTCGTTTACATTATAACTGATTATGTATAAAAGAAAAAAAAATCTATGCTCAAGAGTGAGTAGTGGATATGAGTAAACAGCTTCTTAAACTGAGCTGTTTTTCTTGATATTGTCACAACTGTACTTGTCATACTTTCCACTTCACACAGATGCACTTTCTCTCTTCTCTTGCTGTCATGAAGTCACTCTGTCTTACTGTAAGCACAGTCTCATCTCCCCCCGCCTCCTTTGGTTCTTTCCTGCACATAAGCTCACACCATACTATAAAAACAGAACTGTAGCTGAGGAGAAGTGACAGTTGCTTGATGGCCGCTGGCCTTGAAATTCCAGCAGTGCTGGCCAGCCGAGCTCGTAATGAGGTTGTGGAACATTCTAGTGTCATTCGGATCTGGCTCCCACACCATCACTATGCAAATCAGATGAGTCTGTGTTTGTCTCTGAGAGAGAAAAGGGACACAAGATGCCGCCTCTATGCAGCTTAGACATGGCCCTCAAGGCTGCGTGGTTGTCACCGATCTAAGTGAAGACTAAATAAAGAGTTTGTGATATACAGAGAGACTTTCAGTGAAGTCAGTGTCAGTAGAAATCAATAATTGCAGTCAATACCTTATTCTCTCCCTGAACAACACTAGATGTACAAGATTGATAGAACTTTTGGGAACTCAATCCATTTATATTACTTTAAAAATTGTTAGTATGCGGTCTTGTTTAACAGTACTCACATAGTGTAGCTCAGAGTTTGATCAGAGATGAAGAAGTCAGGTTTCCTCATCATAAGATATCAATGATGTGAGGTAATCATTAATCTACACAGTGAAAAACTGTTGTTAATTTATCAGTGGATTAACAATAGTATCTTATTTAGTTTAAAAACCCACCTGAGATACAGTTCCATTTACAACTGTGTAAGTCACTTATTATTGTCAAAAGCTCACAAATAACTTAAGATTAATAAGTTATAAGCATAAAATCAACCTTTCTGACAAACTCATTCAAACTCACTCAAACCAACACCATGAGTGTTGATTGCTTAATGTGCATGAGGAAATTTAAGATAATGCAGAAATAACAGAGCTATCTACACGCAAATTAAAAAGACCTGACACGTGTTCATAGTACATCATCTACGTCTAAAAAATTAAATGGTTCATATTTGGTTCTTACTATTTTTTTGTTTGTATTATATGTTTACATAGTGCATGGTGCTATGGAGTACTGGAACATGTGTGCCACATGCAAGCACATCTCTGTGTTAAATGTTTTTATTACTAACCATCAGTATACTCAAATTACAGCAGTGTTAAAAAAAACTAACATAATCTTTCAAATATGTACCTCACAATGATTGAGATGCATTTGAGGCGCAAGAACGTTTTGCACATTAAAAAGCAACTTTGCCCAGTACTGAGTTAGTCATCAACAAGTTAAACTGTTTACTCAAATAAACTCCAGTTAAGAGGTGGTTGATGCTGATGAGACTCTGAGAAGATGCATAAGAACTTGTTCATTCCTTTTTTATCTTTTCTTTTAGCTACCAGCCATGGAACAAAGCTGGCATGCTGATGGAACAAAATGAAATACATTCCTATCTGAACTTCCGTCCTTTTGCTGCCAAAAATAATTAGTAAATCCCGTGTGCATGTAGGATGAAGTACAAAAAACTCTTAATGCATTGTGAGACGCTCATTAATTGCATTGGTTTCATTGTCAGTCTAACTTAAAAAAGTGTCATGACATTCAGTCCTGCTCAAATATGAGTAAAGAATATGAGCATGAAAAGCAGGAAACTGGTACAATCCTCTATTACAGAATGAATGCAGAAGGTATATGAATTAAGAATACTTATACACCCAAAATTAAATGTGTATACATGCATGCAACTATTGAATGTGGAAGAAGGTTAGTCTACTTTTTAGTAGAACAAGACCATTAGTGAATCTCACAGGAATAAGTACATGGTACAAATTAAGACATTACAAAATGCCTGTTTGCACTTACATATAGTCACACACAGTCATCACCACAAGTTTTTTTTCTTTTTAATTTTTTATACATTTATTTCTTCTTCCATCATACAAGAAGCCATGCCAGCACTCCCTGCTCCTTCAAGCCTTTATCTATTAACTTGTGCTGTATATAAATACTGCAAAATTTGCTTTGCCCATACCTGAATAGATTAGATGCTAAAGGATGAGGCAGAAAGGTGAAGCATTTTACAAGGCCCATTTATCAAAATCTGATTATTGGTAGAAAACTGTGTCTGCACTTGTCTCTGTAAAAATGTACAAGAAGCAGTGATTTAAAATGTGTAGTTTTCTTTTATAATGTCTCTTAACAAATCTGTAACCCTGTAAGTTCACTCACCATCACATCAAAAGATGAAAATTTGACCAGTGTGCGCCAGACTGGAATTAAAGATTCAGTTTAAACTTTTGACAGCAATTCCAAAAAACAATGAAAAGCTGCTTTACAGTAATATATTCATGCCTGAAGAGTTTTCTTCTCCTCTGAGACTGGCTTCTCATGCCTCGCAAACTGTACTCTCGGGCTCACTAACTTCAATCTCTGTAAACCATCACTAATAATACATAAAGAAGAGTATTTTATTCATGGAGCTTGTTGAGATTATTACACATCTTAACCCTAGAACACTAACGTTGTGTACTCTACCCATTTAAAACCAATGTAGCATGGGTGAAATATACCCACCAATAGTGTTCTAGGGTTAAAGGGATATTTGTTTTTTTTAAAGTGGGCTTATGTGGAATACTTATAAACAGTCATTGTCTTACCTGAGGAACAAAGCAGAGTGCTATTAGTTAAGTAATCAGAGATTAAGTCTGAAAGGGGAACTGTGTGAAAAGCTACTGAAAAATGGACCAAAGACTATTTTGCCATGTAAAAAATTCAAACCTAAAAAGATTTCTAGCAGTTTGAGTGAACAATATGTGCAGTGAATTTTACAATACATTGTTTCTGCATCAGACAGGCAGTTTTTATTTGATCACTATTTTCTCAACCAAATAAAATCAATGTTAATCTGCATCATTACATGCAACATATCCTGCTAATCAGCTTAGTTGGTGAGGAGTTATGCCAGATTTGTTGGGTAGGGTTAGGGTTACTGGGTCAGGTTGTGAAGGCAGCAGCCTAAGCAGGGGAGCCCAGACTTCTCTTCAAATCAAATTAAATAAAATTGTATTTATAAAGCAACTTTTAGGCCTGGGCAACTCAGAGTGCTTTACACATTAAAAACTATTTATGCATAAAGAGAATTAAAACAGTCTTTACACAACAAATATAACAACAATATTAAAACACAAACATCATTATAATTTCTTTCATACACTATCTCACACACACACGAAGATAAGAATAAGTTAACTCCCCCCACCCAAGTCTTCAGAAACATAAACTCTAGTCACTAGTGACTGTATCTCTTAACTCGAAAAAGGTCAAGGTAAATATATATACTGTATATACATATATTAGTAAAATAAACATAAACATCTGGCTTGACACTGCTGTGAGGAAATGATATCTTGGGGATCCATCCACACGGGGAGCCAGCCCACCCTGGACCATACAGGATGCCACCACAGGACCACCCAGACCAGGGCAGGCCGGGGTCCCACCACAGCCATATGGCTGCAGTACGCGACCCAGGCAAGAGCAGTCACCATGGCAACGACCCTGCCAACCGAGCAACCAAAGCCCCCCGGTATGAAGGATCCCCTGAGGAAACCACTAGAGTAAAAAAGTAAAAGACAACAGTTAAGAGCAACAAAAATTTTAATTACAGATAAAATTGTTTAAAAAAATGATTAACTAAAATAAAGTTAAAATAAATAAATAAAAATACTATAAAAAAAATAGAAATGGTCATTAAAACAGTTAAATTAGTTAAAATAAGTCTAAAAATTTGATGATTAGATAAGTAAGATAAACAAAGACTAATCAAAATCAAATACAATTCAGAAGAAGAATTAAGAAGGCCCAACACCATTTATAAATGACTTAAAGGACCTTAAAATCAATCCTGAAATGCATGGGGAGCCAATGCAGCGATCTTAAAACCAGTGTAATGTGTTCCCGCCCCCTGGTCCTCATCAGAACTCGTGCTGCCGAGTTCTGGAATATATGCAAACTGGAAGTACTCTTTTTGGGAAGACCAGAGAGCAGGGCCTTACAATAATCTATTCTACTAGAAATAAATGCATCCATCAGCATGTCCGTACTAGCAAGAGAGAGAAATGGGCGGGCTCTGGCGATGTTTTTAAGATGATAAAATCCTGTCTTTGTGACATTTCTGATGTGTGGAATAAAATTAAGCTCAGAATAAAAAAGAACACCCAGATTTCTTATACAATGAGAGGGTTTAAAGTCCCGCAGTTTGCATGCAATGATCTCTCTCTTGTATTCAGTACCGATGATTAAAATCTCAGTCTTGTCCTGGCTGAGCTGTAAGAAGTTCTCTGCCATCCATGACTATATCTAAAATACAGTTTAAAAGGGTGTTAACCGGCTGTAAGTCATCAGGAGACACGGCGATGTAAAGCTGCGTATCATCAGCATATCTGTGAAAAGCAACGCTGTGCCTCCTGATGATATCCTTGGTGAACCCCACATCTAATTTCATGGATTTCTGAGGAACATGTATCCATACTTATCAAAAATTGTCAATCTGTGAGATAGGAGTAAAACCATTTTAATACAGTATACAGTATTTAATACAGTGGCCCACCAGACTTCTGAGTCTGTGTAATAAAATTTGGTGGTCTACTGTATCGAAGGTGGCACTAAGATCCAGCAGAACCAGGAAAGAAAGTTTCCGTGCATCCATGTTACACCTGAGATATTTAACAATTTTTAAAAGGGCCGTTTCAGTACTGTGGTTCATCCTAAAACCAGATAAGTATTTTTCCAAAATATTGTTTCTATTAAAAAACTCATTTAACTAAATAAAAACAACTTTTTCAATAATTCTACTTAAAAAAAAGTAAGTTGCATACAGGACGGTAATTATTAAAAACAGTGTGATCTAGATTACTATTCTTCAGAAGGGGCCTCACCAAAGGTGTTTTAGAGGCAGATGGGAAGACACCCGTCCGAAGAGAGCAATTCACGATGTCTAAAACCTCAGGCTCAAAGAAACCATATAATGTTTTTAAAAGAAATGTGGGAATGGGCTCTAAAATACAGGTTGTTGGGTTTAGTTGCGAGAAAACTTGACCAAGCATCTTTGCATCAACCAGGACAAAACTCTCCAGTGTTTCCTCGGATGAAAACAAAGCTTCAGCTTTGTTAAAATCAACAATACGTTGAGATAAAAAAACTGGATCTGATAGTCTCAATTTTATTTCTGAAGTGGTCTACAAAGCTCTCACATGCAGCATCTGATGCTAGCATGGAGGACTTATCAGCATTTATTAAAAGATCGATGGTTTTAAAAAGAAATCTTGGGTTGTTTTTGTTATCTGTGATGAGGTTTGTATTTTAGTCTGTTTAACTCTGTTATTGTAGATTTTGAGTTGTTCACGTAAAATGTCATAATGAATTGTTAGTTTCGTTTTTCGCCATTTCCTCTCCGCTCTCCTGCAATTTCTTTTCAGCTCTATTATTTTGGAGCTACAGCATCAATGGCTGTCTTCAGTCTGTTGTTAAAATGATCAACAATAAAATCACATGAAGCGGGTAAAATGGGAGCAGGAGTTTGGTTTAAAATATCCATAAAATTTACAGCCACTTCAGAAATAATATATTGCTTCCTCACAGATCTCACTGGGGCCTCCTGCTGGTTAAAACTGGTGATGTTAAAAAATAAACAGTAGTGGCCGGACACAGTCGGTCAACAACAAAGGACACACTAGTGGACAGGCCATAGGTAATGACCAAGTCCAGGGTGTGTCCCCTGTTGTGCGTTGGCTGCATTACATGCTGTTTAAAACCCATGCTGTCTAAAAGATTTAAAAACTTGCAGTTGTAGAGATCACTATTATTATCAATGTGTAGGTTAAAATCACCAATTATTAAGATCTTCCATCCATCCATCCATCCATTTTCTGTACCGCTTAATCCATGCAGGGTCACGGGTGGGCTGGAGCCTATCCCAGCAATTATTATTAAGATCTTGTTATATTTAATAAGTATGGTTGATAAAAACTCAGTAAAATCATGAATAAAAAAGAAAGGAGGTTTTGGTGGTCTTACCATTGCCGCTTCTTCCACCTCATCTGGGGGGATCCTGAGGCATTCCCAGGCCAGCCGAAAGACGTAGTCTCCTCAGCATGTCCTGGGTCTTTCTCTGGGCCTCATCCCACTTGGATGTTCCTAGGCCAGCTAACCAAGGAGGCATCCTGACCAGATGTCTGAGCCACCTCATCTGGCTCCTCTCAATGCGGAAGAGCAGCAGCTCTACTCTGAGCCCCTCTCGGATGGAGAGCCTGGCCACCCTGCAGAGTACACTGATTTTGGCCACTTCTATTTGTGATCTTGTTTAGTCTTTCAGCTCAGCTCCTTCTTCACCACGAAAGAACAATACAGAATCCACATCACTGCCAACATTGCACCAATCCACCTGTCGATCTCCTCCACTTGGGGCAGGATCTCATTACCTACCCGTAGAGGAAACCACCTTTTTCCGGTTGAGGGGCATGGTCTCGGACTTGACTTGCTGTTTCAACTGAAAGTGCTCATATATATATATATATATTTTTTTTAACAAAATCAGTTAAGTTGAAATGATTAAATTAAACATCAGACAAGCTTCCATTTTCATCCACCCATCTTTACATTTTCTGGAATGGCTTCATCCAGTTCAGGGTCATGGAGGTATTGGAAGCTATCCTAACTGCTGACAGGTCACTGGTCCTTCCATTTTATTTCTAGGCATTTTCTTGAGATTATTTTGGTAGGACTTACTGGTGTGACCTCACAGTCACACAACAATGCATGCTGCACCATAGGTGGAGCATGTGTGGTGAATTCATATCATATAAGTAAATTATGCAGAGTGGCTATGTGTACCAAGTGTGACGAATAATAAGTATGAGTTTCATGGTGCAAACAATCCTGCTTTGCTCAGTAAGTGTAGAAGCCAGTGGCAACGTTTCCAGTGCTCCAGTGAATTTGCAAAGCATAGAACACTGTTCTCATTGTTTACTTCAAAACAAGTTTAGAACTATTGCAGTTTGTAAAATATAGGCTGTAATATGCAAGAGGAAGTCCTTTTGCTACTGTTTTACAATGGCTCTAATGATTCATTTTCCAGCTGATATACAGTTCAGCAACAATGATCTTTGAGATGCTGGGCCACCATGTCATAATGTGAATGTGGTGGAGTAGGATTTCCTCCCTCCCACAGTGCATCCCCAAGGTGTGGCTTATATGGCACTGATTGGGCAGAGTGCTTTTATACCTGGGTAGGTGTTTGTCCCTCAGTAGGCCTATGTGTCTTTGATTGGTCTGCTGCATCGAACAAGGTGTAGCCTGACAACTCTACCAATCTGCAATCCGTCGTGGTCTGCTGGCCGTTGCAGCCGTGTTGAAAGCCATGTGTTGTGCAGTTTCACCTATAAGGGTTTGTTGGTTGGCTTTGATTGAGCCTGGTGCTGGGATGGCTCATCAACCCCTTTTGCAGTGCTTCTAGCCCGCTGCTCTTCTCTCTAGCCTGTAGAGGGGGTTGTGCTCTGCACGGGAATTGTCCATGCACTACGCTACGGCACAGATGGATACTCCTGCTGTTTGTCTTTGCTTGGTTATATAGGTGGAGGGGAACCTATATCACAACTCAGTAGTCTCCATCTTGCCGGTGAAAACTAACCCCACATCATACCATCGTCCAATTTGAAGTTTTCTCCATGGGTTTCTATTCAACACACCTGGTTAAATGAACCAACACAATGGCCGAATGTGACAAAGTTTGCCAAAGCTCACATATGTTTGTGTGAATGGTAAATGGACTGTACTTGTATAGGGCTTTTCTAGTCACGTAACCACTCAAAGCGCTTTGACACTACATGTTCATTCACCCATTCACACACATATTCATACAACACCTATATTGGAACTTACTTGGTGCTTTTTTAAGCATTTATAAACCTGATAGGCACATCAGGTCAGCTTTCGTTCTTTCAGTCCACCCTAAAAGGATGAATTCTAGCCGATTTTCATAACAGATTCAGTCCAAGTTTTGAGAGGATTTGTATGTTGTTGTTTTATTTTTGCCTGCATTAAATTGCCAGTTTGGTTGTTTTGAACTTTATTTGTATGTTTGCATGTATTAATTTATTTTCTTTACAGGGTTGTTATCCGCCAGTGGAGTCTTAGCCCATACACAAAGGAGTTTTTTTTTTTTTTAAGTTTGGCAGGTTTTATCTTTAACTCTCTCTGTGTTTGTTTTCCTTTGTTTAAAAACCAGTTGTTAGTAAAATATAACTTTTGTATGGGAATCCAGCTGTCGAGATGCATTTATTCAACCAGAGTTTTAGATTTAGATTTACTGGGGTGAAACTCCTCCTGTTGCTGTTTTTGACCCTAGGATAGACCATAGACCTAATAAAATTTAAACCTTTCTGCTCTTACCACATGAAGGAGCAATACCCATCATGAAGGAAGAAGTTAGAAGCCAAAAAAATCAAGGCAACAAGGAGGGAAGTAAGCCTATTGTCATGACTCCAGGAAGTAGGAACTAGATAATGGGCACCCAAGATGTAAAGTCAGATGCGCATACCTGAAAAAACAGGAGGAAAAGGAGTCAGAAGAATCTTCATGGGATGAAAAACTCTGCATGGGATGTATCAACAGATGGCTGAAGTGGCGGATATAAACAAGTTCTACCAATGGCTATAGAGGGCTGGACTGAAGGACAGCATGGAGGCATTTATCATGGCAGCACAGAGCAAGCCTTGAGCACCAAAGCAATAAAGGCCCAGATCTACCGACCAGGCAGGATCCCAGGTGCAGGCTGTGCAAAGAGGCCCCTGAAACAATCCAGCCCCTAACAGCAGGGTGTAACATACTGGCAGGAAAATAATACATGGAACACCATAACCAAGTGCATAGTGTACAGAAACATCTGTGGAGAATATGGACTGGAGAGCCCTATCACAATGGGAAACACCTCAAGGTGGTGGAGAATGAGAGACCTCTGGTAGAGGACTCAAGCTTGAGATGAACGAAAAGCCAGGGGAGATTGGGGTTGGTTAAGGGAAGGGTTTTATATATATACATATACATATACATATATATATATATATATATATATATATATATATATATATATATTAGGGGTGTCACGATTCTCCAAATCCTCGATTCGTTTTCATTTTTGATT
>JAOXYM010000009.1:20069503-20095389 GCA_028567055.1 Leptatherina wallacei | reverse complement strand
TGTAAAGAAATTACGTTTAATGTTTTTTTTGTTTTTTTTAACATTGAAAAATAGTGAAAATTAATAGGGTAATAGAGTCAATTGCATTTGATGGCTCTTGTTCTTTGTAATGGTAATGAAGATGAGTGGCAGTGGTCTGAATATATGGGATGGATTCAGATATTAATTAGAACTGACTTAACGCTTCAGTTGCTGGAGCTCATTATGATGTATGCTCATGAAAGCAACGACAAGAAAAGAGAGCGGAGCAAAAGAGAAAGACTGTACTCTTTTTATATGTTGATATATATTTGAAGCAGCAGCAGTCCAGCACGTTAGCTTGTGACTAGAGGGATAATTCAGCAGTTATGATACATGTACACTGTGGAGTTTATGTGTGTCAAAAATGAATATTCAAAAAGCAACCCTGTAAATACTCCGCGGATCACTTTATTTGCAAAAGCAAAGTTTTACTGATCCTCAAGTACCACTGCCCTGCTTGTCCTAGACGTGTTGCTACTCCAACACACCTGATTCAGATTAATGAACTTCCTCATCTAGTTCCTTGCAAGCCTGTTAACGAGTCATTCATATCATTCAGGTGTGATAAAGTAGGGTCACTTCTGAAAACATGCAGGGCAGTGGTACTTGAGGACCAGGAAAGGGAAATACTGGTCAATAACCAGCCACTTACCAGACACAATTTTCATTTTTCATTCATTTTTTTTGTTTGTTTCTTTGTCTGTTTTTTTCTGTTTTGAGTGTAAAACAATGGCCACGTTTACATGAGAGTTTTAATTCCAATTTAATTTGGAAAAAAAGTTAAATCCACCTTAAATAGAATAAAAATGACCATGTAAACACCTAATTCCGAATGAAAATGATAACTCCAAATTAAACTTAATTCCAAAGTAAATGCTTGTTTTTCTTCCACTTTTAATTCTGAATTAAATGATTCCGCTATCATGTATACCTTCATTAGGCTTTGAGTTAATTCCAGTCGTTCTGCACATGCTAGTTCCAAATCTTTCCAAAAATGTGCCAAATCTTCTCTGCTAATACCAAACAGCCTGTTATCCTACTGACTCTTGTTTGGTGTAATTTACTGGATTGGATGATTGAAGCACGACCAATACACCCGAGCTGACCTGCAAGTGTTCAGTGGGGTGCACATCAGGACTGCATGCAGGCCATTCCATCTTCTCCACTCCCATATTTTGGAGGTAGTCTCTGATAAACCCCACTCTGTGGGAGCAAGCATTATTGTTTTGGAGGATAGAGTTCGGTCCCAGGCTGTGGAGTTAGGGGATTTCCACTGGTTGCACTGGTTTCATCTTAATACCTCTCTGCCTTGAGATTGCCTCCAATGATAACAAGGCTTGTTTTTCTAATAAGAGAGATGCCACACCATGACACTGCCTCCACCAAAAGCTGTTACTCTATCAGCAGCAATCAGCTCTCTCTGTCTTTTCCACATTTTGATCTTATGATCCAACTGCCATATAAATTTGGACTCATTGCTGAACATGACAGTCCTCCACATGTCCTCCACATGTGTACTGGAAACTGTCAGTTCCGGTGCACATATTGCCGACACCAGGGCAAAAAGGGCTGGTGGTGAAGGACAGTCACGGCAGTCAAAGCAGAATAAGCAGTTTTGCATCGGCAGAGAAGATTTAGCTGTTTTTCATGGACACAACCCACATACTCAACTTTACTACTCATCCCACAAATGCATTTTTTCTTACAAATGTGCCACCATTTAAAATAAACAGTTAAACGTGCTTTCCAACAAATAATATATTGCTTAAGTTTTTCATCCAAAAGGAACCCATCATATTTATCATGTCATCATCCTTCATCTGTCATCAGCTTCCTGCAAATGTGTTTCCAAAATTGTGTTTAACATATTCACGAATGCTCTTCTATGAATCTAACGTTAGCCAGCACCTCATGTCATTGCAGATATCTTTTCTCTTGCATCTATAACCTTTTCATCCCCTTTCCTCTTCCCTTCATGGATGTGATATTTGAGGTGTGCCATGCAGTCACTAAGTGGGTTGGAAATAATCATGTTATACCACTGAATGGCTAAGCTGCATCAAAAGATTATGTTATGTCTCTTGCTACGTACAAATGCACACACGCAGACACACACATCCATACACACACAAACCTTTGGGTTGCTAGAACAGCTGCTAGATGTTAAGATGTTTACCACCCAACAACATGAAAAGGTAAAACAAGTGGAGATCACATTAAGGACAAAAGAAAAAATAATGTACACAGAAGAAGCTTTGAAGAATAACTGGATGCAGTGTTGATTATTAGATTATATATATGTATATATCTATATATATATATCTATATATATCTATATATATATATATATATATATATATATATATATATATATGCACACTAGCTTAGAATCATTGAGGATCTAGAGATAATCTGGAATTGTCCATGAAAACCAATAAACCATCTTTCTATGTCTTAACAACACTGTGTAGGTTAAATGACCAGTGCACTTACTTGAAGGCACTTCGCTTTAGTGGAGATCTCACATTGGATATCACACTTGCACTGTCTTCACTTCTTTTTGTGTGTGCTCTCAAACTGTCTCAGAGGACCATAGATAATTCCCTCATCAGTACCCGACCTTATTCGTTTTTAAACCTACACCCCTGATCTCACTTTAGTATTAATGCTTAGTGACAAAGAAGAAAATGGAACAAAAACATAACCAAGAAAAAGGCAAGAGTTTGATTAATTTCACAGATTAGGGATTTTAATGAATTTCATGACAAACTTTAATTGAAATAGAGGAAAAACTTGTTTAAGTGAATATGTAGGCAGTTTCATACCAACTCCAGACCTTCTTGGACACAAAGGGTGTCACTGGAATATTTCAGCCTTTTTTTTCACAGCACATCATTGGACATAGATGATCTTTTATTGATAAAAGGTTCAGGGAATTCTGATATTTTAGTGGTTTTCGACCTTGGTGCTATATTCAACATGTGGATTATGGTATCTCTCTCGAATGGAGGATTGTGTCTGCATTAAAAGATCTGCTTCTGATTGGTTTAGATCTTGTGTAACAGACAGAAGCATTTCTGTCAGACTGAGTTGTTTCTCATCATAATTAAATCTCGTCATGCATGGGCTCCAGACAGCCACCGCTGGGTCCAGTACTTTGCTCCCTTTGGCTACGTTGGTTATATTTTATCCTACGTAGTATTTGGGATTTAAGGTAAGACACTAAAGGTGAATAGGGTAAATTTTATAATTAACTGTTATCACCATGAAACTTTCCTGGTTTAATCCTCACATTAAAACAAGAATTTTTTGTATTACAAGTTTTCTGATATCTTATGTTTAAATATGGAAATTAGGGTATCATATAGCCAAAAAATCTCTAATTTGCATACATTTCCAGGAAAAAAATCTGGACACTGGATTAAGTAAATTCTTTCAGCATTTTGTTGACTTATTAGAGTCAAAATTTTTAACAGAGGGGATTTTGGAAATCTCTATTTATCACTTCACACTTTAGAAAATTCTGTCAATAACCAGAAAAACCTCAATTTTCGCCATGTTTTTAAGATAAAATGCGTCATTAATCAGTTTGTGGATGAGATATCAAAAAATCCTTCTGTAAAAACTTTACAAATACAGACAGGAGCTTAACAGGCGAGTTTGGTGTCCGTAACTGCTGTAGTGGAGATTTTTGACCCAGAGTATGAGGAAAAACTCATTTTGAGAAAACAGCCTTTAAAGTTTTGGATGGTAAAATTCAACACATTTTTGCTCTAAAACACTATTTACAAACATCAGATCCAATCAGATTCATGAGAACAATAAAGCAGAACATTTATAACAAGCTGACAAATGGACAACACAGCATGTGTAGGACCTTCATCTGGACACAAACTCAGTAATTTCACACGTTCATACATGGACTTTTCCCATTTTTTTAAGGCTGCACATCCCAAAGTGTGCACACTGATATCAAAGGCGACGTCATGTAGCAGCCATTGTTACATCCTGAGGAGGGGAAGGAGGACGAGTTATTCTGTAATGATCTCCTTCTAAAAAACTTCACTTCAGAGGCAAACTGCTATAAAACCAGGATTTTATTAATTGGTCTCCACTCATAGTTCTGCCTTTGCTCAACTGGGGCAAATTAATCAGCTGATCAGTTCATTCAAACACCCAACGCCAGCAATGAGACACTGCTGTGCACAGATCAGCTGAGCTGTTGCCACGCTCCTGTTTTGATTGACAGCTTTATGTTGTTAAATTTGCGGATATTTCACCAGCTGATCTCAGTGTTTCTGTTGTTCTGTCTCCTCCTACAAACGTTACTGGCATCTTCTTTGACAAGGTTTTTTGCACGTCTTTCTTTTGGTATTTCGTCCAATGAGAGGGTATAGGCTAAATGTAAATCAGAAGAGAGAGAGCTGTCCAGCGATACCAAACATAACGGTGTGCAGACAACCAGACAAAAAGGCGAACTTCAGATGGACTTTGACTAGATTTGGGTGCGCATACAGACAAAGTTTCGCAAAATAAACACCAAAAATGTTAATTTTTGACATTTTCACACTAGTCTGAAAGAAGACATGTTAAGGAAGAAAAAAAGAAAAAAAAACAAATCTCAAAATCGACCATGAAAAAGTGTTTTTTTTGCCAGCTTTGTCTCACCTTAATTTAATTGCTATTTTAATGGTTCACAGATTGAATTCCCCCTGAAAAGAAAGCTTGAGATCCTCTGAAAGGCTTGCTGGGCTGCCGTAATGATGAAACAATAATTTTTAATGTGAATGAGCAAAAGATGGAAATGGTATTTTTCAAACCCGCGCCCTTCACTCCTTCAGTGATGACCTCAGTCCATTGGAAAACTTTAAATCACCCTGCAGAAAATCTTAGTGTGATTTACCATAATATCTTTACATTTGATAAACAAATGAGGTCTTTTTTTCCTCAGCCGACGGCCTTTGTAAAGGTGAAGTCACATTCTTTTATTGACTTTGACAAAGTGAGACAATGTTACTTCTTTTGGCATTTTTGCACTGGTTCCCAGTGCATTTTAGAATGGATTTTAAAATCTTACTGTTTAACAATTAGCCAAGATAACAATGTCTAACCTTGCAGATCTTTTAACTTTACACACTCCCAAGAGATCACTAAAGGTCTGGCGACCAGGTGCTCCAGTTCCTCCAGTGAGCAGATTAAAGAACAGAGTTTAGACTTTCACTATGGTTTCATCTCCCTGTTAGCATAAGGACCTCATCAACAATCAACACTTTAAAAACCCATTTGGAAACGTATTTCTATTCTGTGTTATTTATACCAGACTGAGTTATTTGATTCTATTTTGTGTCAGTCTGTGTAGTTTGAATAGTTTTTTGCAACAATTTTTTATTTCCAACTTCTCATAACATGGTCAGGATTCCTTATAAGTTGTTTTTAATGCACTGGGTACCCCTTTATGGTAATTTTAGATGTGCAGCTGCTATACTGCCAGAACAGGTGCCTGCATTCACAAATAACATACTAACTGCAGCAATACTAAAGGCTGACTTGAAAATATAACCCTGTTAGCTTATTTTCAACATTTGTCTATTCAATTGCTTGTGGTTGGAATTTGCTTCTGTTTTCCTGAATTTGGTTTCATTGAGCTTTTAACTGGTACTCTGGTAATGAGGATGTATACAGCGTGTATACTGATAAAAGCATAACGGGTGCTGCATTGGAGGGTGGAAGTGAATCCATAAACCGCCGAGAGCACCATCCTCAAAAGTCACATTGGCACTTACTGGCGAGCTCATGCAGTCATGCTGATTGCATGGTTTCTCTGTATTACTTGAAATCCTAATTGTCAACGTCAATTCAGTTCAATTAGTCCTTAAACTGAAGAAGCTGAATTGAGAGATTTTGCACTTACTGTAAGATTACCTCATTAAAAATGTGGAACTTGAGAGAGCTGGTGTGGACGGATGGGCCAAGTATATCCCATCAACATTTTATCAAAAGCATGGCAAAAGAGTTTCAAATATTAAATAACACGTTCTTTAATAATACACTACCAGTCAAAAGCTTGGACATAGTATATCATTGTGGCACTAACAAAATTTGTGCAAATGGCATACGTAAAACAAAGCCTTTGTCATCTTTTGAAAGACAAGGGAACTTTCTCCAATGCCTCATGAATAGTTTGTTTTCAATCAACAGCCCCCCCACCCCCACTTCATGATGGGCACCTGGGTGCCTGAAAGTAGGTTAACTTGGTTAATAAAAACAATAAACCTGTCATACTGTTCTTTATATTTTAAGACTCAAAAGAATAAAACATGTTCTTATTGTTTGATAGACTGAGCTGTTATTTTGTCATTCATGGAGCCTGGAACACTATTCACAAGGAAAATGATCCCAATATGCTAAAAGCTAGGTTTTCATATCACAACACCTAACTTTTTTATGAGTTTCCTTGTTTTTGACCTTCTGCCTCTCCTGATTTCTGTCTAACATTTCTGCACAGTTTGGCATATTTTTGCCCAAGTTTAAACCTCTCATGCATTTACAACTTGTAATAGCTTTTTGACATTCACAGACATGTCTTGTTGACTTAAATAAAACATATTAAACGGCCCAAGTGTAATAGGGAGAGATTAGTACCCATGAAAAGGAAAGCCTAAGAAAATAGCCTGTAAATATAATATGACTTTGAGTAAATGTGTAACATCTGAAATGCCTGCATGGGAATGTGAATGAATGTGAATGAAATGAAAAAAAGATGGGAAACATATGTGAAAGGGGAGGAACAGGTAGAAAAACTGGGTGGAAAGGGAGAATGAGAAAAAAAACAACAACACACAATTTGTTCCAAAACAGCAGGAAGAGGACAAAAAGAACTGAAAGAATAAGTCAAATGGAGTTAGAATAACCTTCTTGTACTCATATGGGTTCAGATGAAAAGATGAATCCAAAACGCATTTCATTTTCAACTGATTTTTAACCTTTTACGGCTCTGATCAACATTAAATGCATGAATGCATGCACAAAAAGTTAATGTGTGTGTTTGGGAAAACTACTCAAATTATTAATGTGTTTTTTCTCTTCTTCTTTCTCCTATTTTCATTTTTGTTTCTTTCCTCTCTTCAACTTCAACTTTGTCCTCTTTTTCCCCGCTGCCTCCCATCCCTGATCCGGGTCCCTGCTGTTGCCACAGGCATCGTGCCCTGTGGGGGTGGGGTTCTGTGATGGTAACCATGGTCCCCGGCAGCCGCTATGTATGCAGTGCTCATGCAAGAGAAGATGACTCTACTAATGACCGTGAGGAGCGAATTTTAGCTGTCCTGGGTATCATTGGAACCATCCTTAACCTTTTGGTGGTCATATTTGTCTACATCTACACTTCTGTCACCTAAGTTTTTCTACAAGACTCAAGTAGCCAACTTTTCCTCACACTGCCTCCTTTCCTTTTTAAGGATATATATATATACTTAAAGTGCTTTGATTATTCACAATAAGCACTGAATTGTGATGATCACCGATTGTGTGTTTGACTGAACAATGGTGACATTTATCTACACCTGCATTACTGCCACTCACTCTGCTTCCTAAAAAGTAGAACAAAAGCACAAATGGAATCATCAGAATTTCCAGCACTGCTCATATCAAACAGTATCTTCACATTTTTCAACTTATATCCACATCTCAAATGCTGCTGACAGTAATCGTTACGTTTGTGTTCATACTGATCCACGATTGTTGGATAACATTCCAGTGACTTTTCAGAAAGCCAATGCTCCTTCATTTTTTATAGTGGCCATACTTGACTGTGCTGCATCCTCAGCTGTTTTAACTGTGTGATAGCGCATGATTTCAGTGTTATTTGAGCTACTATCACTGCCAGTTAAATTGATCAAAGTGGTTGGACAAACAACACACTTTAAAGCAAGTTGGAGTAAATTTGCTAAGTACAATACTAAACCCCATTCCCCACGACCAAAAGGGCCAAGTAACTCAGCATAATTGCCAACAATGATACCTTTAGCCCGAATGACTGCCTATAAAACTTGAACATATGCAGATAATCATTGTTAAATATTATTTTTTGTAGTTAGTAGGGTTCCTAATTTTTTCCTTTTTACATGGAACTAACGTGTCCACACCTGAGCACTCCAGAGGAGAGATTCCTGGCTGTGCTCGGAGTCATTGGCATTGTACTTAACCTCCTGCTGCTTGTCTTTGTCTATATATACACCTCCATCTGATGGAGCTACTTCTTCATATCTAAGTCCTTCTTCACTTAGAAAGTTATCAGATAACTACCAGCTCTACATAACTGCCCAGTGTGCCCATACATGGGCTCATTTTGGTAGTGATAGTTTAAATCAAGCTTACAATGGAAGCTAAACTGGGATGCCACCTGTGTCTGATATCCCAGTAGTAATATGAAGATGGTTGATGAGAGAGTTTGAAGATTAATGCAGTGATATTCAGAGCTTAAGATGATACATGGCAGGAACACTTTCCATATGTCTAAATATGTGCCATTTCATTAGTGGTTTTATAATACGCTGCAGTATTCCATGTGTGCTAACGCTTGTACCACTTCAGTGGAAAAAAACCACACCTTGACTAAAATAACTGAAGTAAATGCTGAGATCTTTGTTGGAATTATGTTTGTTCTCCATGCTTGATACTGAAAACATAGAAACATGAAGCTGGATGATTCTGATAGTTCAGCCTGTGCAGAATCTCTGCACAGCAGTAAAGATCTATCTGGGTATGTTTACTGCTGTAGGCTAATGGTGTATTTTCTGGTGTCATGTTTCTTTGATTGGATGTGGGAGCTAGGCACAGAGCAGCATCAGACAGAAAAAAGCTTGAAACTGAGACAATATCATGCAGATCGAGAAAGTGCATTTTGCACAAGCAAGCCAAACAGCCGTGACAAAGAGATGAAAGAGGAACGGTGTGCATCGTCAGTAAAAGCAGGACAGAAAAACTTTCTGAAGAGCCGCACCATCTGTCTCGAAACTCACGAGGGTGCAAAGAACTCTCTGCAGTTTGAGTACAACATGTCCACCGAAGCTGCATGCCAATATGGATATGATTTTAGGTTTAAGCACTCTGTCTCTAACGGAGGAGCAAATCCACATACAACCGATATGCGAGCAGGAAGGACTGGGCTAAATCTGCACCTTGTTCTCATCATTCTCTTCTCCACCAACAAGCTAACACCAGATAAGACATAGTAGCACATAAGTCTCTGCTGCCATTTTACATATTCTAACACAGGGACAGCTTCAAAACAGTAAAGTAAAAATGCTGACTGCTCACTTAACCTTTTCCAATTTTACATGTTGGCCTGTGTGGAAAAGTGTTTTGATAATTCTTGCTAGATTGTGTATGTATGTACTTTAGTTATAGTAAGAATTTCTCATTGAATTCTTGGTTTCCAAGCAAATACAAAAAGCCACAATCACTACTGATGATCCCAGTTTGTCTGTTTTTATTTTAGTAAATGGTTACAGTTTAGGCAAGTACACCCATAGCTGTGGAATAATGCATTTATTAGTGGCCAGCTTTGCCTGCATTACAAATTACAAAAAATATTGGTTACTTTGATGGGTTTGAAAAAAGCAAGAATGATTAATCCATTCTAAAAATTTGCATTTCCATTACACTCTTAAGTTACTTGCTAAAGAACATTTCCAACTTTCCATCCTCAGGAAAATCCTCACAGATAAATTGCATTTGCATTTCCCTAATCCATCTCCATATGTTGAGTTAATCTATCTTAACCAAAGACTTGTTTACAATCTGTTTATTGTCCTGCTTAATATGAAACCATTTCACTCTTCATTTTCTAAAAAAAAAAGTCCTTCCAAGACTTAAAACTTAAATAAATCCCTGTAATTAAAGAATGCAAATGCTCACACACTGGCTGCTTGCACCCCCCGTCATTAATTTAATTTGACGCCACTTTTATGACACTTAGGTAAATGAATAATTAGGACATGATTTGTTGTAGATTTGATTTGCACTTTTACTTCCTGTCACATTGAATCGAATTTACACAAGATTATTCAGGTCAATTTGTTTCAAGAGTGCAACATACTGAGTGAACCACTTTTGGTGTGTCAGAGAACTGTGATCCGACTGCTTCTTAGCTTCAGTGATGCAGGAACCCAACCAGAAGCACTTTGATTTATTAATATGCTTTAAATAAAAAAATAAAAAACATTACCTTGAGATGTTCACTTGATGTTAGCAAAGCACATTTAGGAAACTCTTGCCCATTTATTCATTTCTCCTTTGATTAACCAGAGAAAAAAACATTGATATTAAAAATGTCTTTTTCCAAGAGTGACCTTGCCAATAAGGCAGCATTTAGGTAAAGTAAAAAGATTTACAGTGTTGTTTCCTATGAATAACCCTTTGCCAATCTTGTTTGTTTTTAATCTTAAGACTAAAAATATGTTAATAGTTAATTACTTACCTAATCATGCTTTAAAGTTAATTTAGAAGCCATAAACTACCATAATAACAACTGTTGGGTTGTCTGTTCATCTTTTTTTACAAGGTTGACTTTTATATCGGTCACAAACCCTGTCTAAAAATAGGGACAAAGTGTCTCCACAACAGTTTACAGTTTAACTACATTTTTGTCTTTAAAAGCCATAAAAGGGTAAATCCACTGAATTCTCTCTTATGGCTGTGGACCAATGTGAAGAGAAAACCCAGAGGATGAATCCTGACCATCTGCTGTCCCACAGGCACCCTGTGCACATACACACACAGCATAGGTTTCTGGGTTTTTTTAAACAATGCAACTCAAACTCTCTTTCGCTGTTGATTTTATCTCAGCATGGTAATATTTTTCAGTGCCAGTTAACAGAAAGTATTGAGGACATGATACTTAAGAATCATTCAGAAATGGAAAGCTGCTTTTGCAACTGAGCCCTTCAGTTAATTCTCTTGACTCTTTTGATATGTGAGTTAAATTGATTTTAGAGCATTGTGTATTGGCTTATTAAGAAAAAACAAGAGGAAAATGATATATATATATATGTGTGTGTGTGCATTCCCGCTACATTTGGTGATAATAGATCCTGTTTCCTGCATTTATGGCAGCACAGCTCCATCCAGAGGAAAAGCATGTGAAGGATGATGACAAAAAAGAAAAATCTTTGTTCATTTCACCTGTCACTTTTTATTCATTCAGGACCAGCAATTTGAAAAACAAGTTTAAAATGGAGAAAATCTTTTTTATGACACGTTGATTTACTGACAGAAGCTGCTGCTGGTCAAGCAAACTCTAAATTCAGGATGTAAAATGCCACAATGACTAATCATTGTTCATGTTTGCTTCTAACTGCAGGCAATAAAACGTATTCTGTCACAACAGAAAAATAAAACAAAGGTTGCGAGACACCACCCATAATGTAGTTGTCTTGTGAAGATGATAAAAAAAAGTTTGATACGATTATTGAGAATGATATTTCAAGTATGTTTTAAGATTTGGTGAACTTTTGTGCAAGATTTATTTATTCATATATTGTATAGTTATAGAAATGTCAATAAAAATTAAGAAATGCTTCTATCAAAAGTGTCCTTTTGTGCAGTGTTTCTTCTTTGTGAATCTCAGACATTGGATATCATGACACTGTATCATCTCTCCAGCTCTGTTCAGTGATTTCTGATCATGCCCACCCAGGAATGGAGCCTGGATAATGGGATTAAAATTGGAATAAAACTTGTGCTCCAAATGTAAAAGTTACCTTCACATGTCAGGAACATTAATATTAAGTTTGAAGCTCATTTGGAAAATTTTGTGTACCAGCTGGTGTGATATTGAGTATACCAAAGTACCTCTTAATGATGGACATGCATAATCTATACTGTGTTTTATGGACTACATTCAATCTGGGAAAAAAAATCATTTTGTTACATTTCTACATGGATTACTGCCCTTAAAATAATTCAGATTGTAAGAGAGTTGAATAACTTCAGGTGTTCACATAATCTGGTCCACATGAATGGTAGTTTTTGTCACCTCTGTCTAATTGGTTTACAGTTTTGAATAGATGAATGACTTTAGTGTGATTTCACACTCAAACTCTCTGCTCTTTACAGTTCAAGGACAGTGGGGACTGAAAATAGAAACACCAGCTAATAATCATTTGAAAACATTGAGAAAAATACACTGCTAAAAAAACAAATACTTAAATAACACATCTGAGATCTTATGAACGAAATATGCCTGTTGAAAATATTTGTTCATTACATAGTGGAATGTGTTGACAACAAAATAACATAAGAATAAAAAATGGAAATCAAAATCATTAATCCATGGAGGTCTGGATTCCGAATCATACTCAAAGTAAAAGTGGAAAAATCAGATCACAGGCTGACCCAACTTCTGTGGAAATTCCTTAATTCAAAATGAGGTTCAGTGTGGCCTCGACATGCCTGTATGCCCTCCCTACAACATCTGGGTATGCTCCTGATGAGACGACGGATGTTCTCCTGAGAGATCTCTTCTCAGACCTGGATCAGAGCATCGGTCAACTCCCGGACACACAAGTACACGCAACCACACACACACACACACACACATATATATATATATATCCCGCTGGAACAATTTACTATGGATATCAGTAACATGACAGTCTGATCTCATAGTTTTAACAGTGAAATCTACCGACAAACAAAAAAAATCCATGTTATTGTAGGTGATTGGATATTTATTTTATGTGTTTTGCAAATGGAGAGAAACAAATATAAAATGAGCATCATTATTCTTGATAATTATTATTAATATTTTTAAATGAGTTAGAATATGGAATGTTTATACCCTTTCACATTTTACATGGGAACTGTTTTTTTTATTATTGATATTACTCTTTATTATATTACTATTTTATAAAACATTTTTCAAAAATTGATAATCATTACACAGACATTTGAGATCAACACAGTAGCATTATTGCTGCTTCAGCTAGGCTAACACAAAAAACGAAGGCATTCCCCCCTTTTCTGTTCCTACTTATTAGCCACAAGCAGTGCCACAACATGTGAAATTTATCTACAGCTTCTAGTATCACCTTCTGAGTTACACTGGGTAAAGTAATCTGAAAAAATCTAAAAAAATCTTATAAACCAACTTCTGCTTCTCTCGATCACAAAGCAGACAATTGAGAGCTTTTACTTCTGTCTTTTTAAAAGGAATCTAAAGCGCCAACAACAGCACTAACACAGCTAACAGACAGCCCATACAGTATATTTGACTGCTTTATGTTGGAGACTGCTCCCCAGTGGCAGAAAAGTGCCATAACACATGCAAACTAACAGCACCAGTGTAAGAAGATGCAGAGGTGTGTTTAATGCATTAATCTGTAAATTCTTAAATAAAATGTTGCACCATCCATAGGGCACCAAGTGAAAAGCCCTCAAGTAAGACAAGTCTTTGGAGATGTTCATGATCAGAGGAGGCAAGGAGAAGTCTAAATATCCTTGAGAGGAAGGTGGGTAACTGATTATTTTCTGGCTTGTGGCAATGACTCTCTGGAGCGTTCTGTCTGCTGAGAAGCAGCTGGTGAACCATGCAGAGACAGTTCTCTGAATACTACATTGTCAGCCTTTGGACTTCATCCCTGACTGCTTTTTCACCTCCCTTTGAGAAGAGGCTCACCACAGATGAGTTGCCTGCAACCTGAATATAGCATTATGAGAGTGGGTGGAGGTGCAGTGATGTGTGTAGAGCACCCTGCCTTGTAGGGGACCAGTGCTTAGTCACAGAACAACAATGGCAAGTTATAAGTCTAAGAACAATAAATCTTAAGTCTGTTTTAGGTTGCCATTCTTTGAAGGGAAGTTTATGGAGAGCTTTCCCACATTGCTCTTCTAGTGTTCATGATTTTCACTTTTAATCAACCAGATTCAACATGATTCCTCTGTTCCCTTTAGCTCTTCTCTGGATTATTTTCCTTTTGTTTATTCTGCGACTTGGTCAGAGGCATGGATCCCATTTTCATGTTTTCTTGAAGGCAGCACAAAACAAGATTATCAGTCACAGTGGAGCTCTTCTGAAGCTGTTGCTTTGGCAGACCTGGGCTGTTGTGTGCAGCCATGCTCAGCCAGCCATATAAACTAACAGTCTGTCCTCAGGCGCCCCATGAGGCTGCCACTGACCTGGCTAATATGGGTGCTGCCCTCTGCACGTGCACACACACACAAGCATACAGACAGACCTATACTCAGCCTATGGTCTCTAACATAGATCCGACAACAGCTAAAAAACAGAATCTAGTGTGATTTAATGTGTCTTTTTCTCTTTCTGCTTGTCTTGCTCGCTGCTCTCTGTACCACAAACATTTATCCTCTCTCATGTGCCCTGGTACATTGTTTGCTGCATGTGTTCCTATTTTAGTCTTTACTTAGTTTGCTATTTCAAGCATGAACTTCACCCTTCATTATGACCCTCAAGCCACTCACAAGTCACTGGAACATGAAAATATTTTTTTTATTTAAACAATATCATAATGTCTTACTTGCCTGTTAAATGTAACAGTTCACCTGGAAGTGTATCTAGCCTTAAAGGAAAATATACACTGTGCCAATTGTTAACTGATTTGTTAAATGTATAATATAACATTTTTGCCCCTACGGGTCTCTTATTCAAAACGGTAAAAAAAAATTTTTTTTTAAAAAGACTTGGTTTGATAAGAACATGACGTAGTTTGGGATCAGGGGAGTTGTTTTATTCTCCAGCAGTGCTGATGAAAGTCTAATTGATGTAACTAAGGCAGAAATCCAGTCTGGTCTCACAGAATTTCATGGAGTTACACAAGAGAAATGTCTGCGACAGGTTTCTGCAAAAAAAAAAAAAAAAAAAGTTTCAACTGTTCAAACTGACCCTTTTCTTTGTATTTGACTGATTAATCGTATCGCTTGCTGAGATTGTCCTTTGTCTAAATGTTTCCATGGGATGCTTTATCATTCAGGCCAATCTGTGCATACTTGGCTTACGGTCGTTTCTTTACAGCCGAGTCATCGCCTGACAGATGCATTTTTCTTTACAGAAATGTTTTTGAAAGCGCACCGTGGCTGTTACCACAAAGAAACACAGGAGGACATTATCAGAGGAAAAGAAGTGAGAAAGGGACATAGTTGACATTGGAGTGACTTTTACCGGCTGGATAAAGCTCAGGAAAAAAGCGGCAGGATGCCAGACAGATCTTAATTGGGTGACGTCAAAGAGCACAAATCTGCCAGAGTTCAGTAGTGTTGCTTTATAGTTTTGTTGTAACATGCTGTGTTTACACACAACTGGGCATGCATATGGGTGACGAAAGCATCGTACAGCTTACCTAATACAAATTAAATGGATATCCCGAACAACTTGTTGTCAAGTTCTGCATAAGCCTGTTAATGATCCATTAATGTTAATTAGGTATGTTGAAGCAGGGAAACATCGAAAAACTGCAGGACAGTGACCTTTGAGGAATCGGAAACGCATATTCCTGAATACCATCAATAGGGTTGTTGTTGCCACCAAAGCAGAGCATAGAATTGCAAAGAACACAAAAGCAACAGCTTTCAATGGTTATATTAAATTGGAATTGATTTCTGTCTTACACTGTTATGAAATGCACAGGCTGCAAACCCAGTTTCAAACCACCATTTAACACTTCCTAACAAGTTTGACTATCCTTGTGAGAAGAGAACATATTACAGAAGACTCAAATTGCTTTAGCACATGTCTGATGTGCCTGAAAGGAAAAGATTCGGAAGATTCAACACACTCATTCTTTTTGGAAATAGTTTTAACCAGCGCTACGTTGCATAAAGACTAATTTCGCCATAACATTAGCTACAGTATGCCAGATTACTTTTGCTGCTTATCATGGATATGATCCTGTTCTCACTCTATCTTGTAACATTCTGACGGCGTGGTCAGGAACTAACTCTATCAGCTCTCAACGTGGAGGGTACCCTTAAAGAAAGCTGATTTTTGACAAACTGATTTTTCGCTGGTAATAGAACAAATGTGGGAGGCATCACTATGGTGATGTGAGCAAGTACTTAATAACTAGCAAATGATATTGTACAGAAGAATGTAGGAAGTCAAAATAAATCATAAGCACCAGAAGTAAAATAAACAAACAAAAAAAAAAGGAGGAAGGAAAAACACCAGTGCCAAGCTTGATCTCAGAACAGAGATTATACAAGCCCTTGTGCCCATGACATCCTCTTGCTGGGGCATCTCTGCAGCCATTATTGCCATGCTGGGGGCAAGAGATGACTCTTCCACAATCTGTGGAAAGCATGCTTACTGAGTCCTTTTCTTTTTGTAAAACTATTTTCTGTACACCTTCTGGTTTAGCTTATGTATGCTCCCTTCTCTTGTCAGATTGGTTGGTCTGTTTCAAGACATTTCTGGTTAGATAAATCATAGTGTTGTTGCACTTTGTCAGTAATTAGTTCCATGCTTCAGTTTTAATGGTGTTTTTAGTGTTTGCCCTCATTCACTCATTAAACCCCCAGAGCCTGGAGCTCCTTCAGCACAGCTGCAACGGACGCATACACACACATTAATATTCACACACTTACACACTAGAGAATTACAACAGATATCTGGGGATGCAAGAAGCACTGTTTTAGCTGTTAACCTTGTTCCTAAAATGAAGATTTCAGATTTTCATGTCTCTACTGTCTCATTATTCTGGTGTCATTTGCATCCAATTAGAGTCCCTGATTAATTGCATCTTTCAGTCCCTCTGAGATCTTCCTAGTTTCTAAGAGGCAAAAAGGGCAACAGTAATTACTTCAATGGCTTTGATTATTTCAGAAGGTGAAAAGATAAAACTGACCAGCAAGAAGATTGCTTTCACTTATACGAACAATAGGATGCATCTTATACACTGTAGCATATAAACCATTAATTGACAGTTAAATGGGTGAATATGATCTGCAACTGTTGCACATTGAAAAACAATCTTCCTCCACAATGAATTCCTGATGTTACTTATTTTTCTGCACATTACTGAGAGTTCCCTGTCACCTACAGCAACCTGCGCCTTGCTTCTGTTTGTGTGTACTGCCTCAAATGACCAGGCAATGGATCACCATAACAACAGTTCTCTGCTCCTCTGACAGCTATAAATATGATAGATGAAAATCATGTAGTGTCTGTGATTTTGTTCTGGTGTATCATATTTTTAAAATGGTAAACTACCTCTTAAAACTGGAGATGTGAAGTAGATTGACTCGGTTCTCTCTGGACTATTTCTCTGAAGGTTTTTAAATACTCTCCACACACTCACACATAATTATACAAATATATATAAGTGCACTTGTGACACTGAAGGCCTCCTCACTCCCTTCTGCAACCTTCCCCACTGAACACACACACGCACACCAACACTTGAGCCAACTATATATGACCCAACACAGAAATTGCAGCTGGGCAGCTGAGCAGCTTCTTGGCCTTGTGTTACACTCTGTGCTGTTTAGATGCACAATAAAACAAACCAGCATCCCTTTATACTCTCATTTTTTACAGACCTGTGAGCCTTCGTAGCCCGGAGAAGAAGCACACGGAAGAAGATACCATGGGTACACATGGTCTCTGCAACTATCTTTAGAAATATTTGAATTTATTCACTTTGGGACCAACTAGATTGAGGTTGAAAGTAGCTTTTACTGCTTCTGTGTTTGGAATGTTTGAAGGCTTAATGGAGTCCACACTGGAGCTGAGCAGTGACACAGAGAGATACAGCAGCAAGGTAAACTGAAGTACATGAAATTTCACCAAAACCTTTTTTTGTTTCCATTTTTCAAATAAAAAACAAACATTGAAGTAAATTTTATCATGGTAAGTGTTTATGTCTTTATCTTCTACTGTCACTCTTTCTGATAAAGAGTTAGAGAATTAGTATAGATATATAGTTGTATGTGCAAATATAATTTTCATATTGCACTGGTTGTGACATGTCACAACCAGTGACACTGGTCAATTTTCATATTGCACTGGTTGTGACATGTCACAACCAGTGCAAATCACTGTATGTATACAGTGATTTATGGTGTCTCCTGACGACCTGGAGCCAGTTAACGTCTTTTTAAACTGCATTTTAGATATAAAGCCATGGATGGCAGAGAATTTCTTACAGCTTAACCAGGACAAGACTGAAGTTTTAATTATCGATCCTGAAGAAAAGATAGAGATAATTTCACCAAAAATGTAGAATTGTAAACCTTCTCAGTTTGTGACATATTAGAAATGTAACAAAGACGGGATTTTATCATCTCAAAAACATTGCCAGAGTCTGCTCTTTCCTCTCTCTTGCCAGGACGGAGGTGCTGTTGTATGCTTTTATTTCTAGTAGCATAGGTTACTGTAATGTCCTGCTCTATGGTCTTCCTAAAAACAATATTTTTAACCTACTGTTACTTCAAAACTCAGTGGCACAAATTCTGACGAGGACCAAAAGGGCGGCAAAACATTATACCAGTTTTAAAATCACTGCATTGGCTCCCCGTGCGCTTCAGGAGTGATTTTAAGGTTCTTTTAGTGCTTCATAAATGTCTTAATGGTCTTGGGCCGTCTTCAGATCTGACCTGCTCTTAAATTCTGAGCCCTCGCAGACCATGAGGTCCTCTGGTACCGGCCTTTTAGTTATCTCTAAAGTTAGGACTAAAACTTATGGTGAGGCCTCGTTCCATTATTACGGTCCTTGACTGTGGAACAGCCTGCCAGAGAACCTCATGGCCGAAAAGACTGTTGATGTTTTTAAAAAGAGGCTTAAGACCCACCATTTTTAACTTAGCTTTTATTTTCATTTTATTTTCGTGAACTCATTTATGTTTTTTTCATTACTGACGCTCTTATTTGGTCAGATTTTTTTTAAGTTTATTTGATCTTGTATATTTTAACTCCAGTGTTTTTCTCATGGGGATCCCCCACATCAGGGGCTTTGCCTGCTCGGTCTGCATGGTTGTTGCTATGGTGATTGCCCTGTCTGAGTGACTGGAGGTCCTGCACTGCAGCCCTGTGTTGTGGACTGCCCTGATCTGGGTGGTTCCAGTGGTGGCGCCCTCTGTGGTCCTGGGCGGGCTAGCTTCCAATGTGGATGTATACCAAAGATATAATTTCCTCCCAGCAGCGTCAAGCCAGATATTTATTTCTATTGATATTTTTTATACCTACATTCAGTGAAGACAGTAATAGGGATGGGAATTCATGTTGTATAGAATGGGGTGGAGGGATGGGAAGAGTGTATATGTGCTTTGTTTTTGTGTATGTATGATTGTGTGTGTAGTTA
Source organism: Leptatherina wallacei (assembly GCA_028567055.1). Classification (NCBI taxonomy): domain Eukaryota; kingdom Metazoa; phylum Chordata; class Actinopteri; order Atheriniformes; family Atherinidae; genus Leptatherina; species Leptatherina wallacei. Next base: position 20,076,058 of record JAOXYM010000009.1, on the reverse strand, counting down.
AATTTCTGTTATATACTTTTTTAATATTCATATATTGATTTTATCATGTAAAGCACTTTGTGTTGCTTGTGCTTAAAAAGCACTTTATAGATGAAATTTGATTTTCTTTACTGTGCTGCAACGTATGTGTTAATGGCACCACCAGGTGGCTAAAATACGTAGCTACGCTGAATCGTTTGAATTTCTTTAGATCAGCACATTGAACTCTCTCTGAGCATACCAAATTGGCAAGATGGAAAATTGACCCGGACCACCTCCTTGGTATTGTGGTTAGCCTATTGTGAGCAACATTCTCAACCTGCTGGTAGTGGTTTTAGTATACAGCTACACCCCTGTGTAACATGTCTACAAACAAATGTGTGGATGGAACTATGGATTGCTGTATATCTGCTATTGTTGGAAGGGAAAATTTGATGCAGTTTCTTATAATCTGTCAATGTCAACTGACTTTTGTAGTTGTGTTTGTCAATGTTTTGGTCAATGGTCAGTCAAACTTTGACCAACACCGACCTTTATTGTGATTTCAAGTGGATTGACAAATCTAAAATGTGACATATTTTAAAGTGTGTGCGTTAGTACTGCATTTAGTCACAAGGTGTCCGTACTGTATTCAAAATAATTTATCTAAAGCTTCTACATCAACAGAAATTTACCTCCATACTTTCATGGATACCTCTTCCTCAGTTGGTGTAATATTGTACAGTGACTTTTAAAAGTACATTTCCACTGGTAACCAATAACTTTAAAGTGTGAAACTTAACATTTTCTGTTTCTGGTTTCTCTACATTCACTTCCTTTCAGAAAACTAATGAGGGATCCATCACGGAAGCCATCGTGGTATACCATCAATCAAAGCTACGAGTCTGTGGAGACTTTTAAAAAATATTGACAATATATGCATAAAATCTTTATTTATATACTCTTAGAGCATTGAAGCAATTGAGGGAATTTTTTTTTTCTTTAAAAAGGGCAAACGTCAACACCGAAAGAATTGCATTCAGACATCAGAGACAAGAGATTCATAGTCCAGAGTTCCATTTTATTTAGATCTTTAATGAAAAGAAAAATAATAATAAAAGTAAAAAACATTCTAGCCTATCATGGAGGGTTAGAAGAGGGCTTTAAAAAAAATTCTGCTGACACTGCTTTACGGAACAATACCTTCATATTTACAGAGAACTGCTAAAAAATAAAAAGCATAAGATGACAGAGTGTACATGTTTTAACTTGACTATGTCAGAAATCTCCGCAAAAAATCCTTGAACACTTGTTGATAGATATATAAATAATGTCTGTGAAATATCCATTGTTTAATGTATGTAGGCATGTTTTGTTTTTTTGTTTTTTTAATTAGAAGATGAAGATTTGTGTTATTTTATCTCTCTGGCGTCCTGCTCTGATTTCTGACTAAATGAACTTAAAAAATCATAATGTTACATTTGTTTAAATTTCTATTTTGATCTCATTCTTTAAGGTACAGGAGCGGTATAATTATTAGAATTATGAATGTTAATATCAGGCAGTATTTGACAGCTGGTGATAATGTCTATCTTCTCGGACACAGCCTTAAGATCATCCAGGATTAATCTGATGCTGTGGGATGCGTTGATGATGGCACTCTGGGATGTATTCAGCTGAGATGTTGCACTGCGCACCTTTGTACAAACACAGAGTCACACAACTGAAACATAAAATTACTGATGTACAATAAACTACTGTTTCAAAGCAGGTGAAACCATTTAAGACAGGAGACACCTATTGTACCGTTAGAGAAAAGATTGCTGAATGCAAGGGAATACACTTTCCTATTAAAATAATTTTCAGCTCTGTTTATACTGAATAAAGCATTTCTAGTCATTCTAACCTGCAAAAAGAAAACATAAAACCAAATTCTAAATTCATGTTATGATCAGTAAAGTTTGCATTTCTGCTTTATTCCCAATAAGTGCTGTATTGTCCTGATTGCTTTTTAGTAATGTTGTAGTACACAGGAAATTTGTATACCTAAAATTCAATGCCATTTATATATGGTACATGGCAGGCTTGGTCTCAAGCATGACATACCTCCCTGCTGGCGCTGCCATAAACATGCCGCACCATTTGTCCTACATCAGAATACAACCGGCTGTTGGACTCCTGCAGCTTCTGTTGTAAAAGGGTGTCACCTGTAAACAGAAGTAAACTGTCACCTATTTCATCATACAGTTACCCATTTGATTAAAAAAAAAAACCCAGTCAACTCTATTCCATCTTTTTCTGGCATTAATATTCTGTGACAGATGGTTAAAGAGGCACTACTGAACTTTGGAAGATTTCTCAGTGAGTCAGCCCCTGAAAACGGCTAATTTGGCATTGCATGTACTCCAAGCTCCTCTGATGACTCTTGTCTTATTTCTGGATTTGTCCCTTTGTCTCGGTCTGTTCCTCTCTTTTTCCGATAACATCCTCTTGTGTTTCTTTTCTGAATCAGCCATGGTGCCAGTTCAAAATGGCCAGTGAGCAGTTTCTGCTGTATGACATGGTGCGTAAAGCGAAACTCAGCCATCACGTCCCGGAAGAAAAGCTTGTGAAGTGCTGTTTCTCAGCCTCAGGACGTTGGTTCTCAGGCAAAGATGGTTCCAGGAATGTATATAAGAAATGATACTCCCACACTTCACGGAGTGGTGTGAGAGGAACCAGCTACAGCTCAACACCTCAAAAACTAAAGAGTTGGTCTTGGACTTCCAGAAACAGCAGTATTCTCCACAACCTGTCTGTATTGGGGGTGTGGCTTTAGAGACGGTCACATCCTACAAATATCTGGGTCTCATGTTAGGAGGAGTGGACGTGAGAACATCAGTCAGAGGAATAGTGGGGAAGGAGCTTCCCTGGACTGAAATACACTGGGCAGACAGATTATGATTATTAGGTTATATTTTTTGCAACATTTTTAAATCTATTCATTGCTTTTAGGAATTAGATTTTCATCTCATATTTATCTTGTGTGAATGTTTTTATGAAGGCATGAGCAGCCGGTGTTGAAATTTCCTTCGGGACTAATAAAGTTAAGCTATCTATCTGAGCCATCATAACAAGTCAGAAACACATATTTTTAAAGGTCAGAAAGTTACATAGTGTTAGTTTTTTTTTTTTTTTTAAGTCCACATATTACTATTACAGGTTGTAATTACTGAATGAAGCTGATTTCATTCATTTGTACAGTCTCTAGTAGGGTTTTTCCTTTTCCTATAGCGAGGCTTTCATTTTCTGAATGAGGATAAAATAAAAAAACAATGCTTAATCCAATGATTAATCCTCCACCTGGGGCACACAAAACATTTCTTAAACTCATTTTTGTAGACAGGGTCAGTCCCTCTAACTCCAGCTTCTACAGAAAATATGTAAACTGGCATTACATGAAATCTTTTATTAGCAGTCCTCACCATGTGGTTTGTGTGAAGGGCTCGGCCTGTCTTCCACTATGGATTGTATATCAGGGTGGTCTCTGACTACAATAAGCGGGGGGAGGTCTCTCTTCAGTATCTGAGTGCTCTCCTGGCTTAATGCAGATGCTCGGAGAGCCAGCTCCTGCTCGCCCTCACTATCCGTTTCAGAGGCTTCTCCTGGAACCTGAAAACATTCATGAACATACCATAAAGTTAAATGTATAAAAAAGGAGGGTTCAGTCGTGGTTGGTGTTGACAGACATACTCGTTTTTGTCCTAAAATAGGTATACCCTAAAACACAAACTGAAGCATGCAAGCAAGTCAACCTTGGCTCCGATGGCGGCAGTTTGGGGAGCAGAAAGTGAGGTGATGTAGACTTCATCGTCAGAGTCTGTTTCAGACGCCTCGCCCTGCACCACTATCGGGTACCTGCTGGACATGACTGTAAACATACAAACCAACAAAAGGACAACTCGTCAACTACACTCACGCAATAGCTGAACTGGTAACTGTAATAGCAACAGAGGGAACCACTAGTAACGCAGACGACAAACACTATCTGTCCTATTTTGCTCTTTCTCCAAGTTAATTGATCTGAAAAAAATATATATATATATCATGACATTTTGATAGCATTCATGTTAAAATATGTAATGACCTTAATGTATTAAAATAAATACAGAAAGTACCAAACCTCCTCTTTAATAGCGTCAACACAAATCACATGAGCAACTGAGCAACTAGGAAGTCACTTGTATCCCAACATCCAATCCAATCTGACATATGATATCACGTGATGAAGACGTTTCACATGACGATTGGCTTCCTACAGCTCGTGATAATCAAGAGTCTGTTTGTTTGTATATACCGGCGTAGGCCGAAAATAATACAGCCGTTCAACGTCAATAGAAATAGTTTCTGGAAGGCGGTCTAACTCAAGACGCATTGTTGTCTCTCACTTGAGAACCAGATATCGCTGAGTGTATGGATACATTACATGCCCTTTGATATGGAGGGATCAGGCTCGCTCTCCATGTTGCCTAATGTAGGTGGATAACGCTTAACACCGCCTGCGTTAATTTGAAGGAGTGGACTGGCGTCAATATCAAATGTGATCGGAGAAGCAGGCTGCTTCGTTGACAGTCAGTTGACAGGTACGGCTGCTATAACAGCTGGTTGAAAACGTCAAGGTTTAGCATCGGTTAAGGATAAATATCAGATTATTTAACCTTGTTTTTTTAATATGCTGAGATAAAACACGAGTCATTAGCCGTCATTGTACTCAAACAAACCTGTCTATATCGGGCTAACCATATTTAGCTAGCTAACTTTCATCAGGAGGATGTGTTTTTTCTAATCAATTATTTGTTTCTGTACTTTAGCCAAAGGCTATTTATATTTGCTTAACATTAGCGTTTAACTGGGCTGTGTGTGTGTTTAATAGAGGCTCTTATGTGTGTTTCAGAATGGCAGACGAGTCCCTGTTTGAATTTCTCCACATGGAGATCGTTTCGCATATTTACAAAGAGCAGCAATCCAATAAAGGAGAGATGGATAACAAGGTTTGTTCAGAAAATCGATTCATTCAACTTAAACATATCTTTAAAAACTGTAGCTGAGAGTCTGCAGCCTTGAATAAAAAAAACTGTAATCGCCATCCAATGTTAAAATGTTAGCTAATCTTTGTAGTTTGTTTTAGTGAATAATAGATTTGGCATCCTTCAGGTTTCAGATTAAATCATGTTTCCTTACAGTTTTTTTTTTGTTTATTTTTGCCTCAACAACTCATTAACTCATTAACAGGACTTGCATGACATACTGAATGTACAAGTCACTTGTAATTATTCTCCTCAGGACAGAGCCGTGTGTATTTCTGTCTTGGAAGGCATGGGCTTTAGGGTTGGACAAGGGCTTATTGAGAGGTAAATGAGGCACAGAGTGCTGGATGGGCATCAGTAAATGCTGTGTAACATGTGCTCTTCATAACAGGAAGTGTCTGGGTTGATGTTTGCAGGTTGACCAGGGACTCCCCCAGCTTTAAGGATGAGTTGGATATAATGAAGTTTATCTGTAAAGACTTCTGGACAAAGGTGTTCAGGAGGCAAGTGGACAACCTCAGAACAAACCACCAGGTAAAATAGAAATGAAAACGTGTCCCTGGAAATCTTCCTCTGCTAGTTGCATTTTTGTGAACAGTTCTAGAAAAACACCTGTTATGCAAAAAAACTCCACATGGAAACTTAAATTTGTGGCAAATTTAGCACTGCAGATAAATAATGGCATATAGTCTTGGTTGAAATGCGTTATTGTTGTCCCTTATCACATGTCCTTCTACATGAATCTGTTTTTTCTACCACAGGGTACCTATGTCCTACAGGATAACAAGTTTTCTCTACTCACTCAGCTGTCCAGTGGAAAACAGTACCTGGATCAGGCTCCAAAGGTATATAGCAGACTCTCTCTTACATTACTGCTCTAACATGGAGATTTAGAAGAAGCGGGAACTTAATGATTCATGTTCTGTTAAACAGCCAAAGAAATCAGATTTTAACTCTTCTTTTTTGGGTGTTTTTTCTTAGTACCTTGCTTTTTCATGTGGTGTGGTGAGAGGGGCTCTGTCTAACCTTGGTCTGGAGAGTGTGGTGACAGCTGAGGTCTCTGGTATGCCATCCTGTAAGTGCCAATAGAAACATCAATCAATCATTTCTTTCTACAGGAAGGAGTAAGCTGATGTAACATACTCACTAGCAACCAACAGTTGCCAAACCACTGCACTTGTGAGATTTGAGTGTGTACAGTTGGTTAATAGTTTTAGTTATTTACTTTTGGATATTATAGAAATCACAAGCCTGCGGGTATGTATATTATTTTAAATACTTTATGTGTACTAGAGGAAGTAGTGTATGAACGTGCTTTGGGTAATAATTAAGACTTAATTAAGACAGTTCACTTTCTTTATTGACTTAACATTTTTTTTATGATTAAATTAATGGTTTGGTCTTTTGGCTTTTTTCACGATAGGTAAATTCCAGGTGGTCGTCCAGAAGTTGTGACTTGATCATCTGGTACTAACGAACAGTGCCAAAAGAGAGGACAGTAGTTCCTGTTCTTCCGCAGAGCAGCGTGGCC
>JAOXYM010000009.1:20039132-20055950 GCA_028567055.1 Leptatherina wallacei | reverse complement strand
ATAGTTTTCTTCTCTCATCCGCTTGTATATATATATATATATATATATATATATATATATATATATATATATAGTTAAAAACTTCTTATCTGTTCTTTCTTTGTTATTTTTTGCCTCAGCAAACTTCCACTGCTTCTGCAAAGAGTCTGTTGTTTAAACCACTGATGAAAAACATTGTTATGAAACTAACTGCTATTATTTATAAAACTGAGTTTTTGTTTTGTTTTTTGAGACCAATGACTTGTCTCATAAGTTAAAAGTAAATGATCTGGATCTGGATAGGAGTCCAGTCAGAGGGTCAACACAGAGACAAACAAGACAGATCATCACACTATAGTCACTCCTAGGGCCACCAATTTACTGACCTTGCAAGTTTCTGGATAGTTGGAGGAAGCAGAAATACATGGAGAGAATGCATGCATGCACAGGGAGAACATGCAAACTTTGAACACATAGACCCAAGCCAAGATTCAAATCAAGAACCTTCTTGCTTCCTACCACTGCACAGCCCATAATGTGTTATCTGCCCCCAAACAAACAGATGTCAAAAAAATGTAAGGGCTCACTGCATTGTAAAATGGCATTTAACTTGTTTTACATTAGATCCCTTTTTTCGTTGTTTTTAATTTTTTTTTTGGAGGTTTGGAAATTCAAGCTCTATAACAGGGATGCCCTGTTTGGTAAAGGGCCTAATTATAATGTTGATTAAGTGCAGCAAGCCTCTGTAATCAGGAGTTCACAAAATTTCCTCTTGGGTTAAAGTTCAAGCATAAATATGTCTTGTTTGGAATGAATGTACATTTGAAAACCACTTTGTAAAGTCTTTTTGGGTGAGTTTATCACAGGGAGGAAGTAGAGAGGTGTCAAACAAGTAAAAGCACAGACAAATCAAAAAAAGGTTTGAAAAAATGGAGTTATATGAAACACAGCAGACAAATACAGAAGTGTGCAGATTAACACTAGCAGGAAGAGGCAACTACAAGGACACAATTAAGAAAGACAGATAAAAAACATGAGGCCTTAACATTTGGTTAGGGAGAGCAGCCTCTATAGAGACAGCCTAACGCTGTGAGACAGACAAGGAGGAGCGATCTCTTTGATTTCAGAGGTGAAAGGCAGATGTGTGAAACATTTCACTGCACAGCAGAGGCATGGGGATGTTTTACAGTCCTACACACACACAGAGAAACATATGTTTGTTTCACTATATTATGCAATATATCAAAGGAAAATGTATTTACTTAAAGTCAGATCTTTCATCCACTGACTTTAGACTGACTTTAATCCTGAAATCGAGCCTGGAAAAACTGCTGTGGATCCTGATATCACAACCTAATTCATCTCTTATCCCTGGTACGACAGTCGGCCACTCACAAAGGTAAAACAAACACATCCATACGGGTCTGTCAGGAGTGAAGTTGTCCCATCTCTGGGGTTGCTAGGAGAGTTGGGGCAGCATGTTCAATCATCTGATCAGCAAAAACTGCAACTGCAAGGAGCTTATTCCATTTTGCACTGAAATACACAGCTACTGCTAAAACCTAGACTTGAAGTATGTTTGAGAATTCTATTCAACCAGCTTTAAAGATCAACTGTGGATGATTTGTACATTCTTGACCAAATACAACATGTTTTAATGTTGACTAACCTTTTCAAATGTATATTAAATCTTATCCACCAATGATGGCAATGCCCTGCCCACACATTAGCTCTGAGGAAAGCACTGAATTGTCTTTAAATGTTATTTTAAAAATTATGTTTAAAACAGTCATAGCTGTCATCACGAAAAAAGTCTGCAAGTATTTGAATCTTACTCATAGCTCTAAGCCTCCTTCGAAAGATGAGTTCAGCTCCGAACAAAGACAGCTAAAAAGCTTTGTTTTGGTCAAACCAAGTGGTTCTTATTAAGTGTGTGTGTGTGTATAGATGTGCTTGTGTGTGCTTCAGAGGGTTTAAACTCTCCTTCCCCTCAATGTGATGCAATAGTACAGATTCACTCTACAGAAAATTGAGTCAGCCACCTCTGTTTTGTCTTCTGAGAAGCCGTGGGATATGTAAAGTCAAACTAATGTACCTTAGATGTGTGGGGTTAAATAGGAATCGTAGGTGGGGTATGGTAATATAGGAATATTCTAATATAAATCTGACACCAAAAGTTCACTTAAAGCAGTGAATATTTGTTGGGATATTACTGGCATTGATGTCACAAGTCTTGCACTGAAACAAGTTTTGTGATATTACAAATAAATGTTAATGAATTACACAATGTCAATTCAAGATGGACTACATTTCTCACTTTATGCACTTCATGCATCTTGAGAGAGAGACCCTTTGTTTTAAGTGCTGAGTATTGATGTGCCTGTGTCTTTTTTGGTGTGTTAACCTGCACTTTGCTGGAGGTTACACAAACTAAAAAACTTGGCAGTGTTGTCATCAAAGCTGCAGCTGCACCAGATTAGTTTTATAGGTCAATTCCAGGCTCGATATGAAATAGAAAATACATCAGACAAACTGGTTCCACTGGTTTCTTGAAGGGTTATCGTCTGCTCTAGTCAGAATTTCCAGAAAGCTTCACCTAGGTCAGCCAACCTTTCGGAAGGTCAATTTCTTTTACTTAGAAGAACTTCACTGACCTGAAAATCCATCATGGCTGCTCTACATATGAAAAGTATTGATAGCGTCAATTATTTACTGTTTGTTAAAAACATTTCTGATATAGTTCTTAATAGCTAGTACTAGTGAAGGAGCGCCTTAATTCCAAGGTGTCACATCATTCCCAGCCCTGGTACCTGACTTCTGATCAAAGGAAATGCAAAACTGGAGATGGGGAAGTGCCTCCAGTGACTACAGTATATAACTTGAGGGGCTTTCTTTCTATTTACACGCACCCAGATAAGAAGGTCAAAATGACCAACCAGCTGGCTGGTTGCAGAGACCGGTGAAAATTGTGTTGGAGGCTATATTCTCCACATTGAACACATAAGCTCAATGAAGATTGGACTGCTATCTTGTTCCAGGAATGTCTTGTTCCACTTTATAAGGGCTAATGTTCTAAGTTCTTGCTCATAAAGAAGATGTTTTAACAATATTAATAAGTTTTCTTAGTAAGAGCAGTTATTGATGTCCACTTACATCTGGACCAACGGTGCCAGGAAATTGAGATACAAGAAATGGAGAACTCAGATTGAGAACAGAATCTGAACCAAACTTCCAAATATTTGGTCCAAATGTAGGGGCTCACTGAGGGTTATGGGGGCTTGGGAGCTCCTCAGAATACAACATGCCATCCATGGCTTTGTTACTGGTTGCATTCACACTGCAGATAAGAATGGCTCAGTGGCATAATGGCCATCCAGCCAGCATTAATTCCTCCATTGCGTATAGGCTTCATAAACACTTGGCTTCACTTTTTGTCGATTCTTTTCCTTTTTTTTGTTTTTGTAATTTTCAGTCCCGGTGTTGTGTTCAAATGTTCATCCAATCACTGAACTGTTACATTTACTGGACCATTTACTGCACAGTTACATTACAGATTCCACTCATGCTGGGAACACAATTTTTCTAGGAGCTCCCAAAAAAAATCTTTCAAAGAGAGTTCTATGAACAACAATCGGCTGGAGTTCTGTGACGTGCACTCAAAGAGGGCCGACTGTCTCAGAGAGTTATAAGAACTATGAAAAAGGTTTCTGCAGTTTGAAAGCACTTATGGAAGGGGGGCAACCCACTAAATAGTTTTAGGTTTAATGGAAATCCTCCTCTGGTCCATGAGTCCCCCACAGCTTCCTTTCTAAGAGCTGATGGTGTGAATGAAAATGCAACTGCTAGACCACCATGTTGTCTCACACAAGTGGAAAATTTCAGTTTCAATTCTTGACAGCTTTCAGACAATATCTGGTCATTTGTGATCATTTAGAGAAATGTGCTTTACATATGTGAACAATACCAATGACTTTTGGTTTCTTACCCAGACATCAGACATTCTCCTAATTAGTACAAGTCGTAAGAGGCTGGGTTTATGTGCGTACATGTATGAGAGATTTTTTCTTTCTTTTTCACTGAACAAAAAAAGCCTTTAGCGAGATGTCAACAACATGAGTGCCTACATATAAACGGGCCCTTGTGTTAATTTGGTTGGGTCAACAAATGTTGGCTGTAAACAGGCAAAGTGAGTTTACTTCTGTAAAAGAAAAACTTCTGGGTGAGTTGGGGATTACTGGGAGTATGGATGAGGAGGAGGGTTTTCAAGGAAAGGGGGGAGGGGAGGAGAGAGGAGGTGAGATGTTTGAAAGAGAGTTTTTGCCTCTTGTTGAGTCCAGCTGGGCTAAAGAGCCTTTGGAGCACAATGAACTCAATGAGCTGCAGAACCAACGAACAAACTAATGGCCCGCCCTCTGCGATTCTACCCCCATGCACACACATGCACAACACACTCACACACACAGTGAGGCTGGTGAATTGGTGGGATAGCAGAGCTTGTTAGGAGGAAAGAGATGGGGGAGAAGAGACGGATGAAGGGGCAGAATTGGGGCTATTTAGGGGAAACAGGGGAAATGAGAGGGGCACCGAGATGAAGGTATTGAAGGATTGAAGGTTGAAGAATCAGAGGCCAGAGAGGGTTTCATTAAGACAGGATCTGCCGATTTCTCAAGAGATTTCAGAGAAATAAAGCAGCTGTAACAAAAAAAAAGAAAAAAAAAACAGCCATGAGGCACATTCAGTTTCTCTGTCACACAGTCTTTCTGCTGTGGAATAATTAACCAAGTCTTAACAGAAGTATGTGCTGACCGAGCATCAAATAGATACCGGGTCATCCTCAGAGGTCTTACTGTTGGTTGGTTACATCATTGTATCCCCAATCCATCTACATGCTTTTCATTTGAATAATTAGAAAAAACAAAAAAACAAAAACAGCCTCTTTTTAAAGACATGTTTGCCTGAGCTGACGATGATCAAGAGATGAAGACTGGAGAGGATGCATAAGAGCTGTCTGATGGGTGTGAGAGATGTACTGAAGCGTAAGTAGACAAGATAGAAGAGTTGATTAATTGAAAATCAAAACATTGTCAACAGTATAGGTGTACATGTGCTCGCAACCTGCTGAGTAAAACGATGGCCTGTATTTGATGTGTACTGAGCAATGGTGGACAGTAACAGAGTACCTTTACTTGAGTATTGTACTTAAGTACATTTTTTGAGTTTCTGTACTTTACTCGAGTATTTGTTCTTAGGAAACTTGTGACTTTCACTCCATTACATTTCAAAGACAAATATAGTACTTTCGACTCCACTCCAGAAGCTTGTCGTTCCTTTTAGGCTCAGCATCGTATTGTAATCAGCTGTTACTGTTTTTCTTTTCTAAAATGCAATTGGTCACATGCTGTGCTCCTCACAGAAGGTAACCAATCACAGTATTATTGTCAATTTCTGCGAGTACATACTCAGGAAATGAAATGGACATTTTTCTGGAACAGGTTGTGCAAGGGGTGGCTGGAGTCCCTCACAATGCCGACTGTTTGCGGGTGAGATGGGTGTTATAAATGTCCAGGAGAGGGGGAAGTCAGACATCAATGTAGCAAGCTCTCCTGCCTTTAGTCATCATTGTGTGTGGTTTGCAGGTTTTATTAAGGCATGTGTTGTTGCCATGTAGCCAAGTGGTTCAACAGGATGATGAGTTCTTGAAAGCAGAGTTGTAGTTTGTTCACGATAATGGACTGAACAGTAAACTGGCAACTCCCCCATAGTGAATGTGTGGGGGGAGAAAAAAAGGCTCTCCTGTTTTTTTTTTGGGTGGGGATGTTTAAATAAAAGATTTAAATGAAAATAGCAGTCCTTATTGTTTTTTCATTTTCATGCTGACATTTTTACTGATGGTTTAGACTTTTTGTAGCAGAGTGGTTCTACCTGTCAGTACATCATTTGGTGGTTTTAGAGAGTTAGAAGGTTCTTGTAAAAGCACACAGAAGACAATAGAGAATGTTCTATTAGAAAATATAGTTAGTACTTTTGAATACTTGAGTATTTTAATAAATACTTCCATACTTTAACTTGAGTAAAATTTAGACCGAGCAATTTTTACTTGTAGTTGAGTAAGATTTGACCAGGAGTATCAATACTTTGACTCAAGTACTAGAGTTGAGTACTTTGTCCACCTTTGATACTGAGTGTGTGTGTGTGTCAGTAGGAGCTCCGCATACACACACACTTGCACCCTCAACCTATTGAAGCTCTCATGATTAAGTAGAAGTCATTCCTTCACAGCCCCACATGGGCTTCTTCAGATAAGAGGCTACAATTACCAGTGAAATAATAAAGAGAGGGAGGAGGGGTTGCTCAACCTGATGAACATCTGCTCCTATTTTCCTCCCCTTTCTTCAACCCCCTCCTCACCACCTTCCTTATTTCACAATGTACCCCCTCCGCCACTCACTTGTGTGTGTGTGTGTGAGCATTTGTGCATATTTGTGTGCATTGTGGTAGGATTGCATTGTGATATTGGGATGAGAGTTTCCTTTTGAACACTGTAGGAACAGTTCTTGTATGCCCACAGTTTCATTCAGTTTTAGCATCAATGATGAATTTGTTAAGTGAAAAAAGAGAAGAATTTCTGGAGTGAAACAAAGTTAAACAGTACTTTTATATCCGTGACTGCAGCTGCCGAAGCCCTTCCACCATCTCTGCAGCTACTGAACAGACATGACTGCAGTTGGATATCCACTAATATGTAAATAAATAAAAACTCTAACTATTTCTCAATTCTGTTTTATATGCCACCACTCCTACTTTTACCCAAACACACATGCACATCTCAAGAAGCACCACACAGTAGGATTCTACTCATGGGGCAAAGGTTATAATCCAACCTCTGACCTCTGACATAACCCTCTCGCTCTTCTGCTCTCCTGCTGGTGGAATTCACTCCTGTGGATTCAATTATAAAAGAAAAAGAAGTCGGACAGTTTAAAAAACAAGATAACAGTGACAAATGTGAAAAGACTGACATAGAAACTGAGATGATGAATCTGGGTGAAGAGAGCAGGAGTGGAGAATTAAGAGATAGGATATTTGAAGCCTTTTTTTTTGTTGGTGTTGTGTGTATTTGTTTAAAGCAGAGACACGCCAGCAGATACTTTGAGGTACGCAATGAGACAAAAAAAACGAGGACTCCAATTTTAGATTTTTATTTATTAATTCATTTTAGCATTTAGGCTCTTGTAGAGTCTTTTGTGCTTTAGAGTTGATACAATTCCATTTGACTACAAAAATCCTGAGGCTGATATATTGTCTTATATATTCTGTGTTGTATGTACTTAACATATTGTTTTCAGAACACTGTCGCTGACCATGAGTTGGAATCAGACTCTTCATTGTTGTGACACATTGTTTCACTGTGTTGGCATTTGTGTTTTTGTTATGAAATCATCTTAAATGATTGTGTTTGGTCAAAATGGAACGCTCTCTATTTATGTTGTTTCAGTATGTAACATAAAGATGTTGCAAAGGAATCACAAGTAGGTAAGAGAACAAATACATGTTTATATCTGTATGATGTGGCTTAAACTGGGTTCTTGCTGGTATTTCCTGTAATTTACTGCCCCCTGCTGGATTTAAGTTTAATTACATCTCAGCACAAATGTCATTGATTGCTGTTTTCACCCCCCTCTCTACAGTGGGCTCATTAGATTAAAAATACTGTTTATGGAGCTAGTGAAAACATAAAAAATCCCCGGACCTCATTAAAGTTATTTGGATTTAGTTTAATTTCAGTAAATTTCAAAGTGGCAACAATTTAACAAAGTGATGAAGCATAACCTTCGGAATGCTTTTTTCTTTTTCTTTTTGCGTATTTCTTAATATAAAAATATTCAGTGTTACTCCACTCTGTTGGCTCATTTCAGTCATTTTACTGTTTTGGATTTTGTTAAATGACTTGATTGTCCAAACCTATTTTCCTCCACAGGCTGTTAGAAACCATGGACAAATGTATTGTATCATCAGATCAAAAGATTTAGCTTCTCATGATCTGAGAGTCCTTGGAGTGTCTCTTGGTGAGCTCTCAGATGACCATCATGTGCCCTGTGGTGAGGAATGTCTTCTGTCTGATTGCTTTATTACAAGAAACCTGATTGATTCAATTTTATTGCTTGTCTTTCTATAAGTCAAACAGAAATTCACTTAGAGACAGAAGGAGTTCAGTCAAGTTCTGCATTCCTGACTGAAGTAGGATGCACAAAAGCTCAGGCATGACGTCAGAAAAGGCCTGTGTACTTCTCCATTTACTAACAAAACACTTCAAGAACCTGTGGTGCTATTGTGGTGAAATTGTATGGACTCATGAAAAAGAAGCAATTAATTGATCCATTTTAAGATGCAACAAACAAAAAAAGAAAAAACCTTTTTATGAAATGGGAAAATATTCAAAAGTGTCACATAATTATTTAACTATAAGCTGATGGCATTAATTAGCTCCACTTTGATATTTGTTTTTTGTGATAAAGAGAATAAGAAACAGATGAATTACATGACATAAGTGTGATGATTAAGTGATACTACTGACAGGTAGATTTTAATGGCACCTCATCTAACAAAGGTGAACTAATTACCAATAGAAAATATCCAGTGTTTAACCTCTGGGTTATGCTCTATGATTCACATGCATGTCTAAAACCATTTTGGTTGTCATGTTACATTTATGAGGTTTTTCATAGGAGACATGTAGGACACAGCACCAGAAGCTTGTTTTGGATTCACCAGCAGGGGGAGCTTCTGCTCCATTTCCATGTTGGTGTTGATGGATCAAAGTAGATCAGATTAGTTTGGCTAACTTAGTTTTCAAAATGAGAAATATCATCTGCATCCAAAGGCTAAACCTTGTCATGCTTGTGTCCAGACTGCCGCTCATTTTTTAAAGGAAAGAGGCCGTGACAGAGAGACCACAGGCAGATAGGGGAACTTGTGCAACCATAGAAACCTGGAAGATAGCCAGTGTTAACAGTTCCTGGAGATCCAAGTGAACCCCAAACAAAACAAACCAAAACAAACCAAATCTTTGTTTCAATAACAGAGATGAGTTATTACTTTGCTTGTTTGCTGTCCTAATATGTGACCATGGAGAAATGCTGACATAGAATGCGTTTTACTCAGGAACCAGGGACATGGATAAAGAATCTCTTCCAGAAAATTATTTATTTCAGGTTCCAGTTTGACTGTTTTCTGATTTTAGCAATGTGACATGTGACTCTTGAGAAATTCATGTCAATAGGAGGATAGTTTAGTGTGATAGCTGAGGAAACAGAAGAATGAAGCAGATACAGGGAAGAGAGAGAGAGAGAAAAGAGAGAAAACTGTGATGAAAAAGGGAGATATATATACATTATGGGATTTGTGCATTTTAAAACTTCAGAAAGTCAAGAACTGTGAGGGGGATATGTGTGAAAAACTTTGAATTGTGGCATAATGAAAGTAAAAAAGCTTTTTTTCATGTTCTCGTAACAAATTCACGCTTTAAATATGTCAAATAGATGCTATAAATTTGATCAATGTACCTCAGTCAAATCTTAGAAAGGGTATTTCTATATATACATCACATGTGACTGACGGTGAGAGAGGAACAAGATCATTAACGTAATAAGGGTGTAGAGTGATGTAAAGTGTTTGCATACTGAAGAGCAGGCAAATGTAGAACAAACGTCATAGGAGCTGTGTTGTAACTCATATTTACTGAAAAGGAACACAGATTTAAAAAAAAAAATCATTCTGCTCTTTTGCATTGTCAGTAATTTTTTTCAGGAAAACTCCCTAGGATATTTTTCTTTTGTTTTCTTACATTTTGTTGAAAGGACTGGTGAAGATGAGGAAAACACAAGCTCACATCATTATACTTTTTAGTCTTGGGACAATTAAAATAAAAGAGGAGCGATCAGTGTTTGAACAACTGTTAGATCTCAGTTCCTTTTATAATATGGTGAATAGATGAATAGATATCTGTGGATGGTTAAGCTCATAAAATCCTTTTAATTTTGAAAAAAGCAAAATGCAATACACTACCATTACTAGAGTGCATTGTTCTATGACTGAGGATATAGCTGAATAGATACAATGGCATTTTGTGCAGGATATACATGTTTTTTTTTAGGCAAGGCTAATTTTTTCATATAGTACATTTTATCTATAAGGCAATCCAATGTGCATGATCAAAGGAAACTGATAAGAAAATACATGAGTTAGATATGATACAAACAGACGTCAACAGGAAATACATCACCATTTTCATCAATGTCATCATTTGGGTTGGGAATCTTTGGACGCGTCATGATTCGATTAGATTTAATAACGATTCAGATCGCTGCAGTTAATTAGATTCTTATGTTACTAGATTCTTGATTCAGATGGCTGCGAAGCGATTGTAAAAACGATCATTGATGCATCTTTTGTCCCCCAGTGTGACTACTTGACTATTACTACTTTGAGTGGAAACGTGTAACGAAGTTTCTGGATTGACCATATTTCTATCAGAACTTTTAACATGTTCTTCCATGTTTGACCCCAAGTCCTTTCTCCCAGCCAGAGACCCTTATCAGCCAACACGCATGTTTGTTCTGGTTGTGCTGATCCATGATGCCCTGTGTTGAATCCACAAAATGCTCTTTGCACTGTAGTTTGCTTCCTGCATTTGCTTCATTTGAAGCTAACTGAGAGCTACGTTTGGAGGTGGACCAGAGTTCTCTTCTTTGACCTGCATCAAAGTTTATCTTCACAGCCACAATTCCCCAAATTCAAGCAAACAAAGCCACCTGTAGGAGCTGAAATACTGCTACACGCCAGCTTTTAACCCTTTATCGGGCACTCAATAAAATACTTGGAAATTTTAATTTTCCAAATAGAATATTGTGATATTGGAGGTTATTACAATACTTTAAAACCCGGTTACTTGTTTCTAAAATAACAACAGTGTTAAAATAGTAAGTGGTCAGTAACAGTTTCTTTTGGTTTTTGTACTGAAAGTCAATCTCAATGAAGTATCTGGGACGTAGCTGGATCCTTGCTGACTGGTGGGGAGAACTCCTTGCGTTTCTATCATTCTGTGGAGAAGCATGCAGATGCATTTTGTATGACCAATGAAGTGATCAAATATGGTTCTTTGCCTGATAATGGGTTAATGCAGAGGGTACCTGTCAAATTTTACTTTAAACAAACTTGTCTGTTATGTGCACACCACATACGGTCCGGGCGCTGCACTTCCATAATTTCGAGTTACGATTTTGCATTCCTCAACACTGTTTTATTAATCAACAGTTAAAGAATCAATTTTTTTACTTTTGTACACCGACTCAGAATCATTTACATCTGCATCGCAATGCATCTAAAAAATGACTTTTCCCACCACCACAAATCACATCATCAGTTAAATGTACTGAAAATAAATGTATGGATGTTTTCTAAATAATTTTGAGCCATCAATCCCTTTATTCTAGAAATATATTTTATAACTGCTCTATACGATGTTAAAATTTAGCTCATAGTCCATAATGAAACCAAGATTTCTGTTTTTTGTTTGTTTTAACATTGCTGACTGAAGCTAATCTTTGAACATTCATCTTTGCTTTCAAGCCAGTAATTTCAGATTTATCTTTATTTAGCTCAAAAAAATTCTGCCACATCCAAGTTTGACTGAGGCGCACATTTAAGTTTTGTATGGGACCAGAGTCCCCTGGTGAGAAAGTGTGTGTTAGCAGCATAATCAGGATAAGATATTTTGTTTGTTTCCATGATCCAAGCTAGTTGGAGCATTAAGATGCTGAACATTAGGGGGCCCAAAATGGAGCCCTGGGGAACTCTGCATGGCATGTTATCTTTGTTTGAATAGATCTATAGTTACCAATTACCAATTAGTTATTGTCTTTCAAGTAGGATTCAAACACATTCAAAACAAGACTGGAGATTCCCACCGAATTTCGAGTTGGTGTAAAGGGATGAGGAAGCAGCGCTGAGGTCTAGCAGAACTAAAAACCAAACCCCTGCCACTACCTGTGTTGAGATGGATGTCATCCAAACACAGATGACAAATAATTTCTCAAGCTTATTTCATATTTTCAGTAGTTAGTGTGGCAGGGAAAAAGGAGAACTTGTGCAGGGTTTGAACCCCAGCCACCCAGGTGAGAGTCATGGATGCAGACCATTCAGCCAAAGGGATAATCCTGTTGCCAAGTAGCCAGGACACATGATCAATCGGAGGCATTGTGACAGGACCTCAACCGTCACAGTTAGATTTTTACATTGCAATTTTTAAGAAAGCAGATTTTAATTTAAGTGTTTAAATGGTGTGTCTGATGTGTGTATTGTTACGTATTATCAGTAATTCTCATGATATAACTTGGAGGCTAATCACGGTAAAAAAAAAAAAAAAGCTTATGTGTATGTCATCAGGTTATCATATACTTGAGAGTGATTTCCTGTGTTTGACCCTCTCCCTATCCAGTCAGAGATGGGTAAGTAGGCTTATTTGTATGTGCATTCATTACTCCATCAAAGCAGTGTAATTAATTGCACCAATCATATTTTAGTCTCTGCTCATGCTAAAGATTTCAGTTGTGGGAGCTTTATGTGAATATACTGGAGGCCTTCTTTCTATTTGAGTCAAGAAGTGGAGTAATGCTGCAGTAGTTTGTTCAGTAGATGTGAGTGTCAGTGTGTGTCTGTCTCTATGAAATGTGTGCCAAAAGGATGAGTCCTGGTCTGTGTTCTCTCAGAGTTGCAGTCATTTGACTGTTTCCAGGCAACAACTCATAATATTGATCAGCATTTTTGATCAAAGGGTAATGGATGGATCTGGAGCCTTACAGCAAATGACGTTGGACATTTTCTTTTATTTGTATGTTGGTATCTAGGAAACTTGTTAAAAAATATCGACCTTTAGCACACCTGTGCATGCCCAATTTATGCATTTAGGTCTCATTTTAAACCACTTCCTTGTCCCTTCTGTCTGATACCAATCAAAATAAGAGACAGCTTGTACAGGCCTGTCTGTGTGGGTGGATGCAGTACGTGTTATAGGAAGTGTCATTGCCACACTGTTTCCTGTGGCAACTTCCCCCAGTAGTTTCCATGTTTTTTTTACCATTCAGCAAGCCTGTTAACATGTCTCATATTGGTCAAAATTATATTGTTTCATAAGTTTAATGTCTTTGTCATGAATATAAAAACTTTTTGTGTAAAGATGTTCAAAGTTTGACTTGGATTGGACTCTTGATCATTACACCATTTTTTAAACATTTTTTAAGATAATCTGACAACTATGACAAGTAAGACTCTCATACAGAATGATGTACCATAACATAAAAGCTACATCATCTTAGGGTACTTAGCAAAGAGTCCATGATGTCAATGCTAAGAGCAACCCTAGGACCAAAACTTTTAGCCAGTTTGAATGCGTGTCTATAAAACTTTTAACTGCTCTGCTGCTGTATTGACCAGGACACTCTTGTAAAAAACATTTTATCTTAATGAGGTTTTTCCTGGTTAAAGGTTGAATAAGATAAAAAAAACAAAGTCAAATGTGTAACTGATTCAATAGAGCAGTGGTTTTAACACTCTCATTTATCCAGGTTTCTGTTATTTAAATCCAGAATTTAAATATTACTTGCACTATAATAATTGAATTGAATTGAACTGTGTTCAGTTGAAGTTCAGATGTGAAGTGTTTTATTTCGGACACTTTGACAAAACATGATATAAAACATACTTAGTTTGATAGGGCCAACCAAACAAATGCAACAAAACAAATAAACAGAAATAAGCAAGCCCCTCAGAAGT
Organism: Leptatherina wallacei; assembly: GCA_028567055.1. Lineage (NCBI taxonomy): Eukaryota > Metazoa > Chordata > Actinopteri > Atheriniformes > Atherinidae > Leptatherina > Leptatherina wallacei. The sequence goes on along the minus strand of JAOXYM010000009.1, from coordinate 20,042,141 downwards.
TTCCATTAGCCGGTTATACTTCAATTCTTTGTCTGAAAAGGTGTGAGTAGAAGTGAACACTTTTACTTTTACTAAAATTCCACCCCCTCACCTTTTATCGTTATTGGTCAGTCAATTTCTCTTTACCATTTTCTATAATAATAATAATAATAATAATAATAATAATAATAATAATAATAATAATAATAATAATAATTGATAATAATAATTGATAATAATAATAATAAATAAAAAAAATAGATTATATCCCCAAATAATTTTTTGTCCCTGCAAATACAGTCCATTCATTCTTGTTTAAGGATCCAAAAAAGGATGAATGGAGTGGACAGAGCTCAGGTTTAATGTAACAAAGATGAATGATCAACTATAGCTACATAACAGCATGACCCAGCAGTGGCATTGTCCTTGATGGCCCCTCTGTACAACTCAGTTTTGAAAACAGTATTGTAAATAATATAGTTGGGGTTGAGGGCCAGTGATGTTGGTTGGGTCAACAAAACTTTGGACTTTAACTCTGGAGTACATTTGCCCTTTCTCCTAAATGACACTGCTCCATAATTGTAACTGCATGTTTATTGAACCATAATGGCAAACGATCACTTGTGTCTCGTATAAAACCAAAAGTTGTCTCTTTTAAAAACAATTGTTCCATTCGAATATGAATTCTTGAAACCATGTTAATGGTTCCCAATTTTAACTTAAAGACCCACAGAACTTTTGCCATTTTCTATCAACGGCTAATTCGGCATCCATCTTGCACCCTACTTGTACTATGATATCTATCCAGCCAGTAAGAGACAGTCTTATCTTAACTCTTGTCTTATCTCTTGCTCTGTCTTTGGATTTTTTTTGTTTCCTGTTTTCCACCGATAATATCTTCTTTCGTTTCTTTGCTGAATCCACCACGGTGCACATTCACAGTGTGTTAATAATTGTGAGTGTTTCTGTGGGATGTAATTGTTACAGACACAGTAATAATCTAAACATTAGGTCATGTTGTGAAATATTTCCCAAACATGGAAAGGCTATAATCTCCCAAAAACAACCAGAAAGTAGCAAATGCAACCTTGTGAACAGCTACTATGAAAAATCCCTTTCAATGCCACCCAGTTTATTCCTGTTGTTAATCAGTGCTCAACAACTTGTCAAGTTGAAGAGCAAACACTTCCCAGTGTCATAAAATCTTCTGTTTCCCCTTTTTTTTTTTTTTTTTTACAGCCATCAGTACCTGTAATTCACCTCAGTCAGCAAGTCACTTCCCATAAGCTCAGCCCATCTTTGCGTGTACATGCAGGAAATTGATGCAAAGTTCCCTATTTGAGGTACAACATTTCAGGACCGCATGTGGTTGACTTCTGTGTCAGCATTTTGAGTTTGAATTAAACTGTAGTTTCTCAAATTTTCTGGTTCTTTGACCACTACTTTTTCATGATGAAATAATTGTAAAAATCCCAGTGTGGGGTATGGGTTGAAGTTGTGGGGAGGCCATCAGTTTTGTAACAAAAAGGCATTGTTGTGACTTTGAACTGTCTTCACAAGACAACAACACAGGCTCATTAAAGGGCTAGAATTGTGAAGAGGAACATGGAGGTGCAGTGTGTGCATAGGCAATTAAACCAGGTTTTATTTTGAACTTTTTCACTACACCTTTTCATCAGTATCTGTGGTCATATACAGTATGAGGGACTGCATGGTCATTCTGTTTGCTGATAGTTTATTGCCATCCATGGTTTCATGTCCAGCTTGTATGCTTGTATAAATTTGTGTCATGTTTTGCTCTCTTCCTGTCTTTTTCTTCCCCTCTACCCCTCTGCTCTCTGTTTCCATGATGCTTATTTTTATAAGAAGGAATTTTGCTGGTGTCGGCATTGCTAGTGTCACTGTGGTATGTATTCCTGGGAGGTCAGCCAAGGCTAAACACACATATGCCATATCCATTCCTTTCCTTTTAATAACCAAACTCACAACACACACTCATACATACAACCTCCTAACCATTTTCTGCCCACCTGTTTAAACATAGCACTGTGTATCTGTGCATATGTGTGTGAGCCCTTGCTCACAAAGAGGCCTATTGTGCTCCAGGCCTCAATGTCTATGCTGTGTCATGAATTGACTCAGCAGCCACAAGTCCTCTGCTGATTTTAGCTAAAAAAATGAAATACGGGACCTAAAATAATATAACCACTGACAAGAAGCAGCTGAGCCAATAAACGCTCCCCCTCAGTGCAGTGGTTCTAAAGATTAGGTCTTAACTAGAACGCTGTGACATTGAAACTGTCAAATGAAATTTGGAAATATTGTGTGCTGCAGATATGGCTATTCTGAACAGCTTACTACAAAAATGAAATAAAGTAAAGTCTACTTGTTTTAAAACAGGTACCGGAAGTATGATGTTCTTTAGACATTGCTCAGGACCGTGGGAAGGCAAATGTCCAAATGAGTTGGACTGGACATTGAAAAGGTGTTGACATCTCTACAAAGTCTCCACTGTATTTCATCGAGTCTTTGTGAATGGCTGAAAACCAAATGAATATGAACATATAGAAGAAGGATTATTTACATGGTGATGCTAATGAAAGTGTCTGTTTGGACAGACTGTGACTCAGGAAGTTCTGTCATGAAATCATCAGGCAAATTTTAGCAACTGCACTAGCCAGCTATGATTTTTTTATCAGGTTTTGAGAGTCGGTCTAACTGGGATAGTGTCCAAAAATTGGTTTTCATAAGTGAAAATGACTTAATAGGCAATAAATCCACGCATGAAGATCTGGACTGACAACGTTAGACAGTGGTCTACACTTATTGATATGGGTATGTTATCTGGAGATCTCAAAGTTATTCTGTTTTTCATATTAGTCAGACATCAGTGCATTCATGCTATCTATGATTCTTCTGACAGAAACTGATCTTAATAAGTGACAATCCACATTGGAATCCATCCATCCATCCATTTTCTGTACCGCTTAATCCATGCAGGGTCGCGGGTGGGCTGGAGCCTATCCCAGC
>JAOXYM010000009.1:20020013-20039032 GCA_028567055.1 Leptatherina wallacei | reverse complement strand
TGAGAACCCACGCATACACGGGGAGAACATGCAAACTCCACACAGAAAGGCCACTGTTTCAAGCCCCTCCCGAGCCCAAACCAGCAACCCCCTCTGGCTCAAACTCAGCCCGGGACTCGAAACCAGCGACCTTCTTGCTGTGAGGCTGCGGTGCTAACCACCACACCACCGTGCAGCCCCCACATTGGAATAAATAATGCAAATCTGGTTATAATAAATGATCAAAAGTTGATTAAGAAATAGTTTTAACTTTTGTAAAGGCTGTAAATTTTTTTATTTTGTCAGATATTTGGCTTAGTTTTGTTGTAATTAGTTTAAGCAGTAGAATACCATGTATGTGATCTGTTGGGTTACTGAATGAATTATTTGATTTTATGGTCACAACGTTGCCCTGATGAGAGCAAATAATGTTAAATTTGACAATATCTCCCAAATCAGACATTTACTCACAGCAACACCCCTTGTTTCTTAGTCCATTAGTATAAGCTAGCATTACAAACATTGCCTGTTGAGTCACATTTAGCAGAACAGTAACATAGATATGTACAATTTAGAGTCAGATTGACAACTGTTCACTGAAATTTATCGTGTTTTTGTTGGGAATGAAATCCAGTGTTTCATCTGCCATGACAGTATGTAATTTCTCCTTAGCTCTCAGTGTGTCCGTTCTCTTCCCTGATGCGAACACACTGCCATCAGTGGATGAACAGTGTCAACGATTGCTCCCCTCAGTGTCACACAGGCAGACAGACAGCTGCTATCTTCATTGAGTAAATGTCTGTCTTCTTTGCATTCACTTTTTTACCACAATAAAAGTTTTCCACTGCTGTTCGAACAGCCAAGAAATGCACAAGTCCTTCCAGATTTTCTTGACATTGTTAATAGAATACTCTGATTCTCATCTGTTCTACTTACACACAGAAATGCCACCTCAGCAATGGCAGAGGGTTTACTTCCGGAATTTGCCCGTATTAGTCTATAGTGTTTGTGTACATAAGTCTTGTTGGTATAAATGAGGGCTATTTTTTCCAATAACAATTTGATGACAAGAACACTCTTTGACAAACTTTTGCACTTTCTTTCAGGAGTTTTCAGGAATAGTTACACAGGCTTCTTCAAGCATTGTCATGTGTAGACACTGGTTCATTCTGTGAGGTGCTTATTTCATGCTTGAATGATTCGTAAGTCAGTTTTAAGTAGCTTAAACAAATCATATTTGGCTACAAGGACTGGACTAAAATATTATTTAAAAAGCTGTAGTGTCCAAAGAAAAACGTTTAAAAAGACCATCAGAAAGTTTTAAGAAGTATCGCTTGGGATCACTTTAAAGATACACAAAAGTCTGACTGTTTGGAAGCGAATTATAAAGAAGTGAGGAGTGATGGTTGCACAGTTCTGGATCTGTTCATGTTACTGAAGATATAACAAGATTTGTTTTTTTCTTTTTTTCTAATGTTAGCCAGACATTAGCTGCCCTGTTAGCATGCTAACTTTGGCGGTTAGCCTATATCAGTGGCGCAACACATAGTTTTCAACATCAATATTGTTGTTCCTTCACATTTTTTGGATCATTTTTTGTTAATTGTTAATCTTTTTTTTCACTTTTACATAAACAATTGAATATATTGCACCTTCTTTGTACTAAGCCTGTGTTAAGTTCAAAGAGAGAAAGTCAGAAGTTTATTTTGCACAATCACTGTTCACAAAATATTAACTGTTTGTCCACACTTAACAAAGTAACTCTACACTCTACTCTAAAATTCATGTCTTATAATCACTTACATGTGAAATGTGAAATGGTCTGAAGTACTACATAATTAACCAAACTGGGCCTATCTTCTGTTGATGTTTGAAATACTTAATCATCTGGCCTTTAACACAAAGAGTTGTTTTTATTCGACTGTGTGAGTCATGCATCTGTTGTTATTAAACCCGCCAACACTGTGATAATCTATTTGCATGCTATAATAAGGAAAGAACATAAAAACAGGAAGTGTGAAGTCTAAAAGGAGAAGCATATACCAAGTGTGAGCATGAACAGGAAGCGTGCCTTGAACATGTATGGGCCAGCATGTTGTGAAAGATCTGCATTAATAACAGAAACAGATGTGAAACTAACTGAAGGGACTTTCTTCTTCTGCCCAACACCCTGATGCACTAGATACAGGCTGCATAGTGTTCACAGGGTACTGACACTTTATGCTCCAAGACTTTTATCTAAAGAGAACTGTTATTCTTCTCCCAGGTATGTTGTAATACAGTATGTGCCTTAAAATGACCCAGACTGATATTCTTTTGCCTTTGGAGAAAAATAATCCAAACAAACAACAATAGTTTCACTACAGAAAGATCTAGCTTATAAAACATATTCAGACAGATAAATTATAGCCTGGCAAAGAGAGATCTTATAAAAAGATCCTGAAGTGAAGAATATGATAAAAAATGTACCTTGAATTCACTGCCATTTTAGCAAGCAGGGCTATTGGGATGAAAACCCTCCAGTTTAAACAAAGTCTGCCATCTTGGCCAGGGCTCCCTTGTAAAAGAGATGCTAATCTTAATGGGACTCACCTGGATAAATACAGGTAAATTAAAATAAAAGTTTTGCTTGCATTTTTAATTTACACATCAGAAGCTACAATCAAACTGTTGTTTGGCATATTTTAACAATATTGTTGATAGTGTTGATTGTTATGAGGGCCACTGTTCATAGAACAGGACAATTGTCTATAAAGTAACCCTTATATCAGTGAGTTGATTAGTGTATTCATATTGTATTGTTGTACATTACATGACTTTATAGACAGACACTGGAGTGCACAAATTCATAAAAGAAGGGTACCATCCATATTCTGGATTTTCTTGTCTGCAGCACATTTGGTGCTATTTCTGCTTTTCTGGACACTTCATACATACTCAAGATTCACTTCTTGTTCTCTAAAATAGGAAGAGTTACAACATGCAACAGCAATTTTGGTTGCTGAAAGAATTAAGTGTTTTTTAAGTTGGCACTCCTGACTTCTCAAATCTTCAATACATTGCTTGGTAAACATAAAGGTAATGACCTATATAAGAGGCTGAACTCAATCAGCTCTGCTGTACTTAAATATAAAGCACAGAGATTTTTAGATATCAAATTTTAAATTCTTGAGTATCAAACTATGGCAAACTCCATTGAGGCCTGTCTGACAAGAGGTTTTTAACTCAATTTTGAAGCTTAGTAGAAAATATTGAAAAGAGCCTGTTGTCACAGATTCATCCAAGTTTACCTCTAGTGCCAAATGAGACCCATCAGTGAAAGTAAAGGTTCAGGGAGGAAGAGCGGAGTAAAAGGAAAAGAGAAGTGTTGAAGAGAGCCAGAAGGGGGGAGTTCAGGGAATTTTTCTGCCTTCTGCTTCACAGAGTTCACCAGCTCCTTCCCCCGTCTTCTTCCTCCTCCTTGTCTATCCCCTCCCACATTCCCAGTTGTGTTTGCGTCACAGAAGTGAAGTTGGAGGAAACGAGGGCAGGAGGAGGGGTGGAGTAAAGTGTGTAGCTGAGGAATGTGCCAGAGAGAGAGAGAACATTGCTATAAAAGGATAGCACTTCCCCTCTGTTGCTGTGATGTCACAACTCAAATATTTCCTCCTTCCTCCCCTTCCAATTCTCACTTATTGCTGTTTTCCTTAGTTTTTTCTCGGACCTTCCTGCTCTCCCTCTCCCTTTCTTGCAAAATAACTCAGAAGTTAATATGAGGACTTTTCTGTTATGGTGCATTGGTAGGAAATCCGTGTGGCAGTTCATGTGTTCTCTACAATATGCATCCATATTATCCATGCAATTCTGCTTTATTAGGAAGTTTATTTATCATACTTCAAAATAAAGATTTACCACTTCCAGCCTTCTGGTTTAGATCATGAGATGCTTGGTTACCTCATGAGAGCTTTGGTTAATGAACTGGTCTTTTAGAGCATTTAGAGCAAAGAAAAATAACCTGGAAAGTTACTCACAGAAACTACAAAGTAACTCTTACACTGAATGTGAGTTAGTGTGACCTGGCATGTGGGCTGCAACATAGAGTGCAAGAAAGAGTGTTTTCTGCAACCAGTGAAGAAAATTCAGTCCCTGAAGTCCATAAACCTAAAAACTGCCACTCCAAGACCATTAAGGATCCACAGTGGCTTGGCATGGTAACATATGTGCTGTGATAAACACTTTGTGTGTAGAGAATGCAAAGCTACATGTTGTGTCGGTTAATGTTGTACAATATGTTGGGACGCGAGTACCATCTTGTTGGTTGGCTATCTAATTAGATTTCCTAACACCCATTGTTACTTGGCTACGTTTTGTTTTTCAGATGTGCATTTATTGTATTTAGTCATATTTAATGGGTTTTATGTCTTAATATCATCACATCAAAGATGTGTTTAAAACTTATATATTTTTTTAAATTCAAGAGGCCTCAAGAACTCAGAGTTCTTAAGGTCAAAACCACCAAAAGCTCTTGTTTTTGTAGTTTTTCGCATTTTTTCTCTTATTTGTGCTTTAACTGTGTAATTTTGTAAGTGCTTTATTTGCTGCTGGCTATCTTAAGGACTCCCTTAAAAAAGAGGTTCTTAATATCATTAGGATTTTCCTGGTTAGATAAAGATATAAAAAAAAGAAAAAGAAAACGAAAAGGACTGAGATAGGGTTTAACGAGCAGATCCTACACTTTGAGCACAAAAACACCATTCAGAAATCAGAATTCAAGATCTGAGCATACAAATGTCAACTTTGCATCTTTTAGATACTTTCACAATAATCAAAGATACTGACCACATCAGGTATAGAGCTGTTTGTAAGTAGTGCATATGAGCCACAGAAATGTGCTCTACCAACATGAAAATGGGACAGTTTTCTATTTATATATTTTTATAAGAGCTGTGAAACTCCCCTCCTTTTTAACCACACAAATAGGTTGAAAAGTGTTTTTTATTTTCCAAGTCAAGCCATTGTGACACAAGAAATTAAAGTATTTAGATTAGACGTTACATGTGTGTTGAAACTGTTCTATTTACTATACTCTGCAGATGTTGACTTCATTAAATAATTTTTAAAAAATGAAATTCTTTGTTTGTATTGAAGTTTAATTTGAGCAGTAGGTTTCTGCTCACAAATGTATACAGAAAGGACTAAATATGGTGCGAATGGTAGAATCCAATGGTAGAAAGATTTGGATGGCTTTGAGGGTGGAGGGCTTCTTTGTTATCTTTTTGGTTCTCGGCTCCCTTGCAAGGGTTATAAACGGGTTTCAGGACTCTGGTAGGCACTCTGGTCATTTCTCGACAACTTTGCTCTATAATTTTAGTTACATTCTTATTGTTAGATCCAGTTAAAAAAAAAATCTTTTAGCCAGCATTAAACATACTAGTGTTTTTGCAATAAGACATATTTCTTCTTTGTGTTTTAACCCTTCCACTTGCACTTCAAAATGAGTAGTGGCAGTGACTCAACAAAATGGTGCTCCAATTTTTTTTTTTATCACCCTTAGCGTAACATTTTGAACAGTAGAGGGCAATAAAACAACATTAAAGTGAAAGTTAGCATCATAAGTAGAAGAAGAAAACCATCAGATGCTGTAACTTTACTTAAAAAAAATCTGTCGGCCATGCTACTTTTCTGTCTCATAGTATTGCTTGCATCTCCTTTGGCAGTGTTGTACATTGATCTGCCTTTCTTCCAAACTGGAAGAAATCTATAAATAAACAGAAAATTTCAGGGGGGAGCCCCAAGATAAAGCTAAAAGGTACAGTGTATAACAATTACTGACATCTAGTAGTAAAGAGGGGCATTGAAAATTACTTCAAATTCCCAGTAGTGGATCCAGTGACCTCAAGTATAGCAATAAATGCACTACAGCTATCTACTTTATAATTGTATACATGTGTACTGTCTCCTTTGATGTGCCTTTCAAGGTATTGGTCACCCCAAACAGTGTCTAGCAACTATCAAACAAAGTTCGTACTGCAGTTTTAAAGCTCAGAGGATTGTTTGTCCTTTCAGAGACATTGTAGTAAAAATTGTGACACAAATATGGCAGCTGCCATGTGGACCCACAGCAAGTAGATATACATGGTTCATTGTAAGAGAATAAAAAAACAACAATTATTTTAGTAAAATTTTTATGTACCAACAGAAACAGTTTTTAATGTATTGAATTTTTCTGTCATTGAACTTGATTTTGTTACTCACTGCACCTTTAAATGACTTAGTGAATTTTTAGTTAGATTTTTATCTTTTCCAAGGAAAGACACATTTTCCATGAGCTGGTTAGTTCATGAAGTTACATAACATACTTCGTCATTCTTAGAATGGTTGACGATAGTTTGGGGTTGAAAGATTTCTCAACTGTAATGCTTAATCCGCAGGTTGTGACAGAGCAAGGGGGAGGGGAGGGGGAGGGAGATTTTGCTTGTTACCATGTTCTTTCAGGACAATGTAGCCAGTCTTCGTTGCTGGTTTTCAACTTGGAAGCGGGTTGAACAGCTGAAAAGCTGAAAAAAAAAGGCCACTGAAATGTTCTTTTTTCAAACTGAAATTCTTTACCGCATTGCATATTTTCCTAGATTTTTGCCTCAAAAAGACAGTTCTTTTAGTTTCTTCCTTTCTAGAATCTGTCCACATCTATAAAGTGTACTGTCTTTGAGTTCTTTTCAATTCTTTGCTGATAACACTATCTCAAAGTCTCTTGACTTACCCGTGGAACGAAATGAGCAATTCCTTTAATTCCTTCTCTCCAGGTTGAAACTTAAGGTGTGTGCACTTTTGCGTGCGTGTGTGTGTGTGTGAGTGAGTTTGTGCTGCACATGTTGTGCTTTGTATCAGGTGACTTAGGTAAAGACTGTTTTGACAGCAGCAGCTTTGTAGTTGATCATTAACAGTTCCACAGTGGCTGACAGTAATATGTGTTCTGTTAAAAAAAAAACATCTGGATGCATACATTTACATAAGAATGAAGAAGAAAATGGGCTACAATGATAAATCAATATTTAAGATGTTTTCAAGAAAATTTCTCCTCATGCTGATAAACTTGGTGGGAGTTATATCAGTAAGGTTGTTTGTCTTGTTTTGCAGAATGAAAAGACTTTTCCTTAATGCCTAGCTTTGTGCATTTCTGCATATATCCACTTTTGTTCCACAAGAGCCTTGCAGTTTGGTGACGTTTAACCACTCCAGTCTTATTAACAGGCTGGAAAGTTAATGTTTGTTCACACACAAACACATGCTGGTCTTTTCTTTCTGGCTTTGCTGTTTACATTATGTGGTCATTGTCCATCACCATAGCGACACATCCTGCTTTGGTCTACAGGGGAACAAGGTTTAAAGACACAATGCACAATAATAGTCCTAGCTTAGGTTTGTTAAGGTTTTAAAAATTCAGTGCTTATCAAAATCTTGACTCCTAGTATTGCAATAATTTACGTTCATAAATTCTTTTAGCTGTACTCATAATGTAGTATGGGGTAGTAGCTTTCCAGATACAGCCTTATTGTATGTTTGGTAGCTTTTAATTAGTTTTATGGTCAGCTTTTCTTATCTGTTTGCAGGTTGTATTACAGGTACAACCCATTTCTAAAGAAAGATAAGATGCTATCTAAAATGGCTCAGTCAAATGACACTTTATTGAAATATAGAAGCAATATTTCAAATATTTAAACGAAAAATCAAATAGTTCTTTTAAGCTACATGCTCATATAACATTTGATCATACATTTCAATAAGTCGATATAGGGGCAGCAAAAGACAAGAATATCATTCTGAAATAAAAGCACGGATGAATCATCTTATAGATGATTAGGTCCATTTTTGAGGGATGCTGTACTAAAGGACACCAAAAAGATGTATTTTCTTTTATTTCATTTAGTCTCAGGTTTTTGCTGATTACAAAAACATGAAGTGGGAGGTGCCACATGACAAAAAGTAAAAGTGAATATGGTTCATGTTTAAGTCATTATCAAATCACACCTATTCGCCCCTTCAGTGGTAAGGGAAAATCCCCATACTCACAACCGGACACACTCCCACGTGACCATACTTACAGTCACGTGAAAACAAAAATATCCCTTACAGTTCTAAGGTGTTACATACCAAGGCCCCAAAAATAATGTGGTCCTAGCCGGGTTTTTAAGTGAGATAAATACCACCTCACATGAACAACATATGACATATTGTAGTGTCATTATTCATTTAATAAACCCATGCCAGAATGCATAGATGTGTAAAATATACACCAAGTGATTCAATAGCTGGTAGAAACTTTAGTATCCTTATACGTGACCTGAAGTACTTGTTTTATGTGTGATGTTATCAGTTTGTAACTTCATTGCAGAGGAATTTTGATCCACTCTTCTTTACAACAGAGATTCATTTAATTTTCTTATTCACAAGTCTCTTAAGGTCCAGCCACAGTATTTAAAATGGATTAAGGTCTGGACTTTGGACTATTGCAAGACCTTGATTCTATTCTTTTCTTGTTGATTTTTCTGCGGTGCTTGGGATCATTATCATATTTTTATTACCTAATTTTACTAAAGCCAAACATATGACATTAGAATACAAAACAAGTGGGTTCATGAGTTCATATTCAACTCAGTGACTGCAAGGTGTCCAGGTCCTGTCGCTGCAAAACATGTTCAAATCATTACTCCTCTACCATGGTGCCTGAAGTTGATATGAGCTCTTTGTGGTGATATACTGTGCTTTGTTTTTTTATACCAAATATCAGATCTTGAAACTGATATATTTGACCATTTCTTGGAAAACATTAGCTCATTTTGAATTTGATGGAAGCAACACATCTAAAAAAGTTGAAACAGGGTGATGTTACCTTTGGGTACCTTCCCCTCTTCTTTTAATAACTGTCTCTAGACATCTGGGAAGTGAGGAGACCACTTGCTGGAGTTTTTGGAGAGGAAGGCTCTCCGGACCAAGGACCAAGGAAGCTGTTGAACAGGTTGAACAGGGACAGCTCGTACTCCCAGAGCACCCCCCACAGTGGTCCCCGTGGGGCACGGTCAAAATCCTTCTCCAGTCTACCACAGGAAGACTGGTTGGGCGGACTCCCAAGCTTCTCCAAGGCCCCGAAGAGGGTGTAACAGTGTAGAAGAGTTTCATGACCGGGACAATGCCACACTGCTCCTTCTCTATCCAAGGTTTTACTATCTGACGGACCTCCTTCTTCTCCTGAGATGCCATCAAATCCAAAATGAACTTGTGGCAGGACATAGGAGGGCCCGGGCAGGGATTGAACCCACAACCTCCCAGGTGAGAGTCATGCACGCTGACCAGTCAGCCAAAGGGATATCCATGTGGCCAAATAGCCAGGGCACATGATCAATCGGAGGCATAGCGACAGGACCCACACTGTCACAAACTGATACAGTATTTTCAAGGAAATTATAACCATGTCAGTTTCAACATCTGATGCATTGTTATGTTATGTGTGGTTATTTAAATTTTACACTGTGTCCCAACTTTTTGGGAATTGAAATGGTACTTTTTTTTTTCCTAATCAGTATATGCAGGAAACTGAGCAGCTACGAAGTTCAACAAATATGCTCAAGCTTTTCAGTTTACTGAAGCTGCCCATTTCCATTATCACATTATCCTTCTGGTTGGGATAGGAATGTATTCTCACCACAAACAAACCACAACAGACTTTGTCTAGAAATGGATATGGGCCATGTGACTGTGTTAAAACTAGCATCAAAGAACTTACACAAGTTTCTGTGAACAGTACCAAACAGCAAAGGCGTGACACCAGATCTTCTTCACACTTTGACGTTGTTTCAAAGTGAAAGAAAGAAATATGTCTACTCCCAAAAGTTCTTAGGAAGCAACTTTCTAAACCCATTTATCAGGATCTGAGCTTCCAAATAACCCCTCCCTCTGCACATTCTTCAGAAATCTCATTCAAAAGATTTTCCACAGACTTCCAGCATGATTTTTCATCTCCACAACCTGAACAATGCAGTAGTAATCAGCAGATTTTGGCAAAAAATGTAAACAACAGAGCTGTGATTGTGCACAGCAATGGCCATTGTAGTCATTTTTGTAGAATTTTGAGAGTACCAAATGTAACACACAAAATGTCTCAGACTATTTCAGACCAGTACAACATCATCCCTTTTTCCAGTTGTGCTCTGACTGTGAGGGTGGTGGCATGCAGCAATGTCTCACTGGCAGTATGAAGTGGAAATTGCAACAGGGTGTTTTTGCTAACTTCTGCTTAACTTCAAAATATGTCTTACATAATCCCAAGAACATTCAACTCATGACATAGAGGGGATCAATCAAAATGGTTGAAAACTGGAAATGACAGGAGCTGAAACCATGTTGTGTAACCCAGTTACTTTCCTTAATATGTTACAGGAGATGCCAGAAAGCATGCTTTGAGTGTTTTCTAAAATGATTCAAATAATGGCAGTTTTGGCAGCGAGTTGAAGTGAGTCTTTTTTAATACATCAGCTTTATGCGCAGTGTTTTGGAGATTTCCTCTTAGGCCCCATTGTTATAGTCTTGCTCAGCCTCATGAGTTGGATAAGAAGGATCAGTAACTATTTTCAGCTGTGGACCATCTGTGGATTCCATGAGGAGGGATGACCCCCACCCTTCCTTTTTTTTCTTAGACCACAAAACTGCATATACTCAGTTATAAATTGTTTAGGTCAGCAAGAGCCCATCCCAGGAAACCCTGCAGCTACCAGATTTCTTAGCGTTTATTTATTTAATGATGGTGATTTTTTTTTCTTTTTAAATTCTGTCCTTTGTTTGTTGATTTCCTTGGTGACCTGATTCAGTCTTGCTCAACTATTAAAATATAACAAAGGTCAGTAAATAAGTTTTCAGAACTTACACAACATCTTTCTCCGTCACAGAGCTTGGGAAATCTCAACACTGGTTCCTACTCTTCATGAATATGCTTGTGCAAAAAGTATTGTATACCTTGAAATTAACAGCTGTGTGTTGCAGTCTATAAGTGAGGTGATCTACTGTGTACACAACAAAGACACTGTTTGCCACAAAACACAGCTGAGGGAAATGGAAACAGAACAGAGTTTTAAATGTAATAGGTTATTATTCATATAATCATATTTATAGTTGCTTGGAGTAGTAAAGTTTAATTACATGGCTATATTCAAAGTCTTACACAATGTATAAAGCTGTCATATGACATCTTGAAATTGCCTTACACTGACTCATAACCTTCTGGTGAAATCAGGTTAATTCAAATAATTTAGTGATGATTCTGACACTACCCTGAAAAACTGGGGGATATTTGCGTAAATGTTGTGTTCTTCAAATACTTTTTTCCCCTTTACCTGGAACCAGTCACTGTTTACATCATATTACCCTCAAGAACCTTTACTTAGCACACATTTAACTTTTCATCTAAGCATGAGCACATGATGGCTGCCTTTTTCTAGGGGGGTTGTCCTACTTTTCTTCATGCTTCCTGGCTGACTGGGGCATTTATCATGACCGGGTGATTGTGGGCACACCTGTGCTTTTCCAGGTCAAAATGTCTGTGTCTATATCTAAAAGATATTATGGTTGAGGCGTGTGTGAAGATTTAAAGTAGATTATGTCCTTTAACTTTTCAGGTTATGTGCAAAACTAGGGTCAAAGTTTCATTTGATAACACAAGTCAACAAAGGGACACAATCATTTTTTTTTATTCAGTAATTTATTTTTGTCCCTTTCAGGCAATTAAAAATAAAAGATTCACTTTTTTACTGTTTTTTCTCACATTGGTATTTCAAAGTCTGAAATATTTTTCCATAAATAAAGTACAAAATACATTTTTTTCTTATTTAAACACAAATAAATATAATAAATATATTAGTTAAGTTAAACAACACAATGCAACCAATACCTATTTGGAATACTGTGGTGTTCCCTGAACCAGGCTGTCCAACAAATGGGGCAAAGAAAAAATAAAGAGTGCAATTTACTGCAAATATAACAGAACGTTTTACAAAATCATAGTCTCATCAAGTGTGCCAGGGTACAGATATTAAAATCAATAAGCACACGTCAATACTTCAGCGTTCTGCAATATTTGCTTGCACCCTAGGTCACAAACACTCTCACATGCATACACACACACACATAATCACATACATACATACATATAGCCGAATGAAAGATGAAGCTTTGGTTGAATGCTACTGGGATTTTCTCCCATTTAAGTCAGCTGTAAAGTGCATATCATAGACACATGTCAGGTCTCACTGATTAAGGCTACTGAATCAGACATACTGTTTGTGGCACAGAGAATGAATAGCCTATGAGGCAGGGAAACCTTTAAGGCGTAGGCATTGATAATTATTACTAAAGATAAGCCATTTTTGATCAATAAAGATTTGTGATAACGATAAACCAGACTATGTTCTGGTCATGTCAAGACCTGCAGAGGAGGTAATTCTTACGGAAGACCACATACAAAGGTCTGTAGGCTACACAATATTTGTAAGTATAAAAATAGAGTCTGATAACATTTGGGTACTAAAATCATCTCAGTGTAAGTAGTTTGTGAAAGACAAGTTAGATTTTTACAAAGATCTTAAGTGTTATTGTGTCAACTTGTTCTGAAGAGTAGTTTTGAAGAAAGTCCAGAAACAGAAAAGTTTCTTAAGTGTCGCTTCTCTGTTCTTTCCCTTTGGATCCATTTAGTCGGACAGGGACAGACGTTCAAACACTGTGAGCCTCTTGGTGCCGGATGCATCAAACGTTGGAGACTCACTTCCACTGGAGCTGCTGCTGCTGTAGCTGTCCTCCAGGGAGTCCTCAGAAGAGAAACGCTGCAGCCCAGGAGGCTTCACGAACCCTCCGTGGCTCCCACCACCAGGAAACAACATAGTGCTGTCCTGCTGTGGCCCATCCTCCCTGCTGGCGAAGATTTTACTATTGTTGCTGGTCAAGTTATTTCCATGGCCACACACACAGCATGAGGCCTTTGGTTCCAAGATGAGAGGAATGTTGTGGATGTCTCCAGTACTGGCACGGATCTGATGCTTGCCGAACTGGAAAGCCGTTGCTTCTCCTGACACAGAGTCGCCAAACACTGGTGAGAGGAGATCAGCAGGAGGTGGGGAAACAGAAGGAGCACGGCTGAAGCCCAGGTTGAGATCATTGAAGGCTGAAGGGAATGATGGAGGAGATGAGCTGCGTGAAGCCATAAAGCCAGCAAAGCTGAGACTCTGCCGAAGCTGATGGCGTGGGTTGTGAGCACTGGTTGCTGTGGGTGTTGGTTGCCTCTGGAATTTGGCAGATGACAGCGGAGCTCCGCTTATTTTCTCTTCATGGATGAAGTGGCAGCGTGAGCCATAGGGACAGTAACCAAAGTTGTAAAAGGTTCTGCAGTGCTCTGTCTTGTACTTGGGGTGACGGTACAGTCCTCGCAGTTCTGCCTCACCATGGGCAAACTGACACTTATTGCCATACTTGCAACTGCCGGTCTCCTGGAAACCACGGCACAGCTCAGTCTTGTAACGGTTAGAAGACAGAGCTGGTGGAACCTGAGCTGGGAACCCTGGCGGGGGAGCCACAGTAGTCACAGGGCTCGGAGGAAATGGCTCCAGGTTCTTCAGCTGTCCTAAGGAGGAGAGCAGGCTACTGCTGGACTCTGTCAGGCTCTTGGAGCGGTCAACCCGCAAAGGGAGCTGTTTTTGGTTGGAGACAGGGGCTTGGCTCCAGATGTTTGACGACCAGAGAGAGCTACCGCTGTCGTCACTATTAACATGCTCAGTGCTCAAACTGAGGCTCGAAGAGGCAGAGTGACAGGAAGGAGAAAAGAAGGAGGCTGATCGGTTCAACCGATTCTGCCCCGGGGCTTTGAGTTGAGAGTGAGTCGTGAGCAAGGCATCGTTGATCGACAAGTTAAGAAAATTCTGGAAAAGAAGGATGAACTAGTCATTAAACTCACCAAGACTTATTGAGAAATTGGGTGATAAATATGTGTCACATGTAGATAATTAGCTAACTTTACAAGAGATATTTTTCTAAGTCAGAACCCCACACCAAATGTTTATGATTTTTGTCATATGTCTTGGATTTCTTAAAGAAAATGCCAACTTTCTAAAAGTAATATGATGTTAAGAAATGATCTAGAATCTAATTTGCATTCCGTTGTAATTATTTGTATGAATGTGGATTATTAGTTCTTTGACTCTGCATTAATCATCTTAAAATAGAAGATTGGATTTCAGGAAAACCACGAAACAAACAGTTCTGTTTTTCTAATCCAATTGTAAAGTTAGGAAACTCTTTAATACTAAAGTCAAAATAAACACTTTGTAGAGTTAGAGCTAAACTTTCACTAATTTTATGAAGCTTGAAATAAATGAAAACAGGATTAAACAAATGTGAATATTTTGACTCACCTCTGTGAAGATGTTGTCAAGCATTTCGGACATGCTGGATCTCTTTGACCACAAGAAGAAAATTTTGCTCTGATCCACGGTTCACTGTTGGATACCTGTGTCTAGACGTATATTAACTCTGTGAGGAACACCAGAGTTCTTATATGCCTCCTTCTCCTCCACCCATCCTGGTTTTGGCTGAGGTTCCCACTAGCTTGTGTTCCCGGATGACCCTCCCCCTGCAAGTTTCAGTTGTTGATGAGGTCACAGATGGGTGGAGTGTGGGCAAGTTATAGCAACGCCCCCCCCTCCCTGAAAAAAAAAAAGAGAGAGAGGAAGAAGAAAGAAAACTGTGTATTTTTAGCCAGCTGTGTGAAATGTTTCAGTTTCATGGGCCTGTGAAAGCAAAGTGGCTTATTTACATAGCTCTCCAGCTCGAAGCCTGGAGGTGTCTACGGTTGTTTATTCTCTTATTCTGCACATGCACACAAATGATTAAAGGCCAGATGCAGTTTTTCAACTCTTTGAAAGACATCAAAATCTTAAACACTCAGGTGTAAAGTGGCAAAGAGAGGTATTTGTTCACTTTTTAAAAAATCAATATTTATAAGCATATCTGCTTAATATAAGTCTGTAAACGTATACACAAGTGCATAATGTTTACAGCTTATGGCCATGTACATTCCAATGACTAATACTACCTTTACAGGAAATATTATAAATCATCTCGTCCCGAGTCCCACAATGTATAGTTTCAGTGTTTTTACCCGCAGGGTGGAGAAAATGTATTACTGTACGTTCTTGTTTACCAGAATGCATATATTTCCCTTTATAGCCCCAGGTTTGAGTCATAATTAGAACAGCTCTAAGATGGACCGGCAATGACTCGGCAGTTAGAAGTATTGATCAGTTGAAGGGAGAAACCTTTGAGAAACATTACGCTGTTGATGTTGTGAGTTTACTTATCTTGTCAAATTTGTATATATTGTGTATTATCATAAGTATTGTGATACTTGGTGCTCATTTATCCCATTTATTTAGTTTTCTTCCAAAGCTGACTAATATGTGCTTTCATATATGCCTTCACACATAAGGTTGTTTTTATGGAACATGTCCCACTTTTGATATCATGACCATCAAAGGAAACTTGGGTGTCACTCTTCAACTTCAAATGACACAAGTCTTTCACAAATAAAACTTACAACATCTTTACCAGCACTATATTGATACTTAACAGGAGATTTTTGTTTTCCTTCTCATGGGAGTTCTGAGAAGTGTGGAAGCTCCCTTAAACGGTATGTGGTCTGTTAGCAATATTGGATTTGCATCTATTATGAGCTATGTTGTAGGTTATGAAGTGCATAAGATAGTCACATATTATTTTCCTGTAGCCTTTTTATTAATCCAAATGAAATGATCCAACTTTGTACATCTTGGTTAAAATTCAGTAAACCACCTATCATCAACGCGTCATCTGATGAGTGTTAGTGCATTGAACAGCTTCTGTTTTGTTTCTTTGAATTTCTCACACCTGACCGGGATGTAAATGATTATTCTTCTTGCTGTTACAGCATGTGTCACCACCTCATATGAGTCATATCAGTGCCGGCAATGAGCATATGCTCTCTAACAGTGTAATGCAAGTGTAGAAATCATTTTAACATTCGGGGTAATCTTGACTACTTAAAAGAAAAGAAGATAAGAGCAAACTCAGCTGTGTCAATGGGATTAGGCCCTGTATTTTTGCTTAAAAAATTACTTAAAAAATATTCAAATAATTAAGTAACAGTAAACAGACAAAAACAGAAATGGACATGTTCCTCTGTTATCATTATACAAGCCTGAAAGAATTCAGTTTACAAGATTAAGTCACAGGTTGTTTTTTTTCCCCTGAATAACATAATCCTGCTCCTAAATCTAACATGAATATAGATAAAATAAAAGATAAATGTTGACAAGGGATGTGACATGATATAGTTAAGCACAAATGAAGTTCCCACTTCTGCTTTAAGAAAAACTGAGATATGAACCAAGTTTCAGCAGGACTTACCGTCAGAACATATATATCATCACATGATTACTTTGCATGTCATTTTATCCATCTTAGTCAACAATGGCTGAAGTGGTTGATCATAAACTTGATCTTATTGTTAATTTTCATCTTGTTTTGGTAATGCCACAGTTGTTGATTCCTGTTTAATAATTTTGCTTTGCATTCTTTAAATAATGCTGAAAGGGCATTTAACATTTTTATAATTTTTTTTATCAAGAATCTTCAATTGAATGCCATTATCAATATGCACAAGCTTTTAGGGCAGACAGACTGACAGAATGACCGAAGCCAAACAGGCCTCTCATGTTCCGCTATTAATATCTGCAGCTGGGTATAAATAACTTAACTGAATATAAACCTGACAGCATTCATGAGCTGCTCTACCGGGTGTGTGGACATTTTTTTTCCCATCTTCACAGACCTTTCCTCCTCTGCAGGCCAGTAAACTGGCACAAATTCAAAGGAAGCAAAATGGTTGCAGTGGCATTCATTTATATGTGCATGTGTGTTTTTGTCTTTCCATGTTAGTATGGTTTACTGCACTGGTTTCTGTTCTGTCTCTTACCACAGTTGTATGAAGAGTTTCTCTAACAGGGAGGAGCACTTACTCACATAAAAAACACAAGCATAAGAGAGCATTCCTGCTGATGGTGACTTCCAGGTTGCTGTGTGTGTTTTTCCTTGATGACTAAATGAGTGAATGCTTAATGCAAAGTTTTCCACATTTTTTTTTCTTTTCCTTAGGAGACATGCCAGGGTACACACTGTAAAGTCTTGAAACCTGTTAGGACATGATCACACAAGTGTTGTGCCAGTTTGAGCTGATTGGGAAAAAAAGTCTGTAGTATGAAAACTGGAGATAAAGTTTGCAAGACTGTTACTAACCTATAGGAAGGAAAACAAACAAACAACAACAAAAACATATTTTACAGAATATGTAAAATTATTTAGCACAGTTTGTTAAAATCTTAAACAAGAATAAGTGTATTGTACTGAAACGTACACTAGAAACATGTGGAAAAGGCTTTGAAACAATACATTCAGTAATTTGGTATCTGTAGAAAGAAAACACATTACAAATATTGACCCTTTTTAGATGAAACTACAGATTCTTATCATTTCACACCATGAAACTAAATAATTTTCAGCAGATTAAAATGGAAAACTATATCTCCAACATCAATGATTATAGAAATTGCCCCACAGACAAATAAAGTTGTTTGAATTGAGATTAATAATAATAGTAAATAGTCATGACACACATTTTTGTTTGCCACACATTAACGTGTGAATGAAGGATAGTGAAGTCATATGCTGTCGACAGGTTATAAATGGATTATACTAATGATTCCAATATCTTTCTGAATGAACTTTGACTGTCTCTTCTTATTGAGCTGTTTAGTTGGATCATTAACTAGAGGGCTTGTGTTCATTATCAAACACGTCACATCTGCTTTTCCAAGTTATTGAAAATCCATGGCTGAAAAACATAGAGTACACTTCTGTACATTTTCCACTCCTTCTTTTTTTTTTTTTAGATAATCTTGTTTTAATCTGCATAATCAGTGGATTCTGACTAAATGTATTAGATAATAACTGCACTCTAATGTCATAGTTGATTCTGGTGGGTTTTCTAATCTTTTACTTGCACCACAAAACAGTACCAGTCCAATTTTGGACTCACTTTTGTGTAAGTATGTCCAAACATTTGACTGGTACTGTATATCTTTGTGTCTCATATTTTACAGGAAGTTACTGTTATTGCTCCCACAACTTATTCCTGTAATTTTTTTTCTAGAGCCCTTACTAGGAAGTGGGAAAAAGGGCATTTGCTGCTTCCGCTTGGAATCAGTTAATAGGTTGGTTGTACATCGTAAATAAACAGCCTATGTGAATGTGCATGATTTCCTGTTTTCTGTGTTGGCCTGTAATTCATATCTCATATCTCACCCAATGATGGCTGAGGTACACCCCAGTTCCCTGTAAGGATAAAGCAGGTGTAATAAATGGATTTATGAATGTTTTTTTTTTTATCATTTGTTTTATTATTGCAAGTAGTGGTAGTCATATCCATTGTAACAGTATTACCAGTCCTTTATAACAAAGGACAAGTAAATACAGGATACATACAAATACAGTTTGCTCGATGTCAACAATATTCCTTAATCAAAATCTTGACTGTAAATTTTCAAGTAAAGGTTGATGAACTGCACATTTATTTCAGCTAGTGCCCTATAATTTTAAAACACAGTAAGATGGTGTAAAAATTTACTTTACTGGTGAAGCGTATATATAAACTAATGCAGTTTTACATAACATGGAAAAAGACAAACAGAAAGATAGTTAATTAATTCACATTATGATTACTAAAATTGAATCATTGTCAATAAGATACACTAATATTGACATTATATGTAAAATTTAAAGCTTAATGATAAGGAATGGTATAACCTTGTGTTTTTTGGTAAAATCTTAAATCTAGGCAAGGCATGTACAGAACAATTTAAGGTGCTTTACATTGCAGAAAAGTACATTAAAACAGAAGAGAAAAAATAAATAATAATAATAATCTAAAATCAAGA
>JAOXYM010000009.1:20003456-20017284 GCA_028567055.1 Leptatherina wallacei | reverse complement strand
GTTGGACAAAATAAACTGTGTTTATTTTTACCCGAATCCCTGGGTCTGCGCTTGGATTCTCACCCGGCCCGTAACAGAAATTATATATAAAAAATCATTATGGTTGTTTTCTGACGATAATCCAGTTGCACAGATGAATTTGAAAGTCAGACTTTTTCAAACTGAGAGGGCATATTAGACTGGAAGGGTTAAACACTTGAGGCTCTACTGGTTAAACCTGCTTCTAAGACATAATGCTGATAGGCCCTTGAATGCAAGAAAACAAACAAACAAAAAAGGGATTATTCAGTGGACAAAAGATAATGACTAGCTGCACATGTTGAATACTTGCTTTATAAATTATAAGTCAGAATAATCTTTCTAGGGTTTGGCCTACAGATATACTCTTGTACCTCTCAAAAAACAAAAACAAACAACACTGTCACAACAAAGTTACATAGTAACAGTGGTGCAAATATTTGTTGAAATATTATAAAAGTTCACTGTGTCACAGAATCTCACTGTAGAATTTCATTGCCAAGCCACGGACGGGATCTGCAAATTATTCATGGCTGGGGCTATAAAAAATATGTGGTTGGGTTTATAATTAAGATACATGGCTAAGTTTACATATTACTGACCAAGATGGTTAGCGTTACAAAATCAACATGTAAGAGATTACATGTTTTAGGGTGTTACTCTTCTCATTTAAAGAGGACACCTCCCTACAGAAAAACAACAGCTCAGAAAATACTCCTATTTTACCATTTACAGCCCTCAATTGCAGCATTACTTCATTAACAGGATATTGACAGATTTTCTCATTACATTTTCTGGTGAAATTGGGTGGTAGTGTACATTGGAAGGGTGAATATTTAAATCTACTCCCTAAATTACTGCTGTAAATCCAAAGTAAATGTACAGAAATTAATCATAGTGATACTTTTTGACAGAGTAGGAATGTAAATTCAGAGAATGAGAAAGTACAAAGTGTAGCCTAAGTATATCAAGCAGAACAGACACCAGAAGCATTCATTTGCATATTACAAAAGACTTAATAAAAAAGACATCTCTGCCCTGCCTCATTTATCAGAACCGAGGAGTGGTTGTCTAAACTAATAATTATTCTACGAAAGAGACAACTGCAATCTTGCATGATAACTCAGTTATTGCTCATGTTTCTCACAAAAGAGTCAAATCTAGAATGTTTGTCTGTGCGCAGGTGTGTGTGTTTCCATTTTGAAAGTGTGTCTTCTCCACTGAGTTATACATTTCTCACCCACATCCCAAACAAATTTTGAAGTGTATAGCTTTTTGTCTTCATGAATAAGCAGCCTCATAGGTTAAAAATCTCTCACTGGCCCTATGCAATCGCCCCTCACACAGAAAGTGAAGGCTTGTGGCGCAAAATAAGTCCATGTCTGTTGTGGAGTTGATTTGACTTTTTAATGGAAAGACAAAAACATAAAATTATGTTGCCTCTTTGGATGGACACAAAGGTACAATAAAAAGCTAAAAATCAATTCACCCCTGCAAGTCCAGTTATGTGGATCCAGCAGCATATTTGGCCATTGCGCTTCCTGTATTTCCTGACGTTTCGCTGAAGAAACAGGGATAGAAAAACTCATAAAATTCCAGCGCTAGGGCAAAAGAAATAACCCAAGCTCTGTTGCAATACATACAGTTTATAGAACAGTTTAGCAACAACTGTCATCCTACGAGTCATGATTAAGAGTTTGAAAAGGTCTGCCTCAGGCTCTGAACAACATGTACTTTTTCACGTACCATTAGCAATGTGCTAATTTATTCCACTGAGGTCGCTTCCACTTTAGCAACATCATTAGAATAGTTGGGTGACGAATCTGACTATAAGTTTTTAAACCAAAATGCCAACAAAATATGTACAGTTCAGTTCATTTTTAAACTAGTTTTATTTGCAAGACTAAGATGCAGGTACAAATTGAATCTATTGAAGACTTCAGGGTTAGTACTTGAAGAAAAACAGATTTAGAAAAATAGAATATAATAATTATAAAAACATGTCTGATTTTCTCTGAGGACATGTGCCTCTAATATAAAATTACCCAGTTAAACGTTCTGGCAGAGCAAGTGCTTTCTCAGCAAGTTGATGACCCAGCCCCTCTGTGTGTGTGTAGGTGTGTCTCTGTGTGTTTGTGTACATGTTGCACGTTCTCTCTTGCGTCAAGGTCACCTGAGTGTGTGTGAATGCTGTAAGTAGTTGTGTGCGCTTGTTGCTACTCTCTGGCTGTGGCTGCCTTCCAGGTTTAATCGTGTGTCTATATAGCATGTTGTTGAGCTGCAAAATAAAATCAACATTTGTTTCTGGGATTTATTTTTGGGACCGTTTGGGATCGCTAGGAGAACATTCCAGAGTTTCCAGATCTCTCAGTTACAGGAAATCGTTGACCTGCAATCTGTTTGTGTAAACCCCCACATTTTAACTCTCACACACCCTCCAGTCTTGAGAAATGCTGTAGAAGAATACCAGTAAAAAGAAAAAGATGAAAAAATGAGAAGAGCCGATACAGATGAGCAGCAGCATTACAGTTGTTTTTCTTTTGCCTTTTTAACTTACTCTTTCATCTATTTGCCTATTTTGACTGCCCACTTGAAACTCTCAATAAATCCTACCAAACTCTATTCTACGAAACCTTTTCCTCCCCTTCATTTCCTCTCACGCTTTTCCAGAGAAAACCAGCCCTCTTCCTTCTCACACGGAAACAGAGCCAGGGTAAAGAGAGGCAAAAGAATAAGAGGGGAGGGATAGATGGGAAGCCACAGTCGGAAAATGAAACAAAATGTTCTGAACTGCACGCTGGAGCGACTGCCAGGAAATGAGCTCGGGTTAGTGTCGAAACTGCCCCAAAGGTTTATAGACTGTCCCGAAAGTCAATGAAAAATATCCCTGAAACAAAAAAAAGATGGCTGAAATTAGACACATTCAGAAATATCTTATTTGTCCCATTATGGAGGAAGCTTGTTGTGGCAGATTTTAATGAAAATGTCCCATTAATGCAGAAGGACTTTGCACAGTGTAACAAGACCATAAAGAAAGAGAGAGGGAGATGGGAAAAACAGAAAACGGGGAGGTCGATGGAAAAGAAAGGAATGTTTTGAATATTTTGTGGGTAGACCATATAAAAAGTCAGCACAGTTATGGAATAGTATGTCATAGCTGCAGCAACAGTAAGTTTTTTCAGATGCCTGAACATTTTAAGGAATTATGTGAAATAATCAAGTATAGTCATGAATTAAAAAAAAAACAAACAAAAAACATGGAGATGAAGATATTTCTCACAGAAAGCTGGACAACATATTAAAAGATTTGGGTGCAAAACTAATTAGACAGTATACAGCCATGTTTGTGGTGTATGTTCCCTCTTTTTATTTAACACACTTGCTCCACTGTGATTTATTTCTGATATAATTCATGAAGATGTTTTGAAACATGATTTTCCATCTCTTGCTAATCAAGTTTCAGGTGAAATGAGTAATAAATAGTAAGTTATCAGCTGTAAGCCATGGTGTTATTGTCTGGTATTACAGGCCAATGATTTCAGAGCAATTCAACATAATCAATATCCTTTAAATCTTTGAGACAAGGAGGAAAGCTGCTACAGGGCTCAAGCCTTCTGGCTCTTTTCTCTGACTAGAGTTCCATGTGATAAACTCAAAGATGTTGAGAGCAATGACAAGCAATGATAAGGTTACATGGAACGACCCAGAATGTGACTGACTTTCAGATACCTCTAAAATTGTATTTAAATGAATTTAGTTTTTTTTTCTCTCTTGGATATCATATTGTGATCCAACAGAATATAATCTATTCCACTGAAAACCCCACTGAACCACAGCAAAAAGTCTTAAACTGTTACATGTCAGTAATAACTTATAGCTGCAGGTTTTGTCCTGGTGGTGACATGCAGAATAAAATGAGCCTGTTTAACCCATTCTGTCACATTGCTAAAGTAACAGCAGTGAATATTTAAAAAGCTTTACAACCATCTTCTACGTCAATACTTTGTCAGCTTCTTTGATGTTGATCTAGTATCTTCTTTTATCTCTCAGTCGCGCCTCGTCACATGCTGACCCTCTGCATGCCATACTCAGCAGATAAAGATCTTTATGCTTCTAACCTTTATCCACGCTCCTGGCCCTACCTCTCCATCTGTATGACATTGAAGGATTCTGCCCCACACTTTCTCCCTTACTCTGTCTCTCTTGCTCCTTTAAAAGGAAAAGTATGTTCCTGGCAGGAACAGCAAACTCGTACACAGACACACGAGAGGAGCAAAGGGAGGCGGGGAGTTTTCACAGATGTGTCTTGGATACAATGTAATAATATGCAAACGCTGAAGGAGACAAAATATTTGTCTATTTACGTCACTTCACGTCATGGATCACATACTGCAGTTGGTTGGGGGATAAGTTGCCACTTCAAATCAGTTTTTTGACATCTTATTCACATTTTTTCTGTAAACTGCATCCACAAAGCTAATTTCCATGAATCGTTTTACTCAGGCACCATTTTTCAGCTAAGATCCCGTTCGATTGTTGATACTTTGGGAAGTTTTGAACTCACATTCACGTTCTTAGTTCTTTATTTTTGCTGCTTGCTAAATAATAATTTACATACTACTTTATTTCAACCAAGATAAAGTTTAAAGTGATAAAGAATGATTACTTAATCAGTTAAAACATTTGAAACACATGCAGTTTATATCTCAAATGAAACTGGTTTAGATTTTTCAAAGTATGAATGGCAGAGTGCAGGATCTTAAAATACGATGGAATTAAAAACAGACTGTGACTCACGAAGTGAAGAAAAGCTTCAGTTTCATAACTTAGGAAGTAAGTAAAAAGATAGAACTGCAGTAATTTGAAAACAGCCCTAGATAATTATCTAGGTGTGGTTTGTCCTGGGGTGGTTCACTTCCTGGCTGAACCTTTACCGTTGCTATATACATTTTCAATGTAAAGCAGTCATATACACAGGCCTTGATTTGGTACTCCTGTATAGACCGCAGTGTCACAATGTTCTCTCATCTGTATATCTTGAATGAATCTTTGAAAAGAAACAGATAAAGGGGCGAGGTATGAACACATATGCATGTGTTTACACATATGATATGAAGAGGAGGCCCAAAAAGATAAGGCCACCAAACAGAGAATAAAGGCAGAGACACAAACTCTTCTGTCCTTTGCTTGGTTCCTCAGCTGTCTTCCTCTCTCTCAAGTACACTTTGTATTTCCCACTACACCACTACTGACACACACACATAACCATGACTGCAACCCTCTTTTGCACAAAGTGTGTGACACTCACTCCTCAAATTTGAAAGACTCTCTTGTAAGGTGTGTGAAATGATATAATAGTGTAAAGATGTAATGGGAAAGTAGTGTGTGTGAGTGTCTGTGTAGGAGAGTGTGTGTTTTCACACAGTTGCTAAAAACACAAGATCGTGTTTATATGTCACATTCCTGATCCTCCTTATAAATCAAAAAGGGAGGCAGATGGGGAAGCAGGGGCTGTTCTGATACAAGCAGATGCATTAAAGTCACGAGTCACATGACCAACATTGATATGTTTGTGTGGATTTACAAGATGGACTTCCATGCTGGCAACCTGTTGCACACTGACTGAGCAGACCAGGTATATTTGCAACAAACTGTTCTCCTGTAAGCTCTTCAATGTGATCTTGATGTCAGAGTCAAGGAGGGCTGAAAACACTACGAGAAAGATAAAGTTCATTGAGTTAGGATTCTAAAACTAAAAGCATAAATCCCAAAGCTAGGCTAATGCTAATGAAAACATACAGTATATCATTTTAATCAGCAAATTGGAAACATAAATGTTTGTGACTGTAAAGTCTAATTTGCACTAAATAATCATCATTCTCACAGTTTCTGTGTCGAGACTTCCAGGTTATTTCCAGTGAGCATGCAAACATCTTTGTTTATAACAAGTCCATTTTCCAGCTCTGGCTTCATTAAATTCCAACCGTGCAAGAAATCTGTAGGAGGTGGGAGCAGAGGGAAAAGTCTTGCTAACAGCCCCATCTGACCACCAGTCAACATTATTTTTCATAAATAATCCTAGTATTTAATCCAGGTCAGAACTGTCTGAAAGTGCCAACACCCTCTTTGCAATCCTAACTGGGTCATAATGCCATGACTGCAATGATTGTGCAATTGCTGTCAATTACAGAAAATGTTGCAATACACACAGGGTGGAAAAAAAAATTAAAACAGAACAGGTAACAAAAGGAGAGTTACAGGATGACAGAAATGCAGTTCACCACTGTTGCTTTGTACCAGTGGGGGAGTTGAGGAATAAATTACACTCAGAAAGCTAAGCTAATTAAATGAAAGCTGATTACTACATGTTAGAGCACAGGTAATTTATATTTTAAAAAAAAAGGCATCTGAAGCACAGCCTAACCTCAACAATGCTCATGCTTCATTGTACTGACAACCACGAATCTATTTGCACATATGTTCATGTGTGTGTGTGTACGTGTGTGTGTGTGTGTTTCTGTGTGTGAAGCCTGGAGACAAATTCCAGGGTGTGTCCTTATATTGCTTAAGTTGGAGAAGGTGAGGCCCTATGATATAAGCAGGTGAAACCTGTTTTCTGTTAGTGGCAGGAAATGATGAAGGAACTAGTATGTGCTTGTGCATGTGGGTACACTGACAAAACAATCCTTTAATCTCCATGCTGGCTTGTAGGTTAAAAAACTAAGTTAGCAGTTATTATACGCTTCATTTAAAGGCATTATCACCCAGAAAAGCAGCCTTATTTATCATTTAACATGAGCTTTAGCTCTTGATAATGTGGTACTTCCTCACCATAGACAGCAAGAGTATTTTGACTAGCAGCCAGAGACTGGCCAGAGCTCATATTATGCTAACTTTTTAAAATGACGAACGACACACCATACACACAAAACACATGCCTATACTGTGAGAGTAAGTAGAGGGTAGAGAACCAGACTAAAATGAGGTGAAGGTACACATACACTCACAAAGTTGGTGAGTCAGTGAGGAATGTGTGTTATGCAGGTTTGAGCAGAGCTGAGTGCACAGAATGAAGACAGCTGTTGGGACCCTTCATGCTGGTGCTTGACAAGCTTAAAGGAATGTCTAATTTCTCAGATTTGAGAAGTCAGACTTGAACTCAGAGCCAAAACCTATTCAACTGCTTTAAGCATTGACTGACAACAAGCCACGTGTCAACTTAAAAATCACAAGATTGTTGACAAATATGAAGTTTATACTGTACAATTTCAAAATCATTTTCCATTTTAAAGAATACTAAAGGTTTGGTCTGTGATTTTTTTCTACTAATAGTATATTACTGGGTGGAACTTGACAGTTTTTTAATGGATATTTGGTGACTGAGTGCAGTGAAGAATAAAACAAAATGACCGCAAAATTGTATGATATATAATTATGAAATAAATTTAATCAGCAAGACAGTACACACAGTCCAGCTGCTATTCAGATCTTGTTGGTAATGTTTTTATATCAAGGACCCTTTTAAAGCTCCACTGTCAGAGTGCCACTTATCCAAAAAGAAGTAACAAATTAAAAGTTCTACAGTCTTCACTGGCATTTAATAAAAAGTTATCAACTATTGGGGATCCTACAGTACCATCTTATCCTTTACAGTTTATAAAAGTATTACCATCTTTTTTTCCACTTAGTTCTTGTCAGCTCTCACAGAAGAAAAAAACTTGTGATATTCAGCCACCAGCCTGCCAGCTGTTCAGTCTGTCATTATTTCTTGGTTTATACAACAAAGCTGATCTTGATTACACTCACTAAAAATATAGATGGAGGCCCTGTCTTAAAAAAGACACAACATTTTACAGTAAAATGGAAAAAACAGGTGTCTTAATGTGAAGAGTGGGCAGGAAACTCACCGTAATGTTATTGTTACGCTTATCTGTTATGTGAATGAAGCACTTATTGTGTTCTATTGCTGACAGAACGGCGCTGACTAGAAGTCTTTCTCATGATGTCATAAGAGTAAAAATGCAAGAACTGCTTGGCTGGCAGAAATAATCTGTCACCACTGACTCCCTGAAAGCATTGCTTCACATTGTATTGTTGACAAATTGCCCAACAGATTCAAATGTGACAGGGTGGGAAAACAAACTGAAAACAAAAAAATAACATAATTTGACAGAAAAGGTGATAAATGGTGTTCATTTGTTTCAGCAAAGTAATTTCTTTAAAGTCATCGGAAAACTATTTATGACCATTAACCGCTCCTTCTAATTTGTTTGGCTTCTATAGCCATTTACACATTCACATGAGAGATAGGCTACATAACATTAATGGCTTTGTCAATTGGTTAAAGCAACAATTTTGTGTGAGAATAAATGGTACTTTGTACAAAAAGTGGTAATGATGACCTTTACATAGAGTTTTAGTCATTATCATAATTAAATTGGGATGCTATTGTTGCGGCTCAAATGTTTTTTTTTTTTAACAGTATTAACCAGGGCTGCTGCTTGCCATTTGGGTACCCTAAGCACAACTGCTATGCGGTGCCCCCTCATTTGTAAAAAAATCTAATAACTATTATAAAATATAATTATGCATACTGTGATGTTTGGGGTTTTATTTTTAAAAAAAATATTTTATTTTTACTGTTCACCATTAAAATCCGCCCCATGACAGCCAATGTATAAAATACAATTAGATAAAATAAAAACTGAAATCTAAAATTTGTGAAGAGAGACTTTCTTATTAAAGGGATACCGTGTAACTTTTGACTCAAATATTAGCCTAATATGAGTCATAATGGATGATTTCTGGGGTCAATGTACAGTGTTTGACATGTGTTGGTGCCCTGGCGCTGCCTTCTTCAGAAACAGAGACATTGTAACTTTGCAGAAGCAGATACGTCTCTCATGGGATCATGTGACCTGGAGCGCTTTGCTTTACGGCTCCCCCTCTGTAAACATAGAGGGGTCTGCTTTGTGCTACTTTTTCCTCCTCTTCGATCTAAAATTTGTCATGGCTGAATGAAGTAAAAAGGTGAAAATGATGTCTGAGGATGCCATTAAGGGAAAGCAGCAAAGGGATCGCTCCAGAGGAAAGACACGAGTAGACCTTGGCAAGAATTTGCCCGTTGGAGTCTGATGAAAGAGCAGTGTGGATGCAAAACCCACTTTCTGTTTGCGTCAGTATTATTAGACTGGTAAGTTAGCTCTTTGCCTGTTGTGCAAAGAGCTTATTCAAAACAATAACAGTAAGTGCTTGATGAGCTGCAGAACGTTGCAGTATACATCTGTGTCTTTATTTTTCTGTTTAGTAGAAGCTAAATATGGCTATTGAAGGTAATCTGCTACAGACCAAAATTAATGTGAATCCCTAAATATTTCAGCAAGTGGGACTGGTTTGCATGCCATAAATGCATTTCCTATAATTCATGTAAGTATCAAAGAAGTAACAGAACATTTAGCAACTGGCTTGGTTTAGTTTTATGGTTTTCATATGCTGTTCAATAGGAAGCAGTACTACTGTATTGTCCCATAATCTAAGGGCTAATGCTAACGTTTTAATACCAATAAGTTATTGACATTAGTTGTGCCAAAGTTACTACTTCATTCGATACCCAAAACTATAATTTATAGTAATGTTTTTGGGGCAGTTTTTGCCTGAATTCCTGAATCTGAATTACTTTGCTATCAGCTGGTCAAAGTGGTCTGCAAACACGATTCCAAAACATGGATGGAGACTGTTTAATTTTACAACAGTGCCATGTGGCCTGTGGGAAGTTACAGGTTATAAAGTTACACGGTATCCCTTTAAATAAAAAAAGATAGAAAAAAGATGTGCAATGTGCACTTACAGCCAGAATAACAGCCAGAATTAGAGAAGAAATTTCCCTAAATGGACAAAAATATCCTCAATGATGTGTAGTTTTATGTTCTCTGAGTTCCAGATGTAGCCCAAGACCAGTAGCACCAGTATCACAAAATCACATCATAGAACTGAAAGATAGCATTTTGAAAAGTTACTTCAGCATTAACTATCCCATCAAACATTAAATACATAAATAAAATAAACATAAAGTGATCACAATAATAATAATAATAATAATAATAATAATAATAATGATGATAATAAAAGAAGGTGTGTGTAATGTTTTAACACCTTTGTCTAGAAAACAATCGAACAACAACCAGAAAATAGATGGATGGGACCGGGTTTACGTCAAAAGCTCAATCAATGATCAATGACGGGCCTCATTTAGAGTCCCCGATTGGCTGGAAGTTACCGTGTGTGGAAAGGACTGCAGCAAGTCAGTATGGATGACGTTACAGCTATTAGTGGCCAATAGCAGGGCTTTCTGGTTTGATGTTGCGGCTCCAGCAATCTGTATTATCCTTTTAATGAAAAG
The DNA here is from genome assembly GCA_028567055.1 of Leptatherina wallacei. Classification (NCBI taxonomy): domain Eukaryota; kingdom Metazoa; phylum Chordata; class Actinopteri; order Atheriniformes; family Atherinidae; genus Leptatherina; species Leptatherina wallacei. The sequence goes on along the minus strand of JAOXYM010000009.1, from coordinate 20,006,867 downwards.
TCAACAACACTGGATCACACTTCGCTGTTCATAATACTGTAAAACTTTGTAACTTTTTGATAAGCTATGATGATGATAAATCATGAGTCAGATTTTGTAGGTGTCCCTGCATCAAGCTCGATGCCCTATATCCAGTGCATGATGCACGTGGTGGGAGGGGCGACACTGGTTTTATCATGTTTATTTGGCTAGGATGTGAAAAACAACCTGATACTGCTAAATATAAGTAACCAAACATACCTAGTAGGTAGTGTTCTATGAATAGATACTCTGCCTTTTTAGTGCTTCATTTCTTCTCAGTGAAGTGAAAACACTCAAAATAAGCTCTTAATTTCAAGGAATCTAGGAGTCATTGCAGCTAAAAGTCAGGAGTTAGCATTATAAAGTAAGTGCTTTGCATTGTATATTGTCATGGTTATATTATTGATGGCAAAGGCAGTGTTCACGCCTGGTGTCATGCTTTTTTTTTTTTTTTAAGTCTGATTTCAGCCTCACAATAAGAAGGTCGCTGGTTTGAGCCTAGGGCGGACTTTGAGCCAGAGGGGGTTTCTGGGGAGGGTTGGGGAGGGGTTTGAAATAGTGGCCTTTCTGTGCTGAGTTTGCATGTTCTCCCCGTGTGTGCGTGGGTTCTCACCGGGTACTTCGGCTTCCTCCCACTGTCCAAAGACATGTATGTTAACTGGTCACTCTAAATTCTCCTTAGGAGTGAGTGTGTGCGTGAATGGTTGTCTGTTTCTCTGTGTTGGCTCTGTGATGGACTGGCGACCTGTCCAGGGTGTACCCTGCCTCTCGCCTGACAATTGCTGGGATAGGCTCCAGCCCACCCGCAACCCTGAATTGGATTAAGCGGTACAGAAACTGAAAGAATGAATAATCTGATTTCACCAAATTTTCTTTTAAAAATTAGTTTAACTTATAGCCTAATGATGTAGAAACTTATATCATGGTCAACAATAGAAAAAAAATCTGTTAAATAGTTACCAGAAAATGTATTTACAACACTAAAATGATTAAAAATAAAATAAACTTGAAAGCATGTGACTGTTAGGTGTTTGTGTTGTGTGATGACTTGTTCATGATTGCAGAATGACTAATTATTATGCAGCCTTGAAGTACCCCACTCATTTATTTTGACGTAGTCAGACAATATTTTCACCTTTCTTTTTACGTAAAGCGAAATAAATATGCACCATCTTGGATGTATATCGAGAGTCAGTTTCTTCCAGTTTAAAGTTTGTACAAGAAGCCAGGAAATTACAGAGAAGTTTCCGGAGTGTTAAAACCCTCATTTCCAACCACTTCAGGGTTAACTTTCCCCCCTTGTTGCGAGCTACAGAGAGCATGTGCATATATTCTGCAGAGACTAACCACAGAGAAACAGACTCACATGTTGAGGATGGGAGAAATCAAAGAGATATGTAAGGTGACTCATGACCACAAACTCTTGATTTGAATGTGAATCACATGGGTCCGTACAGCTTCTCACATATTGCACTTATTACTGTATATGCATTTCATGAAATTACAGTATGGTTATTATTGACACGTAATATTTTTTACACTTACCGTCCCTACTGCATTGCAGTTCTCACATATGTTAATCAGGGAATAATCCATCCTGAAAAAAACAAAAGAACAAAAAAAGAAACCCTTTGTTTAGATGACATTTTATTACAATGGAACTTACTATGTTTGTTGGTTTTTCTCTTTATCTACCATCTGATTTATAAAAAGTGTGTTAAAGTATAACTGTTCAGTGAACACCACATATAGGAACAACTTCATATGGGAACAACATACATACAGTATGTACATCAAAGCCAACAAAATCTTCAGCAGATGGAAGACTGTTTGTACCAGCAGTAAGCTTTACTTTTATAAAAACAATGTAACTCTTGAAATGGTGACATTTCTTTTACAAATAAAAACTGAGTGATAAAAACAGAAGAGCTCATGGCATTATTAAACTTCTCGTTCTTTCCTTTGTCATGGATCTTAACTGATACAGGAAAACAAAATGTTTCTGACTTGTCTGTAACAAACCAAATTAATCAGATTAAATAAAATGAAAAAGAGAAAAAACAAGAACAAAAAAAGATCAAAGATTAGATTAGAGGGGGTCTACCTTAAAATGTATCACCAATAATGTGATTAAGCCTGGCCTAATGCACCAGCAAATAACTATGAAAGTGCATAATCTCTTCTTTGATTTTTAAACATATTGGTCCCTGCAGGACCTAAACTGGTGTTAGAGAACATTGCATGCAGTTATAAATAAATCTCTTGAATCCTTGACTAGTTTCTTAATGACAAAGCCATGTTGAACTTGATCTTATCAAAACAAGATTTGTTTTGCACTCTGTACATTTTTGTCTCTGAGGGAAGTGCATGTCCTGCAGGCAGTGCAGAATACCTGACTGACAAAATAGGACAGAGCTGGCTTTCATTAGAACACACCCCAGCACAGGTATATGTTAAGCCAACCGGTTGAAAAGCAGAAAAACAAGAACACTAACTTTGCTTAATCAAAACAGATTGATGAGTCACAGCAGGAAGTAAGTGTCATTTCATTGTTTGAGTATGTGAATGTGTCATTTATCACTTTTAAGATGGATGACACTACCTGACTCAGACTCACATGATCACAGAGAAATGGAAAAGCTGATACGTAAGATTTTAATACAAGGGTCACTAAAGATTGGTGTTGGACTATAGTGCAAAGTCATGATGCATTTAAGTCAGGATAACTGTCTTTCCATTATGGAAACAATGTGACCAATCATTCGATACCTTTATTTGCAGTTATTTAATTTAATTTTCTGAAAGGTACTGATGTTGTAGACAATTAAAAAACAAACATTCTAGGGCGAAACAGCGATTAAAAAAGAAAGATTAATATGGTATTTTGTTTTCACATTCATTAGTTTGTATTCAAAAGAAATAATTCATATAGACCAGCCATACAGATCTATTCTGACAGTACGCTTATAGATAAGAGTGATATTTTTAAACGACACAAAAAGGATTAGTTCGGGACATTTTATAATTCTCTGACTTTTTTTTGCAAATAATACCTTTGTGATTTCTTTGTCAGCAAACTTGTCATTTCGGTAAGGAGCGATCTCCCAGTTTAATTTAAACTTTGACACAGGCGACGTCACATTGCTGTCAATGACTATATGATATGATAAAGTATGACAAGACATGTTATTGTAGGATACACAATTTAATGTTGAATCACTTGAGTGACTGAAAATTGCCCATTTACTAAGGCAGCAAAGTGATCACATGCCATAACACTTCCACAGTTGGTTCAATGCTCTTCTCTTGAAAATATCAAATCAAATCAAATCAAACTTTATTTATATAGCACCTTTCCTACATTGCGCATCTCAAAGTGCTTCACATCAT
>JAOXYM010000009.1:19920218-19932075 GCA_028567055.1 Leptatherina wallacei | reverse complement strand
AGTCAGGTGTGTTGAAGAAGAAAACATTGAAATCCTGCAGGACAGCGGCCCTCGAGGACCAAGCTTTGACACCTGTGTTCTAGAGAATACCCCTCTGTTTTTGTTCTTCTTACAACAAAAATGTGTTCTTTTTTTCTAAGCCCTTTGTACCACCTCTTATCCATTTCTTTTTCTTATTGTCTAGCCGTGATTTCTTTCCATCTTCACCCCCTGTAGCTAAGTCAAAATGCCAGTACACATGTTTGTATAGCTGAATTTGTGTGTTTAAGTGGACCTATGTGAAGGTATGTAGATGGCATACTCCCATGCAGCATTTGACCTTGTTCAACCAACCATATCTGTCTTCCTAATCCCCCACCCCGCACAAGTGTTTTTTCTTTTTCTTTTGCCATGTGTGGGCTATTGTGTGTATTCATGCTAACATGCAGACTTTGTCCTTGTGCATTCAAGCAAATCAGCCCTTGTGCATCTGTGTGTGTGTGCGTGTGTGTGTGTGCTAAAGCCTACAGGGCAGCTGCAGGTGCAGTCTTTTCAATTTAGCAGGTTTAGGAGAGGAGCAGGTCACTAGTCAGGCATTGTTTAGTCAACACACATCATATTAAGCACACGCACACACAGGTGCACACACACACACAAAAACACTATACTATTTTAAGGCTAGTTAAGGTTACTGGCATATTATATGAAATTCTATTTGTTGTGGTCAATCAAACCCAAATATTCACCTCTAATCATCCAACCTATTTGGCTTAACTATCCCCCAACTGAACACCAATAAATGTCTTTCTCAGAAATCGGACCAAGACTGGGCTTTGGTCCCTATATGAGGACTATTGAAAGGTGTGTTCAGAGTGAAATTTGTGGCTTACTGAGTAATGTGGAGCTAAAAGTAAATGTTTTCAATTTAAGCTTTCTTTTGACTAAACTCAGTACTACAAATCCTGTGGGCGGGACATGACAAATGAATATGTATTTTACTCAGTCTACCTTTCAAGTACCTCCACATGTTATACACCGTTAGAAAGGTAAGTTTCATGAGATTTGTATGATACCATTCCAGGCTACAATCATAACTGCAGTTCAGTAAACACTTATTTCTGACCAGTCACCGATGCAATTTATCTTTGAAGCCATTATGTACTAGCAGATGTTACTACAACAAAAATGGTTTAGTCCTGTAAAATAGTTGGACCACCACAAGTCCTTTATCCATAAATATCCATTTTAGGCCAAAACATTTTTTTGAGGGTTTTAAGGGCTTAAGCAGAACTAACAATCTGCTCTGGAGCATTTCATGTTCAGGATTTTAGATTAAATTGTCTGATAAAAAAACCATCATCATGTCTCTAATTCAGGACCTGATGATGTCCAGCAACTGAACTAAGAATGATATTATCATTAAAAGTACTGTAAGTTTATGTTCGATAAACTCAAATCACATGCTAAACATTGAATAAATGTTGGATTGACATATATAACTTATGGAAAATCAAGAAATCATTTGTCAATTTGAAATTGAAACCATTTAGATTTTGATCATGTGTTGGCATTTTAAACGCCAAATTAAACTATAATATAATGTTGATTCAGATACAATTTCAAAGTGATTAATTTATTGAATATTTGATCCACCATAGATAGGTATTAATATCTATACCAATAACCCAACCTGTGTTGCAGGAAGGTAGAATCTGGGAAAACCTTAATTATTTAGCTACCAATTTATGCTCAAGTCTCATAATCTTAAAGGTACCAGAGTCCTACATATGAATTGACCAAAAGCTTGTCAGGAAACACACAACAACGACCGATTAAAATAAACCACAATTTTTTGAAATCAGCACACCGGAAAAGACAGACAATTCACCTTTAGGTCAAATATGTATATAGAGTGTTGGTGATAGTTTAACCAGCGCAGTATTTCAGGGAGGTGGAGTTAGGTTAGGAAGAGAGTGAAATAGTTTGTCCTGAATTATGAAAAGTAATAGAATATGTATATTTAACTTTAAAAGAACTATGACTAATCTTTGGGTGTAAAGCTTTAACGCTTATAAACACTCAGATTGGGCTTTACAGTAACATCAATTTTATCTCATTAACTTGTTATAAGACACTTCAGCTCATAAACCAGTAATTTTTAGGAGAAGGGCCATGTGGAAGACAAACCGGTGGACGTTCCGGTCGTCTTCGTGTCACTCCTCTGGTCCTCGAAACGGCCTCGGTAAGTCGCGAACCTCTTCTCCGTTACTCAGTGAGGTTTGGCAAGCAGTTGATGTCCCAGTAATACTTTGATTGGGTATCAAAGTTCTCACAAGAAAATTTGATAAAAAGGTGAACTAATCCAGTCCAATCAACGAGTGCTTACGTTTACTAAGCAATGGGAATTCTGAATATCTAGAATTAGGTTAACCAAAAATGGAAACTTGGAAATTATGATGAAATGCCAGGGGCCCAAAATGCCAGAGGATGAACAAAGAAAAAGGGGGAAGGGGCGTTTCTTGGTGTTTACCACGCAAAGAAACGTAGAGTTACTTTCTCCTCTGGTCTGAATAACTCTAAATTAAATTTCCAAAGATCTCACAATATTACTCTGAGGTGGGCAAAGCCACGAAACTCTGGACCAATCACGTGTGAGGCATTTGGCCCGGGAATAATTGAAACGAGAGGAAAGAGGGGGGGTTCCTGTTATCACCCACCCTTTTAAAGATTAAAGTTTTAAACCACTCTGTTCCTAAATTAACGGAATAGTACATATGACTTCCTGTACTTCGACACATTTGCATTTGAACACAGTCAGAGTAACCAAACAATCATTCTGTAATATGTCTGTTGAAATTAAGAAACATTATTTTCAGGTCCATATTGTAATGATTGTCTTCTCCCAGAGTAAAGGGGGGTAGATTGGTCGGTCTTAACTCCAGGGGTCTGGCTCCTCCTTAAATAACCTTGGTGGGAAAAGAGTTTTGTTACTTTGAAGTGGTGATGAGCAGGTTTGCTCCGAAGTCTTGTATATTCCAAAGATCAAAGCAGGAGGTTCCGTTTATCTTTACAGCTTGGTCCCCAAATGTTGAAGTTACTTCTCCTCCTGTTTTTTGCTTACAAAGGAACAAAAGGTAGTTGTTTAGTTTGTGATAACCATCTCTGGATGTCTCGTCTTGGAAGGTAGTTGTCTGCTACAAGACATTTTTTTTTCTTTTCTATAATGATCTTTATATTTTCACATGGTCTTTGTATTTCTACACATCTCTATTCATACATGCCCTCTGTCACCGATTATGTTCATAACATTTATGGACAGAATTTCTAGGTGAAGCCGAGGTGTTGAGGGGATCCAGTTTGGTGGCCTCAGGATTGGGTCTCTACTTTTTGCAGATGATGTGGTTCTGTTGGCTTCATCGGGCCATGATCTCCAGCTCTCACTGGAGTGATTCACAGCCGAGTGTTGGAATGAGAATCAGCACCTCCAAGTCTGAGACCTTGGTCCTCAGCCGGAATAAGGTGGAGTGTTCTCTCCGGGTTGGTAATGAGGTCCTGCCCCAAGTGGAGGAGTTTAAGTATCTCGGGGTCTTGTTCACGAGTGAGGGATGGATGGAGCGGGAGATCAATCAGCGGATCTGTGCGGCGTCTGCAGTGATGCGGGCTCTGCATCGGCCCGCCGTGGTGAAGAAGAAGCTGAGCTAAAAGGCGAAGCTCTCGATCGATCTACATTTCTACCCTCACCTATGGTCACGAGCTCTGGGTAGTGACCGAAAGAATGAGATCACGAAAATAAGCAGTCGAAATGAGTTTCCTCCACAGGGTGGCCGGGCTCTCCCTTAGAGATAGGGTGAGAAGCTCGGTCATCCTGGAGGGGCTCAGAGTAGAACCGCTGCTCCTCCGCATCCATTCGGAGCCAGATGAGGTGGCTCGGGCATCTGGTAAGGATGCCTCCTGGACGCCTCCCTGGGGGGCTATTCCAGGCACGTCCCACCGGGAGGAGACCTCGGGTAGGCCCAGGACACGCTGAAGGGATTACATCTCTCGGCTGGCCTGGGAGCGCCTTAGCATCCCCCCGGATGAGCTGGCTAATGTGGCCGGGGAGAGGGAAGTCTGGACTGCCCTGCTCAGGCTGCTGCCCCTGCGACCCGACCCCGGATAAGCGGAAGAGGACGGTATGGTACGGTCTATTCATACAACCATCTCTTAATCTCAAATTGTTGTTGTATAGTGTGCAGAGGTGTTAAATGTCCCTTTTCAATCTGCACCTTTTATAGGAGAGCATTAAAAGGACAAGACGAAGATACATTTCCCCCCCATGTTTAACCCCCTTGTTATGTTTGTTTCTCAGAAACAGCAATAATTAGCATTATTAACTCCATTACTAACCTTTTCAGCCATTATCTAGTGGAATGGTGTTCTTAAACTCTGTAGAGTGTTTTAGTTTCTGAATATGGGAATATTAATATAAATATTAATATGCGAGATATTAATATCTATCCTAATATCCCAACCAAGTCGGGGCACCACCGAAATACTTTTACCTGTGTTAACAGGAAGGTCCGGAAGACCAGAATGTGATGTTGGTAGGACTCCCTTTGCAGAGAATCTGTACATGTTTAGCTCCTCCCCTGATGAGTGTTCACTCAATGAGGGTGAAGCTTACCCACGGGAACAGAAAAGGTTCCCGTCAAAAGTTACCTGCACCAATACCTGCATTCTATCACCTTACTGATGAGCTCAAGAAAATAGGGAGAGTGTATGTGTGTATATGTATGTGTGATTGGGGTGAAATGTGTACCACAGCAAAGGAACAATCAGTATTTGACACTTCTGACCCCCTTCCTAACCTCTGTTTTGACTGCCTGGTCAAATTGACCCAAACAGTAATATAAACATGCAGAGGGGCTGTTGCAAATATGAGAAATTAACCATTTTCCTATACATTGTTTATACCAATTAAGCCAAGCAAAAGAAGTTTAACACCAAAAAAATAAATAAATAAATAGTTGAACTATTTGATTTAGATTTTTTTAAATCTAAAATGAATCAATTTGACCAGCAACAGACCAGGAAAGTTAAGCTAAGCCATTTTTAGCTTGACTGATTCCTTAAAACTCACAAACTTTAATTTCTAGAGTCAAAGTTAATATGAGAGCAGTTTAACAGTTCATTGGCTGTGTTGCTTTGTTAGATTCATTTAAAATATCAAGGCTTGCAGGAGTGTTTGTTTGATTAACAGAAGCCTATCAGTCAGCCACAATTGTAATAGCACGCCTTATTAGCAAAACCAGATTATTACAAGCAAGTCTGTTCTCATTCACTTGACTTTGTCTAACTGTTTAAATTATGTTAGGAAATGTGCCAGTGCCCCTAGGCAGTGGGTCCTTAGTTTAATTCCTAGCTGGTCGGACCATCTGCTGCATTTCATTCCCCCACTTTTTTTACCCACATTTCTTGTCCCTCTTCACTGTCTGGCAAATAGAGGCATGACATGTCCCAAAAAAATAATCCAAAAAGAAAAGAGGGTAGAAAAGGGACATACTCAGAGGAGAAGAGGTTGCCAGATTCTGGCTTTTAATTCCTTCTCTGGGTAAAGCTCTTAGATTATTTTTCAATAATATATCTCACTAGTGATTTTTTTTTAGACTCAGCTGCTTCATGTGGCTATCTTTAAAACCTTGCAGCCTCATGTAGGATACAGATTGTCTGTAAAAATGTTGTCCCATAACAGAGCAGCAGAAGCAATTTGAAAAGCTGCCTTTCACAGGTTGGGAAGTACTTCTGGACTGAGCAACTCAACCCCATAAACCTTTGTTCACATGCCTGTGTGGATGACATGCCCATAAACAACCTGAGTCCTCCACAGTTTTTTTCCTGGGACTGATTTAAAAGGTAAAATATGGCATCAGCTGGACCTATGGTAACCAGTCATCCCTTTACATGAGTTTTCATTTTCATGAGAGATAAAATGTAGATATTATGTCATACTTGTAAGTGAAAATGTAAGTGACCATCCAGTTAAAGCAAGAGCTGAGCAGAATATGTTTGTGATTGAAGTGGTGTTCGTGTTTTTTAGGATACAAGGAGGTGAGGTATCATGAGGAAGCTGTGGGTGTGAGTAGGCAACTGCACAAAGAAAAAACGTGTTTACACTGTTTATGTTTGGAACATTTAAGTCAAGCCTTTGAGCCTTTTCTCTTAGTTTGGTTCAATTGCAGGATTTAAAAAAAAAAACTAAAAACTTTAGGAACATTGAACACCCACTTTAGAGAAATGTGAGTCTCAGTTGAACTTGGTTTAATTCATGAGATACTTCTAAGGTCTACATGACAGCTGCAGATCTGATTTGTATCACTTTTTCTTGGTTTTGAATATTATAAACGGCATAGGAGGGGGAAAAAATAGAGCCCAAGTCCAGTCCACTAAACTCTTGTGTTTACTCTGCGCAGCAGGTTGCCAGCAGCTTGTAATGGTGAAACTAAACTGATTAAATAAAATAAAGCAATAAGTCTCTTCCAGTCTAGTTCAATAGAAATCATACTTTCAAATATTACTGGGTGAATATTCAGTCACTAGCTATTTGTTATAGTAGAACTGACCCTTCAATGAGATTGTCTTTAAATTTCCTTCATAAACCTTTTAATCAGGACTGAAATTAATGCATGGATGAAGGTTAATAAATGTACTCATGAAAGCTTCAAGTTGAAATTTAAATTATCCCAATACTTTGGACACCAAATAAACTTATGAACAACAGTAAAACCATCAGGGTGGCAGTTACAAAAGGGTATGCAGCCATGCATACATGCTATACTAGTATGGTGACTTAGATGGTAAACCTACTAAACATCAACTTGCAAGCATGACCACAGTGAGCATGTTAACTTGCTAATTTTTCATGTAACTCAAAACACTTCTGCAGCAAGTCACTAGTATGGCTGTGAACTCTGTTTTACTCTGAAACTATACTTACTGGCCCTATATTAGACACACCAGTTCAGCTGTTATTGTAGGGGACACATCAGTTTGAAAGGGTGGTATGACAGCAGGGCATAGGACTCATGGACATTCTCACACTGCTAAAAGAATCAGTCATCTACTATCCAAACCACCTCTAAAATTAATCTGAGGAATATAATATTGAATCCTTACTGTGTCTGAGTGATGATAAGAACTGTCCATCTAAAGTCGAATGCCCTTGGATGCGTGTGAATGAAATTTATGATCCATGAGGAATTTAAAAATCTCATTCAAGTGTTTTACCTCTGCTCAACAGTTTATTCAGATCACATATCAAAAACCCAAAGGCATAAAAAAAAAAAGATCAGAGAAACATCAAACAAACATGGAGTAGAAACGTTTTTTTTTTCCATCTGTTAAAATCAACAGTGCAAAGCCGACTATCCTACACTGTTGTAGCGTCAACACAGATTAATAGTAATATTAATCTTACCACTAGTTTTAATGTTAAGATAACCCCGGAGCACCACCCTGCTTTTTGATATGGAAGCATGGAAAGTCATTCAAAATCAATTAATCAGTCTCAGGATGCATTTTATGAGTTCTTGCTTGAATTGACTTTTCATGATACACCAGAAAAACCACAAACAACTAGATGGATAAATATGAATATTTATTAACTAGACTACAAACTAAGCTACACAAAAAAAATTTAATATGAATAAGGACAAGACAAAATAAATGTGAAAACAAAGGTGTGCAAGTATGATCAACCAACATTCATGTGGCAAAAGGTAGAAATAAGGAAAATGACACAAATCAAACTGGGTTAATTCATTAATGTTCAAGAGATTGAAGAAAGAAATCCTAGAGGACTATGTTTGAAGGTCTGTTTAAGACGTAGGCCTAGACTAATTCCTGAGGAGGGACTTAATTCACTATCACCGCTCTTATATGACACCAATCATGTTTCATATAACCTGATGAGGAGAATGATCCTGTTAGCGGATCCAATGTTTCACTGAGGTGACTCGCGGCTGGTCAGCTGGACTGCTCCAGAAACCAAAAGAAGCGAAGTCCGGTGGAATGACCCTTTACGACGCTTCTCAAATCTCCTGGAAGTTTGTCCACGGCTCAGGCTTGTCCAACCTCAGAATGGGATCTGCAGGCTCCTTTTATCTCAAACTCTCTCTTGGTGGCCTTCCTCCAAAGGCTGCAGGGACTGGTAAAAAAGCAGCAAAGAACTTCTGCCAAATTAATCCCCGGAGTGATTGAACCATTAAAAATGTCTTAGCTTTGAAAGCTGGAAAATGGAAAAGAAAAACCTCTCGAGTTAGTTCTGTTAAACGTGAAACACCGGCGTGTAACTTGTGAAAATCAATAAACATGAAGCTTAGTTACAAGAATGGACTCAAAAACATGTAAATAGGTGGATTCTATATCAATCCATTTCTGGGTTCAGTGCCTGACCATCCTCATGGTCAGTTCTCTTTGCTGCATCTTTTGTTCTGTTCTTAGTTCTGTCCATTTTGTTGTAATGGAAATTTATTTATATAGCACTTTTCACAGAGAAATCTCACAAAGTGCTTCACAAAAAAAAAAAAAAAAAGACATAAGATCATACATCCAGGTTGTAGGCCATTTGTCTTTCCTTATAGCCTAGATAACATCTAAGTCTCATCTGGAGAAGCCATGAAAATTAGAGTAAATAATCATCTAATTCTCTAATCTCACCTTTGGTTGTTATGTTTCCTGCCAGGGAATACACTACACTGTTTAAAGAGGATGTGCCTTGCTACTGAGCCTAAGATATGAATCCAATAAGGAAGTGCTATAAAGAACAAAAAACACTGATCACTAAGAGTTGTGTAACAGCTTAGCAGATGGAACCCACAAAGATGTCAGAGACCTCAGGATCTGGTAGATAAAGCTTTATTTAGACAGACAGGTTCCCTGGAAATGTCAGGTTTGGGCTGCTGGCTTCTTCTGTGGAGGCCAGAGAAGAGGTGAGTTTCTTGTAGTACTTTAGGAACGGTTGAGTATAATGGAACGTACCGGATGATATAATGAGATCCTTGCCGAACACCTCAGTAGAAAGATGACTGGTGGAATATGGAATGCTGACAGAGGTAAACGGGTAGGATATCCAGAGTTCCTAAATCCTTCTAGTGAAAACAGGCCAAGTCCAGAATCCAAAATCCAATCCAAAGTCACAGTCCAAGGTCCAATATCAGGAAAAGCCACGAGAAGGGGGAGACAGGATAACCAGACAGGGGGCAGGCAGATCCACAATCCTGGGAGGGAAAACTGGTCATACACTGAAGGCACACAGGTTGATAAGGCTGGAAACGAACAGAGAATTCTGACAATCTGGCAAGGACATGTACTGACACTGCTGCTTAAATAAGGAGCAGCACAGGTGAAAGACATCAGCAATTGGCAACTGGGAAAAGCCACACTCAGCACACTCAGATCATGACAATGTGATTACCATTAAAACAACTTCACATATGGAAAGTAATTTTTTCCTACAAGTCATATGATGTCATTAAACTGAACTCAATGGTAATTATCTGGAAAATAAGTAGATTCCAAAGAGATAAACTTTCACCCAATACAGTTTCCTGTGTCACTATGTACTTCTCCACCCAACTACAAAAAGTCTGAGAAAGTGTCGGGCTGAAAACGGAATTTGTGAAACCAATGGCTGACATTAAGGGGATCACATTTATGGTTGAGTCCCATGAGTTTTACACCCATCATAGGAGCTCTGCTTCAGATTTGGAAATTACTAAAGTAACTAGCACTAATTGTTAATTGCTTCCACATTCCTCTCTCTTCTAACATTTTAAGGCTTCCCAGAAATGTGCAATTGTATCATAAAATAGCACTATCACATTTTTCAGGTACCTGAAAGCCTTTTAATAATCCCTCTGATCTTATTACATTGTCTGCTTCTTAATAGAACCCCTGCTGAGTCCTGCAGAGGTTTTGAAAAGTGAGGAAAATCAAATTAATGTTAATATTTGACTTCTGTCTTTTGGCATCCTTTAATATTTTCATGTTATTGTGTTCACACTTGAAGTGAGTTTGGATAAGCTCAGATGTCGGTATGCATACTCCTACACAAGCTGGGATGAATATGTGTGTTCTGTTTCAAGGTGATTTGGTGCAGCCTATATGACTCTGTCAAAAGAAATGGACGTCAGTATGTGGTAAGATTAATTTTGGACAATGTTACCCATACAGCAAGCTTAAAACAGCTGGCAATGGTCTGAAGCAATGGCAAGGGGATTATCAGCAGTGAAATGTGACATTGCATATAATGGGCTATAAGGGATAAGCATTAAAAACAAACAACAAAAAAGAAACTGTTAGACATGGTTCTTGAGAGGTCGTCATTTATCTAAATAAAGCCTTAAATGATCCAGATTTTATTTTCTACTTTGCATAAAACATTCATCATTTGGATCAATTTATTTTATGCCTGCAGTGAAACCGTTTAGACACAAGTGAAACCAAAGAGAACACACAGCTAACTGCACAGCAGTTGATCATCAAAGTATATTCTGCAAATGATTACTGTTGCCATAAATAAACCAATAAACTCAATGCAACTGTGGTGTCACACCCACACCAAAAAGAAGGTCCACCAGTACAAATGTGAAAACTTGCAGCTACAAGCTTCCATGTCTCTGTTTAATATGAGCTTTAACTGCAGGGAAAAATGATGATCCCAGTTGTAACATTATCTGCACGCAGCTGTGTTTTTTTCCTTTTCCTTTCTTTTTCTTGACATCAAAATGTACCCACGAGGATGTGCAAATCTTTGCAAGGCAGGGAAAAGCAGCATGAAAGTCAGTATAATACCAAGTTAGAGAATATCACACACTAACTCAAAGCCATAGCTTCTGAATGAGGAATACATTTCACAAACATAACGGCTGTGCTATCGAAAGACATTGTTATGATTCAGTTAACTATCTCACAATGTTTCAGTGTTCAATTTACACTTTCTGTCACTACGTCCTCTTTGGATATATAAGTATGCTAATGCATTTACTATGACTGCATTATTATTTTAAGCAACTGCAGAACAAAGTGCTGATGAAGCTGTGCACATTTGTATGAGTGTTGCAACTCTACTGTGTATTCCAGCAAAACAAGCTCATAAAGATGACTCCCATCCACCAAGCAGTAATACCACTGTCATAATGGACCCCTTGGGGCTACCTCACAGAATACCCTAACCCAGGCTGTGATTGCTCTTTATAATATAGCTTTAATGAAGCACTACTGCTGATTCGCAGATTTCAGGGTCAGGGTGATGGGTGCCTCTTGCATTAGGTGATACTAAACAGTACAGTGATCTCGACAGCTAATTAAAACTAACTGCAACACAAACCCCAAAGAAAATATCTTACTGCATGCATCAGAGACAATATGAGAAGTTTTATTTTAACAAGAGGATTCCACAGAGGCTGGTCATTCCTATATGAGACAGCCTTGTGTGAGAATAAATGAATAAAAAGTAGTCAGTAGAACAAAAATAAATTACAGGAGTTGTGTTTTTAATTACTTTATTTGAAAACTATTAAAAGCAGCTCTACAAACAACTGTGTCAAGCAGACAAAAGTGAGTTAAACCTAAAATGATCTTGTTTCCCTGTCTCTTTCTTTTAAAGGGATAACATATAATGTTTTAAACATTATTACACCATCAAACAACAATTTACTAAATGAAGAAATTGTTGCAAAAACGATATTACTGGACAATCTCTCTGTGTATTTCATATTTCCTTTTCATGTTATGGAGTAAGAATATTGCGTCTTTGTATATGCAAGCTTTTCCTCTAGTGAATAAATTACATTTTGATTTTGATATTCCTGCAACCTGAGATAAAAGATATTGCTCTTAA
>JAOXYM010000009.1:19829797-19845113 GCA_028567055.1 Leptatherina wallacei | reverse complement strand
TAAATAAGAAGGCCCAAAACCATTAAGACATTTATAAACCATTAGAAGAACCTTAAAATCAATCCTGAAGCGCACGGGGAGCCAATGCAGTGATTTTAAAACTGGTGTAATGTGTTCCCGCTCCTGCTTTCATGGTTAGCTTTAGGTAGAAAGAATAAAAATAATTTTAAAACAGTTAAAAAGACTTTAGAGCCTTAAAAGTATTTCATAGTGATGAATATAGGGAGAAAAAAAAGATGTTGCGGTGGAAGGGCATTTGTTCTGCCAGGTAGACCAATATAACCTCAACGGCAAAGTTATCAAATGATAGGCCAATATCCAGAAATTCATTAAACTGATTGTTTGGGGAAAAAAAGAGAAAAGTCTCTCTGTGCAGGGAGACACACACTCATGTAGATCCACGGTTGGAAAGGGAGAGTGTGTAAAAATTGGATTCAGTCAGTCTGAGGGCTGATCAGTGCTTCGCTAATGGAGTTCTGCAGAGTCATAGCTCTCTGGTCTCCTAATTGACTCAGTGTCATCTACATATCATTTACATACTGTTACCCGGGGCGACGAGGTGCAGGAGAGGCTGATATGTGTGTATGTGCATGCTTCTGTGCGTATTAAGTGGAGATGAGTGCAGTGTAAATGCTGTTAGATGGACCCATTAATCATGTGCTTAACCTCATCAGGAACTACACACATACACACAGCGTTACAGTAAGAGACGGTGGGAGATGTAGTGAAAGAGACATACTGAGTGGAATTGGGAAAAAGGGATAACGAGACTAAATGAGAAAAACATTCACAACAGCTGTTAGTGGTGGGTGAGTAAATTTGTAAATCTACCAGTTGGCTGCTTGTTCAGTCCTCAGCTCTTCCCTCTTATATATCAGAGTGAAAAAGAGGTTCAATGTCTCTCTAAAGTTGACATTGGAGGAAGAAGTTGATGTGTATCACCCATTTACTTGCACTGAACAAAGATTTGTGTGAAATAAACTAACAAAATGTGTCATCACAATAATTAAATCTAGTCCCTGGCATTGTTAAACACCAGGAATATATCAGAGCACCTTTAAAGGGAGGCATCTAAAATTTAAAACACAACAGACACAAATTATGATAATGATCATAAAAACAATAAATCTGTGTTTCTGTTCTTCTAAATAAACAGCAACAGCTGAGTAAAAAAGGGTATGGTGGAATGAGAAGAAACAAACAGAAGTTAGTATAATCTGTACCTAGAAAAATGTGGCGACAGTCATCATTAGAGATAGAAAGAGCAGCAGTGATACAGATGGGGGGGGAGACAAAGTTATAAACTGAGCAAGAAACCCATTTTGTGTATCCTAAAAAGGAAACCAAATCCAGTCTTATCCCATTCCCTTTTTAATCTGCCCTACAAAGCTAAGATGATGGAGAATAATGAGATTAGGGAACAAAAAGCAGAGGAAAGCAATGGGACACGCACCTAGAAATACAAATAGAGTACATCCTGTTTTCTCAGCTGGTGGCCAAAAATGAACATGCCGGTATTAAGATATCTGCAGGTTATATCACTGGCCAAAT
This sequence comes from Leptatherina wallacei, assembly GCA_028567055.1. Classification (NCBI taxonomy): domain Eukaryota; kingdom Metazoa; phylum Chordata; class Actinopteri; order Atheriniformes; family Atherinidae; genus Leptatherina; species Leptatherina wallacei. The sequence goes on along the minus strand of JAOXYM010000009.1, from coordinate 19,843,562 downwards.
CCTGTCCTTCCCCAGTACAACACAACATAAAAAAACCTCCACAAGAGGAAAATGCTGATTCCTATTTGCCTACAGATTAGAGATGTTAGCAAATAAATGCAAATAAACAGTTAATTCCAATCCTAAATCACACTGTAACAAATTAGAGTGCTGATTGTAATTCAGCTCAGAGGCTTTTAAAATAAAACCTTTGCACTGTTTTGCAATATAGTCTTAACCTTTCTTTAAACCATCTGCATTCTGTGACTGATGCCCTTCTTTCGCTGTCTGTCTTTGCTGTCACTCATACAACACTTCAATGATCTACACTTGGAGGCACACAGACAATGCAGTAACAAATGGTCGTGACCCGGGAAACAATCCTTTTGCCACAGGAACCATGTTCAGTCCTGTATGACAGCAGCCATCAATCCCCTTTTAAGTGTCCTTCAGCAGAGTATGAAATCCCTTCCATGTTAGGTCCTCAAGTATTGATTGAAAATATCATGCGATAGAGAATGAAAAAGAAGAGAGGAACATAGTAAGAATTTTCTTTGTGCTGACCATGAGTGTGTTAGGAGCAAGGGGATACTGTTAATATGTGTGCACATGCATTAGTTCATGTGTTGTTTTTAATTGTTTGATGAAAGATGTTTCCTAGCATGTATGACAAGACTTTGAGCAGGAGCTCAGCAGGAGACGAGGTAAAGGGAACCTTTAGAGAGACGGTGAGAGAGTGTGTTGATCTTGTTGAACATAGAGAATGCCAACAGAAAAAAGATGAAAGACAAACTAGAGAAAAGCTGGAAGTGGGATGGGAGGTGGAGAACAAGAGGCTGGGTCACAAAGAAGGAAAACCAGAGGAAGAGAGAGAAATCCACCAGAGGTCTGACCTAATGCGCTTTAGTAAGAGGACAAATTGAAAAGTAGATAAAGAATGCAGTGGGGGGGGGTCATAGGTGATGCTGTTGATCTTTTTTGGTCATAATACACAGAAAACCTGTACATTGTACAGCACTGTGTATTGTAACCAAAATACCACAGGTAAACCATTGCCTTTGTTGCCACCATTATAGTCCAGTCTGGCCCAAAAAGCTCTGCGTAGAAACTCTGGAGCCCTGGAAGTTACAGTCAAAATGCAATTTTCCTTCAATTGGCCTTTCTTTTTTTTTTCCAGTTTGGTTTTCATTTATGCTTTTCAATGAAAGAATCATATGTGTGGACACTAGCCATAACAGCATGCAGTCCCAAGATATCTTCAACGTTACATTCACAAACCCTTCCAGTCAGCCGTGTTGTCGTATCCATTAGTGATGCATTTGTTGCAATGAGCGGTGGCTCTTAAAATTTGCAGCTTCAAAGAACAAAGCCTTTTCTTTTTACAGTGAGTCACGCATCACTTCTTAGAGAACAATCTTTGCAAACATAGAAGGGTTTATCATCTCAGGCACTCATTGCATTCAGGGTTTCTATAATTTATACTTCTATAAAATGTCTTCACTGCTCCCACTAGTAAAGAGAATTCTCATATACTGTATGCTCCAGAAATTACCCTTTTTTCTCATCAACATTTCATGTGGTTAGTGGCTCAACTCCTGTGTTGTGTGTAGTAGAGGTACTAAGCTGTTAGTTGTGATTGAGAAAGTTGATATTTTTAAATGTTTTTGTGCAGCTGTAACATTATCTCTCCTTTCAAAATGCACTCTTTTACAAACTTTCAGGAGCTGGTGGAGGCACTAATTAAGAAAATCTAAGGCTTCTTAGAAAAGCTTGCTGTTACTTCAGGTGACAAGCTACCAAGCATGGATGTCAAATCTGTATAATTTGAATAATCTAAGCTATTTTGATGATTTACTGGCTATAATTTAATTGATGCCTGTATGCATTTTATTACTGTAGCATAACTCACTCATAATGTAATTTCTAAATCATTCTTATAAATTTATTTGATACTGATGTACAGGAGAAGGCAAATTAACACAGGTTTCATTATCATGGTTGTTTTTGCACATTCATAGCAGATGGTTGTCAGGAAAAGCCAGATTGTGTTATGGCTTCTGTACAGTCAGTTTGATGCAGATACATCGAACCAACATGTTTTGCTATGTCTGTTACCAAAATACACACTCATGCACCCATGACAAACCTGAAACCACAGAATTACTCCACATGTCAAAACCCCAATTGGACTTGTACACTTCTGTGCAATTGCACACTGTACAGGCAAAGCAGATCAAAATTTTCATTCTTAACAAAAACTCTTGCGCACATACCTTCACACGCAGAGTGAGTGAAGGTTATTAAATGCCTTCATATCACAACCACACAGCTCTCACACTTCAAAGAAGTGCATTGACCTGAGGCGCACAACGCAATATAGAAGTCAGTATCTCAGCTTAAACACACACACACACACACACACACACACACACACACACACACACACACACACACACACACACACACACACACACATTTATGATTTATCAATACAAATGTAATTTACAGCTTGACCGTAACAATTACATACCTAACACACACAAAGTAATTGCAAACTCAGTGTCAGTTTTGCAGAGTGTCACTGTGCATGACACATAAAATGGTCAAAGTTAAAACCATTGAAAACTCAGAAGTGGTTATTTCTTTATAGCAGGAAGCTCCATTCCTGCTAAAGTTAGGAACTTATCACTTCACTGAGAAGAAAATGATAAGCTGACTGCTCAGTTGACCTGAGTGATAACTCATGCATCTAAAACAGGTGCTTATTGGATCAGCTGTTTTCTCAGGTAGTATGGAAAGGCTACCAAATACATGCTATGCCAGGTACTAGAGGGTCTTAAATTTGGCCTTTAGACTGTGCCATATTGATGAACAGTACAACCTGGTTTCCAAAAACGTTATGATACTTTTAAATGTAAGACATAGATTAAAAAAAAAAAAACGCAAGTAAAACATAAAGAAAATTGAAGTGTTGGTTACATTCAGGCAGCAATACATCTAAAGATAAAGATGGATCAGAGGCATGTTACCACTTTGTTACCCCACCACTGTTTTTTTGTAACCCTTTTGTTTTTGGGTACTGAAGAAACCATTTTCTGTAGTTTAGTTCCCTTTCCTGCTTGATAAAGGCTTTGAGCTGTGAACTGTCAGGGGCTTCCTTTGTTGTATTTTCTGTTTCATAATGCACCAAATGTTTTCATTGAACGACAGGTCTGAACACAAAGGCCAGTTTAGAACTCTGGTTTTATTTACTGAGGAGCCATGCTGCTATATAATTTACGGGATATACATAGTTTGACACTGTCTTGCAAAAATGAGATCAGCCTTCCCTGAGAAATGGTTCCATGACAGCTTTAGTGGTGGGGTGTCGTTTTTGGATCATCTGCAGGGCTGGTGGGGGAGGGCTGGATCAGACTGGTGTAGGCAGCAGTGCCAGGTGAGACTGATAAGCGCAGCTGCAGGGAGTTTCTAATCAGTCTTTCTCACTCTTTCTATTAGGTACTGTACTGCAGCTCAGGTGACATCCAATCACCAGCGCAGTCATCTGTCAGTGAGCTTATCTTTTGTACCCTGTTTACAAGTTCAGTGTGCAAAAAATATAGAGGGTGTTCTTCTTGTACCTGGGCAAGAAATAAGGAGCACTTAGGCATGAATTGTAGTGTTAAACGTTTTAGTTCTTGGCAGTAAATATAAATGTGTGTGTAAAAAAAATAACTTTTCTTTTTCTTTTTTTCTGTTTCCTTCACACAAACAGACACAACCTATCTATCTCTATCTGCCAGAGAAACACTGTACATTAGCAACGGTAGCATCTGGTCAGAAAAGAGCAGAGGAGTCATGCTATTATTTGGTTATCCAGCACAGACAGACCATATGGCATACTGTGCAGCTTTGCTTTCACTACAGTGTATCATGTCACCTCTGTAGGCGGTCATGTCAAGGTTATTACATTCTCTGCTACAAGTAACATGAAAGAAGGACATTTTCCTTTTAAAATAGCTGCTTTCGTGTGGTCACTTTCATCTAATAACCGAACCTAAAACATGACCATCCTGGGTCTGTGTTTTTAGCATAAAAATCTAAGGAAAGATTTTTGCTCTAACAGAGCAAGATGACAGTGTGACTGTAAAAAGCTGAACTAGTCACTCACTTTCCTCTGGAGATCAGTTCCATCTGTCCCTTAGTGTGTCCGTCTGACTGCTAAACCAAGCTGTCATAATGACCTCAATTAAAGGCGAGAGGGTAAGAAGTGTTGAATGATGAACTCTTCCATACATTACAACACACTGCATCCCATCTCCAATACTGAAAAAAAACGTGTGGAGCGTGCACATGCACACAGCAGGAGGTGGAATACAGTCTCTAATTGGAGTGGTAACAAGCTGCCTGTCAATCAAAACATCTTTCCTCAGTTCATGTTGGTATCCTGTTCATTCTGGTCCAAGCTTGCTGAATTTGGTAGGTTTATCACAGAGCATGTGTCACAGTGAAAAGTGATACTGAATGTTAAAGACAGTAGTTTGGATTTCCTCATTTGACTTGACAAGAACTTTGTGGGTATAATAAAATTATGTTAAAAATATATTTTTTCTCTCTTTATGTTTGTCCACTTGTTTGGCAGGTCACCATTGAAATTTACTCAGTTACAAGTCAACACTAAATAAACTTGACAGACAAAACAATCTGAAATTTTGTCCCTGTAAAATGTGTGATTGAGTGGAATGTCTGCACAGATTCTGCATGCAATAAAAAGGTGAAATGGGTGTTTTGTGCTCTGTATTTATGTGCAATATCTTTCTTTTATTTATCTTTATTCAATTATTCATGTTCTTCTGGAAAATACAACAAAAGTGCATCTTTTCTCTTGACATCAGGCAGTTGTCATAATGTTTTCAACATGTTTGTGTACACGTAGTCCTAATTGTAGTATCTATAAAAGGACTGTCTTTGTGAAGCATGTAGCTGCCTGTCTGCATCTGTCTCAGAGAATGATCAAGGTTTAACTCTCCATGAAACTGTAGCTGTAGTAGTAATGGAAGAGCTGCTTGACTGCTTTCTAAAAAACACAAGAACCATAGCATCCCTGAACTACCACAGTTTGCACATAACAATTTGGACAAAACTGACTTTATAAAATGTCGCAGAGACCAGTGATTGCCTTTTCCGAACTCTGATATAAGACTTGTGGAAAAAGTCTGGGTTTTAAGCAGAGCAGCCCAATCTCAGGAAAATTGGAGCGAAAACTGACCTAACTTGAAATCCTTCAAGGACCTTGTATAACTCCTTCACAGGGAAATCAGAGCAAAGTTGACTCAGGTCATCTTCCTCAAAAAAAAATATACTTTTTAGCTGTAAAATGAGGAAACAGCTTTTCCACATCTGCTATGTATAAAGCCATATAGAAAAATGTCTATCTGGCTGTAACTGTCTGTGGCACACTTGTGAATCCATATCAGTCTGGAAGAAGTTTGACCATTAAACTAGTTTGCCTTTTTCTTTAAATTTGTTCCTGTATGTTTACAGATTGGCTAGTGACCCACTGTCCTGCTGGCTGCTATTTTCTTGGTTGCTTTTTGGTGTGCAAATTAATGCAAGATATACAAAATATTCAGTTATTCATTCTGTCATAATAACTCTCCTTTCATGATTTTCTTTTACTCATTATATGAATTTTCAATTGTAAAATCTGTTTCATTGCATGCTCTATAAATGAGTTTTGTGGTGATCAATTTTAGTTCAGCAAGGAGATATCAGATGGAATCGAGTTTATTGATGTACAGGATATGAATTTAACACAATCTTTTCATGGCAATTAGACTCCATGTAATCATCTTAGGAGTGACATAGAAAAGAAGGAAGAGGATATGATAGGAGGTAGCAGAGACTCAGCTATCAGGAATAGGTGGAGATAGGGAGGAGGACAGTTGCACGAAAGTTATTCTGGAGGGAGAGTTACTCCACAAAAAGATTTTAAAAAGATGAAAATAATTCTGAATGGATTGAAAAGTAGCAGGAGCAAAACCCATTGGACCAGAGTTGTAACAAGAGAATTAAAAATGAGGTGAGTTTGACAATGTGGAAAAATGAAAATGATGAAGCGTATCAGGATTAAAGAATAAAAAAAAACCAGCCCAAGCACCAGAGAGAGAGAGAGTGCGGGAAAAATGGAAAAACTCTTCCTTATGCATATCCTTCATTTAAATAATGGTTTACTGGTACAAGCAAGGAATTAATGGAAAATCACCATCACACTGTCAGCAGTGGAGAAGTGTCTTAACACTGACCCATCCCTTGGGTATAAGGCAAAATGAAAAAAAAAAACTGGCTTATTGTAATTTCACAATTATCTAAAATAGTGCCAGACCCAGATAGCCCAACAAAATGATGTCCTAGATTACCAAGCTTGCTTCATCACACAGTTTATTTTTGTCATCATATGCCATTTTCCGCATAAGGGTTATTACCTCAGCTATTTTCTTTTTCTTTTGTACAAACAAAATAAATAAAAAATACCAGTCAAAAGTTTGGACATACTTTCCCATTGGATTTTTTGGTAAAATGTATCCAAACCTTTGACTGGTATTTTTTATTTATTTTGTTATAAGGGGGGGATTTAAAGCTAGGGGTGGCCAAAAATCCCTGTGAGGTTTCGAAGTTCTGAGCAGGAGGGACATTTAAAACCATTATAACTGAAACACTATGTTAAAGAAGATGTTGAACATTAAAGTTTCAAATGGAAAATTTTATTAAAAAATGGAATAAGCTGCAGCCCATTGATAGTAAGTCAGTGACTAACTTCATGACAAGCTAGAAACATCACTTGTCAACTCTGATGTTTCACACATAATCAGATATCAGTTTTAGAAGTTGCAGTGGTAAACTTTATTTGCTTTGATATATTTTACATATAAATACTTAATATATGATATATCACATATATATATATATATATATATAAATAAGTACTTGTAGTACATGTAGATCAGATAAGCCTATTAACTCCAATGAGGATGAGGGAGAGGAACAAATTAATCATTTGCCTGGATTTAAATCCTGATTCCATAGCCTTTTCAAAGTGGAATCTTACCAGAAACCAAATGAAGAGGCCTCTCTGCTGTGAGACTGTTATATGTTGTGAGTTAATTAATGTGATGATAACATGTGAAGGCTGAGCTTTATTGAAGTGGCATACTGCCAGCTAACTGCCCAGATGATAAGGAATGATTAGTAAGGCTTACCTCATCTATATATTTTTCTTTTTTAAAATAAAATATTACTGTCTCTGAATTACTGTTTACTAAATCAGATAAATATGTTATGTGTAGGGCATATCTGTGCTGTAAGAATCCAGCACTGGCAAAATAAACAGAAGAAGGTTGTTTTCAAATACATGTATTTCTACAAATGTCCTACTTCAGAAAAAATACCTATTTAACCTAAAATTAAACAGTTTTCAAGAAGCAGTGACTTATTCTGCAAATGAAAAGGATTATAACCAAAGCTAGGTCATCAGGTGGGAGAGCTGTTTTTCTGATTATCACCGTAACATTGATAATGTTCAGTCCTTGCCCTTAGACTTCATGCCAACTATTAAAATTGTGATAACTAACAGTTCTGTAGGCACCATTTATTACAAGTGCATTCAACTCGTTGCTTCACCTACACAAAAAAGTTCAACTCCTTGATCGGAAGTGGACTGTTGCCAAGCAACATTGAACATTGGTTTGCTATACTACTTTTTACAAGTCTTGCTATTGCAGCCATTTCTTGTGCAACCCTTGGAATAAGACATTAACAGTCTCTGTAGTGTCTCCTGGCAGGTGCTTCATCCACCATTGCAATGCCCTTGGGTTTTTTTTTTTTTTACAAATATATGTAGATGGTCTACATAAACTTTCTTTTAGCAAAAACTTTAGGACCTCCAAGGACCTTAGATGGACCTTAAAGCATTTTACCTACAAAATTCACATGAGTTTGCTCTGAGGTTCCTGTGGTCCAAGATGTATGTCTCTGCCTCTTTGCACATCCTGCGTAACATGTGGGACAGCTGGTTTACTCTCAGGGAAACACTGGTATACCAGAGGCTTTCTGTCACAGCTGTTACTCTGCTAGGCTGCAGATAAAGGGTTTTTCCACAAGGCAGAATATTGCTTTGGTATTTTTTCTGGAAACTATATCAGGCTGAGGGGATTTCCTTATTCTTCAAAAAATGCACACCTTGGAGTTTCTCTGTCTCCCCCCTCTCTGCCTTCTCGTTTTTCGTTTTTCTTTATTTCTGTTTCTTTTATTGCATAAACTTTATTGTCTAATCAAGAGGTTATAGTGAGATTTGGAGCAATTTTTTGAATGATTTTGAAATTTATGTTGACTGATGCACAGTTAGCAGCTATCCTCACTCCACCTGTCATACTCGTGTGAAGCTAACCCCTATAATGATTGACTGTCACATGTGAAGCAATTTCAACTGGCAGAAAAGCAGCATTGCTGAGTGTGATGTGTGTGGGAAGACCGTGAGGAACTGTGGCAACATCACAAAGCTTGTTAAGTTGCTGAGACTTCATTACTGCTGAAGGTAAGGTTGTTCAGCAGACACCTGATGAGAAGAAAAGGTGTTGCTAGGGTGAGACAAACCTCAATCTCTAAGTTTATTCAAGAACTGCTAAACCAAATCAAACTTCTCGCCTCATATGTTTTTCAAAAAATTATTATGAAATACGATAAACCTGTTGAATACAAGATGTTCTCTACAAATGCAACCTGTGTATTACAACCCTTCTCATATCTGATAAAATAGAATACAAATGTAACACTATTCACAAGAGTTCAAACAAGTTGCAACTACAAATAACACATTACACAATGATGCTTCAGGAATAAAAACCTCATAAAGGAGATATTTTGTATCAGAGTTTAATTTTTTGGTAGTGTGTATATAAAAGGAAAGCGTCTTTCAGCACCTGTCTTGTTGTATGAACATACAGCAGAAGTGGAGGAGAATGGCACATTAAATGAGCTTCTAGGCAGCAGGTTTTTCCCATTAGCCAACATCCAGTTAATAAACACTGCTAATCAAGCAGAGTGGAATTTGAATATAAATAGTTGCTTTTGGAAATTTGCTAGATGTAAATTGCATTTATAACTATATATTTATCTATTTCATCTGCATGTTGTACTCAAAAAAAAAGAAAGAAAGAAGCAGCATGGTGCCAATTTTTTTTCCACTATATATGCTGAATATAGTCTTTCGTTTTAATATATCAAAAGATTTTCTTTTGTATATTGTCAAAGCATTTTGTAAAGAAGTGTTTATTTGTTTGAAATCATGAAGAATTGTATGAAAAAAATTTTCTTTGAGTGCAATGTATTTATTCAAATTGTGACTGCAAATAATTTTCTTCTGCTTTTTTCTGCATTGCTTGGTAGCTGGTTACTGAGAAACATCTACTCAGCTGCTGCCAAATTCTGTCAGCTCAGTAACTTGTATGCATATAATATAATACCTTTTGTGTCATATTTGCATATGCGTCCTCTTACATTGCAATTGTCTGACAGGAAAGAAGCTCAGTTCACTCGTGCTGAACTGTAGAGGAACCAGCTGTTTCCTGAAGTTGTGTGCTTGATGTGGGTGGTCATGGCCTAGCGTGTGGCCTTGTACTTTCTATGAGACTCTCTTTGAAATCTGACCAGTACTAAAGTATAAAGACATTCATTTTATGCCAAATGTTGCATGATAATTATACCTATCGGTCAAAAATATGTTTGACATTTGTTTGTCCACATTTTAGAAGTTGTGGTACACTTGAATTATTGTTCGGTTGTCATAGTAGATAATAACAATCAGAGTTATTCAGTTAATTTAAAGGCATTTCATGTATTTTTTTCATTCTTTCCAATATATACTTAATCAAAGCCTACTGGTAAAAGGTAGTTTGTTTTTATTAATGTCTTTTAGTCATATGACAAAAGACCTGGGGTGATGGCCAACTACAATGTCAGAGTATACATTGTAAAGTACACAAGGAATAAAAAATTATGAGGCTAATGAATAAGGGGTGGATGCACAAGTTAAAGCAGATATCCTCAATGCTGGACCTTGAGGGCCAGTATTCTGCAGGTTATTGATGTTTTCCTGCTGCAACACACCTGATTCAGGCCGAGACTTGTGCCGAGCTTGACATCAAGCTTGACACAAGTCTGCTAATCCTGCAGAACATTGGCCCTCGAGCACCAGGATTAAGCATCCCTGAGTTAGAGGAGAGAGGAGTTGTTTTTGAAGGGAGGGATGGATGAAAGAGGTTATCCTGAGTTTAATGTCACACAGAGCATGCAATACAATGAAAATACCTAGAAAAAACAGCACGAACATAATGAGGAGATAAACAGAGACATGTGTACAAAAGTAAAAAAATTTAATAGATCAAGAGATATTAAAGGCCCACTATATAACTTTTTGACCTTAAAACTCCGCTTTCAGTATTCATTTGATGGCACAGTTACATCTATTATGTGCATTTCTAGGGCCGTTGCAGTCACGCACCGCCCTGCGGCTGAGAAACCACACTAGAGAACTTTACATCCGGGACGCTGCTAAGTTTTGCTTTGCCCATAAGTTACACGCTAGCACCAAATGTAAACAAACTGGTCGTTTTGAACGCACGTTGGTTGATTCAGCAAAAAAATTATTGAAGACATTGTCGGAGGAAGAGAGGAAACTAAGGAGAGCCAAAGAAGAACAAGAGATAAGACAAGAGTCGGAAAAAGACTGTTTTTTACTGTCTGGAGAGAGCTCACATTACAGGTAGGATCCAAGATGGATGCCGAATTAGCCGTCGATAGGGGGCGCATCACTGAGAAAATAGCATAAATTATATATTTTCTCTTTAAGGTGAATAAAATGTTGGAAATCCTGAGCCATCTGTGTGCGTCTGCTCAAATGCTTGGCTACGTCAGGTTGACACCTGATTATCATCCTCTTTGCCCTTCCTCCTTTGTCGGACATCTTCCTCACCTTGTCTCGACCCCTCATCTGCCAATTCCTTCCCTTCTCCATCTGTTGTGCAGTTTAAATCTTGTTCAAAAAAGGATTGCCTTGTTCTATGGAACAACAGCAGCTGCATAATGTACTGAAATGGCAATATTTGCACAGCATAGGTTAATCATGATCTCTGCCCAGTCTGTCCTGTTCAGAAGTGCAGCAGGAAGAGGAGGGGGGGGGGGTAGCTTCGGCAAAGGCTCGGTCCCCCAAGGTCCGGTGCTTACTGTTGGTGATAGGTGTGATAAGGTTGGCAGAGCAGAAGCAGCGGGTGGGACAGTGTTGTTGTGTAGAGGATGTGAGAGGTAAGGAAGGGCCAAGTTATGGAGGGACTTGAAGGTGAGGCTACTGACAGCTGTTCTGAAACCCTTCAGGATTCCTGTGTTAGTTAGTCAAAGGAGGATTCGAATGCAGTCAACTTGTGGGGTGAATAGATCAAATCTGTTAACTGTACCACATACAAATCAGAATAACACAGAGACCAGCGTAAACTTCATAAAGCTGGCTTTACTTAATATTAGATCTCTGTCCAACAAGTCACTATTAGTTAATGACTTAATTATTTTTCACAGTTTAGATTTTCTCTTTCTGACAGAAACGTGGTTAACAGAAGACACAAGTGCTGCTGTTCTGAATGAAACAGCAGGCTTATTTAAAGATTTGATCCAGAGATTTCATTTGGTGATTTTACTTCTTTTGAATTTCTTAGTTTTGTTTTAAAGGGTGTTCCTAAAATCCTATTTTTAATCATCTACAGACCTCCAGGACATTGTCAAAATTTTATTGATGAATTTTCTGAATTATTGTCGTTTATCACCACCAATTTTAACCACTTTATCTCAATGGGGGATTTTAACATTACAGATCGTAATGCCAAGGAATTTTATTTTACATTGGACATTTTTGGTTTATTGCAAAATGTAAAAAAATCAGCCAACGCTTATGGTCGAATTTTGGACCTGGTTACTTCTAAAGGTGTTGATATTTCCTCTGTTGCGGTCACTGACTTGGCCTTGTCCGACCATTTTTGTGTTTTCCTTGATTTACTGATCACTCAGAAAGTTCAATCAACCAGCTTCTCGGTGAGGAAGAGATATATCAATGACAGAACAAGTGTTCAGTTTGCAGAGGCCATCTCTATGTTACCAACATCAAGATCAGAGTCAGTTGATGAAATCTTGGATCAGTTCAATTAAAAAATTTTGAATGTAATGGATGCTGTTGCGCCGATAAGAATCAAGAGCACCCAGAGGAAACAGAAAACACCATGGTGAAAAGCCTGTATGGTCAGGAACCTAAAGAGAGAATGCAGGAAAACTTCAGCATCCATCTTGCATCCTACTTTTACTCTGAGCTCTCTCCAGCAAAAGTCAGTCCAATGTTGACACTTGTCTTATCTCTTGCTCTGTCCCTTTCTTTATTTTAATCTCTCCCTCCAATAATGTCCTTGTGATGAATCTTTGATGTATCAGTCACTGTTTGCTTTCAAAATGACCGATATGTTGATATCCACTTGCTGTCGTGTGACGCAGTGCTCAAAGCAAAAGTCAGCTGTAACATGACTGAGCGTCCCAGAAGCAAAAGTTGTGAAGTGTGGTTTCTCTGCCTCAGGATGCTGCTGGGAAATGATGGCCTCAGGAATGTACATAATAAATGTCACTGTGCAATAAAAATGAGTCATAAAATGTTGAATATTATCATTAAATAAAAGACTAAATTGAAATATTTATTTGAGAATTTATCAGTAAGCATGACACAAAAAAAAAAAAAATATATATATATATATATACACATACACAAAATAATATATAATTTATTAGAAACCTCCAATTATCTCAAAACAAAATCTACGAATATGTGAAAATCTGTAAAGATTTATCCTCTGTATAGACATTCTCTCCAGACAAGTAGTCAGGTCATTTTGCCATTGAGTAAAGCCATGAACTATTAAAAAGAATAAAGAAATAAAAAGAGATGCCATGTTTGAATAAAATGCGTTTGATTCCCTTAAAATACTGGGACTCTTATTTAAAGACTTAATACAGTCAAAAGAATCCAGTAAAGCATTGACATAGTTATACTGATGAAGGTACAACCTTTCTTTTATTTTTCTATGTTTTTTTATAAAAGATCAGACTGAGTGGTCATAGCAGATACAAACGCATGGCTTCATGGTTCACACACCAGCACACATATCTACTGGGCTGTTATGACATCAGACACAAGTAGTAAAATCTCCAGTCCCTCCACAGAGTTTGATATCTACTCTCATTGGAAGGGTATTTATTGTTGATAGCATCAGTTTTGTAAGCTGTTGTTTATAGTTATTCATTCATTTCATAATGTTTTAGAAGGGAAGGCTGATATGTAATCACTGTTACTCTTATCAGTGTTAACTGTTATGACTTGATTAAGTCAGAAGTTAACAGTACAGACTATTTGTGATCAAGGGGGCGTTTTAAAAATATTTTGAATTTGAGTTAGTCTGTGCCTTATTGATGGGTCATACTTCCGTGAAGGTACACATCCATGTCAGTCCATAGAACCACTCATGATCTCTATCCATCAAGCCCCGTCCTTAGGATACACTACACATGTTACTTTTTCTGAGTCTGAGGTCTCAAAACCGAAGCAGCTCTAAATAACTAAATAACCTTCCCTTTTGGGGAACAAATCAAATCAAATCAAATCAAATCAAATTTTATTTATATAGCACCTTTTCCTACATTGCGCATCTCAAAGTGCTTCACATCA
>JAOXYM010000009.1:19809828-19820305 GCA_028567055.1 Leptatherina wallacei | reverse complement strand
GGGGACGAGGCGGTGCAATAGGCCAAGCGGCGCCAGAGGTGCGAGGGCCTCCATCGCCGCTCGCGGCTTTAATTATTTTAATATTTATTGCTCTCAGCTGGGACATCCTGACCTTTAACACTCACTTTGGTACAGCTGGCAAATCACAATGCAAATTTGGCATCAATGTTGGATCGTTTGGGAGAAGGAGAGTTCTGTGCTTACAGTTCAGTCATGCTCCCTCCTACCACTTTAGGCTAAACCTGCAGCAGTAGCGACTGCTGCTTGGCTAATGCAAAAACAGGTTAAAATGGCTAACATTTGTAGATATTTGCAACACCATTTACAGCCATCACAACCATTTCACACCGTAAAATTGCAAGAATTCTTAATGAAGTTGGCCCATCTCTGGGTAGGCGGATCAGAGAAAAGGCAGTCCTCTCAGGATTAACACCTCCAGCTGCACCTGTGGACATTCTCAAGTGTGAACACCAGGGGAAATTTTAAACACTGGCGACTGGGATTCCTCCAGACATCTTTGTCTCATCTTTAACTTACAATGTTTCCTATGTCTTTCAGTGATGTCTCCTACCATTTTTTCCCCCTGTATCTGTCCCCAGAGACATGTGCCTAGAAGAGAGAGAATATCTTCCAAAAGACATAGAAATCCAACCTGCCACTGAGCATGTTAGCAGGGGAGTGAGTGCTGAAAGAAACAGACAGTTACAGGCACAGTTAAAAATAAGTCATATTGTCAGCCAATAGTAGTTAGACTTATAAAAATACTGATTTGTGGCTTCTCATGATGGGAAGGTCATTGATTTGATTCCTGGCTGCCCCAGCCCGTGTCGAAGCATCCTTGAGCAATATATTGACTGTTACATTGCTCCTGGAGCTTTCATCAGTACACGGGTGAGTGCAAGGTATTGATATCAATTCCATGTACAAAATGAAAAGAGAAAAGAAATGTATATATAAATTGGTGAGTGGCTTGTATTGTAAAGTGCTTTAAATGACAACATTAGAGCATTATTTACCTTTGTGATTATATGATTATATTATCAAATTAAATAAACTTCATTTATATAGTACCTTTCAAACACAAGCGTATCACATAGTGCTTTACAAAAGACATAAAGCAAATACATAGAAAAAAACAACTGTCCAATATATGAAGGTAAAGGAAGACGCTTGTGGTCCAGTCCCTCTGGCTGTAAAGATGGATTCATCAATTCTTTGTGCAACACTTTGACTAAATTTTGAAAGGTGCTAAAGAAAGAACATTATTACCAGGCTAAGTTTGTTTTTTGATGCATTTAGAGAGGATATCTGTTTGTTTGTACAGGCCTCTGTCCAGGGATGGGCGATAGAATGGTCACAATTAAATTTACATTGATCTCAGTGTTGAGCATGCAGCATTTTCATTTGATTCATCTACTGTGGCAGCAGTGCATCACTCAGCAAAATCTAGTCCACTAGTTGTCAGTAATTCCATGCTAAATTGGTTGCTAATCTCCGTGAAAACCCAAAAGAGAGAAAAAAAGTGGACTGAGGAAGGAAACTGAGCTGAAGTCACCACATTGACTATGCAGAAAGCATGAACATGTGGGCCAATTGGACTCCACTTACTGCACCAGTTATTGCAGTGCAAGTGTCAAACAGAAAAGCATCATCTCATCATTTGTGACTGCCATCTTACATGAAAAGTATTCAAAATGAAGCAAAGGGATTGAAACAGCGGTTTCAAATGTCATTGCAAAAGACACAATGGCCTTTGTGATCATTACTTCTATACATTTTAAAGTGACAACATTACCAAACCCTATATGCTAATCAAAATCAAGACTAATTAATACACAAAATAATACTTTGATAATATTTTTTTTACCTTTTTGCTCAATCTTACCTCTATTGACTTATATGATTTGTTTAAAAGAGCTTTGAAAGCTACTCATTGGATGCTACAAGATTCTTCTGGGTAATCTAACCTTTGTTTTCTATCTCTCAAGGTAAAATCTCAAGGTAAAATTCAACAAGTACTCGAAAATGTATTTCAAGCATTCTTATAATTCATACTACTATTACCAAGGACACTTTGGCAAGAGTTCATGCTCTATTTGACATATTCTTGTCTCACAGACAAATGTCTCTGTTAAGGCGTTTTTAAAAATATAAACTGTATATTGTTTGTTTGTTTTTTGACAAGATTTAAGTACACAAGGTAAAACATTTGCCTGATTGGAAGATGGTCTGATTAAATTATCAGTATGTTGCTGAATATATTAAAATAATAATAAGGGCCAAAACTGTCATTTTTACCGTGCTGAAAGAGTTTAAATAATTTTTTTAAACTATGTATCAACATGATGTATTTGTCTTGATTAATGAATTCAATGACGCAACTGATTATCTTTGACACACAGAATCCTGGCAATTATGACAAGGTGCTGTCAGTTCAAAAGCCTCTTGTTTTATTCATCCACCTTTTCATGAAACCTTTTAACACACACACATGCAAAGGTGAGTGTTTAGTTCATGATGATAATGACTTACCAGGATGTTTTTGACTTTATTTTCCCACTCTGCTGCATTGGTTTCGTGTTTATAGGCTTATTTGCTCCATAATACACAGCTCCAAGTGTGAAACATGAATCTCATTTTAATATGAGGATCATTCTCCAAAGTAAGACCCCTGGTGCCACATTTTCTAGAGCAACTGATAGCTCATGGGATGATGTATTCCGCCTCCTCCACACTTCTTGCATTTCTTTTTCTGTTTTTGATGGTGCTATAGTGATGTTAGAGTAGTCATTCCACCTCTCTGCTTCTGTTAGGAGAGATATATTTTACTTTGCCTTTCATAATAAAATATCTATTCCATTTCTCTCTGAGTCACGTATCCTTATAAAGACAAAAAAAAGACAGGAAGGGACAGGAAAAAGTTAATGATGAGGGTGAAGAAGATAAAAATGGCAGTGAGCTGATCTGGTGCAGGCTGCAAGCTAAGATATAACCAAGGACCAGCGTAGATATGGGGAGCCGAGAGGAGTTGCGTGCAGGAGATAGGGTGTTATAATTGAGGAAAAAAGCAGAGTCAGAGCGAGATGTACAGATTAATGGACTGAAAGCTAGGAAAGAATGAGAGGAAAGATTAAGAAATGAGCAGAAGAGATAAAAGGGGATGAGGTAAAGAAGAAGTCAGTCTTACAAGTACTTACTTTGAAGGAACCTTTTAAAAACAGGCAATTGAAAACATATCAAAGAATTCAGGAGACAAGAGAAAACAGTAAACTCCTTTTTGAAGAAGATGAATGTCCTTCCAATAATGTCATTATTTCATTGTTATAATTTAGACCTTTAGAAACAGTAACTCCAATCTTTTTTCTTTTTTTTATGTGTACATATGTTTGGATATTGTCCTAATGCTGATGTGAACATGTTTGAGAAAAGGCAGATTGGAGTGAACAATTTGAATATTGCCCAATACCAACAGATGGTATTGGCAGATATATAGAGTATGTTATTTCGTGTTGCATTCAAGAGTTATTCACATTTCATTTTGGTTTTCTTTTGGGTTTTTTTTTAAAAAAAAAGAAACTGATCCTTGTAAGTATTAAATAATTATTTAAATGCTCAAATTTTTAAAAGGCTAAACAATGTTTAAACATGGATTTTTGTTGTTATGTTTTGCACAAATAATCCTGAAATATTAAAGTAAAGTTGTTTTGAAAAACTAATGATTTAAAAAAAAGATTTTTTTGACACAATTTAAAAATAGAAACATTTTAAAACAAGCATGTTTTTTTTAGAACGCATTATGCTTTTCAAAGAAAACAAGATTTGCATGATAACATATTTTAATTCTAAGTGTCAATAAGGCGAGTGAGATCAAACCAAAATAAAAAGTCCTGGGTTATCTGTAATCTTCCATTTACAGGTTGTCTCATGTTGTCCCACATTGGTAACTTCAGTTTGTGATGCTGCTCTCAGGTAGACAAGGTGAATTTGTCATCCTTGATCAGTGGTTGTCACATACGGCCGAACTAGCTGTTGTTTATCTGCAACGGTCCAGCATAGCATCATGCCTGTGCTGTGGATGCACTAAAGTGAAATCACTGATATTATTTCACATGGCTAAGTTTACTCTTCCGACACAGATCAGAGTACTTAACTTCTATGCTTCGGTCGACTGTGACATTGTGCAGACATGCAAAGAAAATGTCATTTTGTTGTCCTTTTTTAGGCCTGAGTCACAAGTCAAACTGCTAAACATGGGTCAGATTTTATTTTTTTACTCAGTGAATAAGTAAAAAAAAGTGTAACCAATATTTCTTTAATCAAAAAGTTTAAGTGGGGTGCATTTCATAATTCCCTGAGTATATTAAGTTCTGTATTCCCAACAGGAAGTGCAGTCAGGAAGTTTTTTTCACAAGTGGAGATCCTATAACATTACGTCAGATTCATAATGTCAAAAAAAGTAATAAAATAAAGATTCTGGAAGACCCAAGAATTCAGTTTGAACTATTACCAATAAATTAAATGTTTCTACATTTTTCATCTAGCACACCTACACTAAGATGCACAAGTAAGATTCCGATTCCAGACACAGAACATCAAGTCATTCCAACATTTGTGAAACTGGATAATAAAAAATGTACCAACTGAATTAAACTTTAGATTTATCATTGAAATTATGGCATTTCACTACTTATATCTAACCAACTAATGTGGCTGAATGTGGAAATAGATATAAATGCCAATGAGCCTTAAAGACAAAAAAAATAAAATAATCCAGCCTTGCAAAGAGTGACCCATTTTGTTTTATTTATTAGAAAATATCCACACACCATAAAAATTACATGTACAAAACTATAGATTTTGAATTACTTTATGTACACATACAAAAGATAAAGCCCAAAGAAAAAGTGAGAGAAACACAGGAGGGGGGAGAGTGAAGTTTTTCCTTATTTTGAATAATCTTATTGGGATGGGTCAAAAGGTTTTAGGTTCTCCGTCCATGTCCATGATGTACCTCTATGCTTCCATACAGCAGGGAGCTGTGTAGCCATCACGATGGCAATGATTATGTTGACGCCGAGGAACAGCAGGGAGTGAAATTACGTGCACACATATGGGTAATAGATAAGGCATGTGTACCACACATCCCATTTACACTAGTTGAATTATGAAAATGATGAGGGAGATGCAAGTATAGAGCACCTGGGATATACAAGTGAAAGACATTTTTCAGACACGGAAAAATTTATCTTTTTCAAGACTGGACATTAAATGTGAGGTGACCTGTTATCAACCATGCTGTGTGCACGTAATCACCCTCTGTGGTGGTTCAGTAATTAGACTGAATGGCAACAGCCAAGATGTTAAAAATATAGGCTGTGCAGTATTTTACAGTCAGCATTTTTCTCCACATTAAACTAAACTGTGACTTGTAGTGTCGAACTCTTGACGTGTAAACTTAGTGATGAAAGTAATGATGACGTTTCAGATCAAATTGTTTGATTTCAATAATGACTGGTGTGATTTGGTACCCCTGCTACTTTCATTTGTCTTTCAATGCTTCATTTGTCTTTCTTTGCTTCCAGCATGTGGCTTTCCTCCTGATCACTGGGTCTGAAAGAAAGAGAGAAATTACTTGTAATTTATCACTTGTGATCAAAACTTAAATTGAGTGATTCTATTGAGTGAAGAACTTTCTAATATAAATACAGAACTGATTTGAATTATGGCTTTAACAGTTATCAACATGACAACATAACAAAGATTGACATTTTTGTTGCTGGTTAAGCTGAAGATTTCCAACCATAAAGAACTCTACACCAACCCTTGCTGGACCACATTGTCAGCTCAGGGAAAAATAAATATTGTTTTTCTCAAAAAACACATAATGCTTTATGTGTCAGAGGCTATAAATGTTGCAAGTTTTTGTGTTTATGAGCTTTTCAAAAAACAGCCCAGCCTCAAAAGAAAAATTCTCTTTTAAGTCCAAGTAATCAAATCACGAGACACAACGAAGATGCAAATGTTTATAGAAATTTAGCTAAACTATGCTTTATTATTTCTATTTATTAGTATTCTTTTTAATGTCTAAATATGAGCAATGGCATCTGGCAGCAAAGAAGAAAAGAGTCATACAGGACAGTTTGTGCTGTAACATCACCATCTACCCCTCCTGCCTCCTCATAAGTGTTTTAGAGCATTGAACAGCTGTCCAATATCTCATTTGTGTCAGTTTCAAATTATGCAAAATTTTAAGAGAAAAAGAAAAAATATGCATGCAACTTTCTTTGTTTTTTAATGTATTTATTTATTTTGAAGTCTTAAAATTTTTAACTGAAACTATAATGTAACTAAAATGTTCCAATTTGAGAGGTAAATTTTGTGCTGTGGACCCACAGCTATTTCACGTTCTGACAGTATACAACAAAGCTAATCAAGGCTGCATCTTTTTTTTTCTTTACATCAGATGAGCAGCTAATTGTGATTCTGATCATTAGGACTCCTTCAGACACTTCAGCTTGCAAAATATTTTCACAGCAGTGACTTCCTGTATGTCACTAATGAAATACCTCCACCCCATTTGATTTTGTTACATTGATCTTGTTCTGTATTTGAAATGTTGAATAGTCTTCTGATACAGAAGTCTCACTTAATCAATGCAGGTATGCCATTTTATAGTAACACAACATCAGTATTCTCATTTTAAGTGTAGAAGCATAAACTTTAAACCATGGCATCTGTTTTCTGTTGATCATGCAGACCTGTTAAAACTGTAAAATAACTACATTTATAAAGATGACTCTTGTCTGGCAAAGCTGTGATTCCAGAAATTGCTTAAAAGCCACAAGAGGCAACTGTCTTAAATCCCCCTGTTAAAACAAATTAATAATGGCATTCTACTTAGTGACGGCTATGGGGGGAATGTGATGGAAAGCAGTTGGTCGGCCCACCATCCTCCTTGTTAACCTCGTACAAATCTCCCACTGCTGGCCTCATTAGTACTGTAATGTGAACATGCTGAAATGATTAGCTGTCACATTGTGAGTGGTCCTCTTGGGGGAAACCTGGTGTTACTCACAAATTGCACATTGAGTGGCTGGCAGAACTATAGAACAGTTACCTTATAGTAAATATATTAATAATAAAACAAGTGCATTCAGCTCTCCCTGAATATAACAGCAAGTAACAACATATTGATTAATACAAATAACTACCTCTACTTCTTGGAAAAAAAGTTGGTAGATGCACAAATAGAAAAATGGAATATGGAGAATAACAGCCACTGGTTACTTATTGGATCATCACTTGAGCTGTTCCAGTATTCAGTATCACAGGTGAAGAGACTATCTTTAGCAATGGCCAATCAATAAAGCTAATGGCAATCCCTTCAAAGCACTGACTAGGCACAAGGACTGTTGTGTTTTTATCTCATCTTCATTTGTCCTTAGCAGAGTGAATAGATGAGTGATGCAGGGAGTAAAACAAGTTTGAGGTAAAATGTTTTCTATCTAAGTTTTTTAAGCTAATTCAATCTGCCTTAAAATGTGTATATATGTGGCATTTGTTCAGTGCTATCAGTCGCCTGAATATTTCAACTAATCTGACTGGTGGAAGAAGTTGACACTGATAAACACCTTCGCAGAGCTAACCGTTTTTAAAAAGATCAGAAAAGTTATTTCTAAATATTTCAGTCTGTTGTTACAGTGTCTTTGCTCTCTACATCTCACGTGATGTTTTGGCATTCTAAGTCATTCTAAGTTTTCTAACATATTATAAAGCAAACATAATCAGAGTCTGAGGCGAGTCTGTAAAGATTTCCTTGTAGCCTTCTGCTGTTTGACTTCTTTTCACACTTTACCATGTTGAGATGATAAATGGTTGTTCAGGTTATCAGGCAAGAATTCAGGGTCCTGCATGTGTCGAAGAAATATTTTCTCTATAGTGGCAAAGTACTTTCTGATGTTTGTTAATAGTCTATTGTTTTACTCTGTTCTATTGAAATAGTTTATCATCTGTTCAATGACTCCTATGAAGGATGTAGAGGTTATGTAAGCACTGACAAGCCTAGTAAACTACAATTCAGTCAATTTTAATAACTGTTTCATGACAGACCATTTATTCGACCAATGTTCTTTATAGCCCGCCCATTTCAGTACAGCATTCAAAAAGGTGGAACTTAAGCACTTTGACTATGTGGATACAAATTTACCATATCCATTCAAGGAGTAATATCAATACCACCCTTTCCTAATTTACTGCAATACATGCATGAAATTATACTCACACCAACCCCGATTTCTGCCTAGATGTTGTGTGAACCACAACTTCATTAGCAATATGTATATTTTTTATTAGAATTGATAGTCTGCTGATGATTATTTGAAAGATGTCCAATCCTGTGTAGAGGAGGATAAATTGATGCTACCACAGCATCAGAAATGAAGGTAAATAAATGTCATTATGTAAAGATGTATTCCCCAACATGTATGGCATCATTTAAAATGTGTTAAGTAATGTAATTGATGATTGCAGAGACAAAAATGATCTGGGATTCATTCGTAAAGAAGACTACCAGTTTGTTCATGATCAGCACTGCAATTCTTAATACAAGATATGATTCCACCATGTTGTGACAAACCACACCTTTATGTTTCTAAATACCATTATGCATATCTCCAGCCAAATGAGTAAATCTCAACACCAAATATAACCTTTCCCTGCGATAGAATTTTTCGCATAATAAGTAAATAAATAGCCTGAACAGAAGTGTGGAGTTGACATTTTAAATCAGAACCTCGGCTGTCAATATCAAATTTCATTCTGTCACCTGAACACCGTTATTTGTGGAAAGCGTTCAATCTGCCAATAAACCAATATGGTACACTTTTTGTTTCAATCATTTAAAAGATTCCAGTTTCCAAAGCCGACTGTCTTGAGCTTCATCACCTAACTTTCCCCAAAACACACAAACTTCCTAAGAAAATTAAACTAAAACAGCAAAGTCTGATGCCTAAATTTAAATCAGCCTAAGACTGAATCTAAAAAGAGTCCTACTTGCTTTGCTCCCTCAGGAAATGGTCCTTTGCTAAGAGCTAAATGAAAGGGTACCAACATGGAGTTCATTTAGTTCATAAAGAGGTTTGCATAATTGCCTATTACTATTATACTTATTGGCTATTACATTTACACTTTGTACGTCCCTTGCAATGCATTATATATTATTTGCAGCATATTAAGATGCAATTATGGAATATTAAAAAGTGACAAATGTACAGCAAGACACTACATACATTGCAAATATTGGACTATTGTAAGGAAGACTTTAGTTACAACCCCTGCTGCCACATTTGATGCAGCCCCATACATCAAACAGTTCTAGCTCTGCCCTGCTAAAGAAATGCATGCAAAGCTTTTGTGTGGCAGTAGAGAAAGGGACTCACGGATTATATATCACCAATGCTGAGCCGTAAATTTTCACCATTCAATTATAGCTTCTATTTCCTCAGTTATTGCTGCAGTACTGACTATCCTCACATGTACACACATAAACAACCACACACACACATGCTTCTCTGACTTACAAAGCAATTGACTTTTAAAAGTCTGTATTTCAGGAAATGTCAGCCAGTTAGAGTTTTTATCATGATTAACTTTTTTACATTGTGGTAAAAATGGTCACAAATCACCTCATTTGAATGACATTCTCTCAGTACCAATTAAAATATTCAGCTGTTCTGAACCAGAATTCTGCAGCATGCTAATGTCTGACAGATGCAGTCCCATAAAATAAAAATGAGCCATAGCCGCCCAAAAAAACATGAAGTAGATTCAGCACATCTTCATGATGTGAGTAATATAGTTATTGTGAATTATTAAAATTGTGATTACTGAGATCTACACAACACATCTGGTGACATCAGCAGAAAAAAAATTATTGCTTGAACACAACATTCCGTTGCATTGAAATGAAGTATTATTGTGTGTTCACAGCTTAGGAAGATGTGCTCTGGGTAGGAAATGCCTGAGAAATACATAATTAAGTCATGAACATAAGTCAGTTTTACAAACGAAAGTGAAAACTAAGCTTTAGTCATGTCTTAAGGGTGTGTACTGCGAGATTGGGAATCTGTTAGCAGTATTTCAAGTGAACTTTATATTACAGAGCTACTATCACACATTCTGCACCGAAAAATGTGATATAATCTTATTCTGTTCAAAACTTTGGATGAATCATCACATAGTCCTCCATTCTCAACATCATACTATCACAGTGGCATCAATTGTTAAAGGAACAGTTCAAACATTCTGCTGCCATGCAAATACATAATATGCATCCTCAAAATATGCCTCAAGAAGTGTCTATTTGCAGGCAATGCCATGAGACCATATTGGTATGAAGCACATACAAAATGCAGACATTTGGGAAATCTTTGTAATATGTTGCTATGACATGCACATTATCCCCCATAATGCATCATCT
>JAOXYM010000009.1:19780676-19792491 GCA_028567055.1 Leptatherina wallacei | reverse complement strand
CTGATTGAGAGTTACAGAAAACAACTGATTGCATTGATTGCCTCAAAGGATTGCTCAACAAAATATTAGCTTATGAGGGTCGTAACGTATATTAATTTCTCGTATTTTTTTGATGGTTTATTAAAAATATTTCTATTGAACCACAATGAATAACAATGTCATGATTTTCATCAAATTTTTTATATATTATTACTTTTGTTAGTTTTAACTTATTTCAGTGACATGCGATTTTTTTCCTTATTTAATGGAAGGTTATGAATAATTTTGTGCACAACTGTATAATGTGTCATAATATGTGTCAAAATTTACTTATATGGTAAATGAACTGTACTTGTATAGTGCTTTTCTTGTCATATGACCACTCAAAGTGCTTTGACACTACATGTCACATTCACCTATATTGGAACACACTTGGTGCTTTTCTAAGTATTCATACACCTGATAGGTACATTGGGAGGCAATGGGTTCAGTGTCTTGCCCAAGGACATTTTGATATGTAGTCAGGGGAATTGAACTGCTGCCCTCCTGTTTAGTAGATGACAGCTCTATCCACCTGAGCTACAGCCGCCCCAAGCTAAATGTAATCACCGTAAATGCACATGATTAAGTGATGATCAAGTGCATTTGATGACTGCTATTCCATCTGTGCTTAACAGTCAATGTAACATGTCTGCTGATATGCTGCGTTTGATTTTTAACAAACTTTTGTTTATTATGACCAAGCATATACACTTTTGTCTCGTGTGTCCAGTATGGTGAGGGAGAAGTGAGGAATAGGGCTTGTTTTGAGGCCATATTACCTGGACACCTTGCAATCAGTTAGTCAACCATGATCTCTGTTTACCAATGTATTCCAGTCAGAGTAAAGATTGACTGATATTGTGTTGTGCAACTGGATAATGATCCCTAACATATCAGCAAATCTACAACAGAGCGCCTGAAAAACATAAAAATAAAAATGTGTTATAATCGTGTCAAGTCCAGAGTTCGACCCAATCAAAGTGCTGTGGTGGGACTTTAAAAAAGCTGTCCAAAACAGATGCCTGCCATAATTTCTCCACAGGGTTGTGAGACCAATAATATCATGCAGAAAAAGATGATTAAAAGGTGGTTTCTCCATGCAGTAAAATGATATGGTATCATTTTGGCATTTTGACTATGTGTTGTTGTTAATCTAAAGTTTTAATACAGTTTTTCTCCAATGCTTTGGCTCCTTTCTTGAAACAGAAATTACATTCTCAAAACTCTAAGATAATTTTGGCAAAACAGTCTTACAGTTCAGCGCAACACTATAGCTCACATGTAAAAGCTCATATCTCTCCCAAAACAGTTCACTCATGTGTCAAAACAAAATTCCTTTCTCGTATAAATAATCTCCATTGCCAACATGCATCATCCCTTTGGCATTGTGTAAGCACTGCAAGTCAAAATGTTTAGATGTTTTGTCACTACGGCAGAGGACCATTGAAATGTCCCTAATGTCCACCTCCCAGTCTTAGCCCAGTCCTTCATTGACAATGGTTACTGTACTCATTTTTTTTTTGTCTAGCTAAGAGAATACAATTGTGTATAAAAATGAAAAAAAGGACTTTACGGGAAGAGCAGCCTCCAAGATTTGACATCACACATTGCACTCATACTGCAAAGAAACTATAACCATTATCATTCACACACATAAAGTAACTTCCATACATCAGAGTAAAAAGAAAATGTATACAGCAAAATATACTGTAATATAAACATTAACAAAAAACAAGGAAATGTATATGTAGCCTACAGTGCTGTAAATAAGGCTTGAGTTTCACAACTAACACTTCTTTACTGGTTGCTGTCCTCACCCTCCTGACACACGTTGCTGTCTGTCTGTACACAGATTCTCGTCCACATCATATAATTTATTCTCCTTTGCGATGCAACGAGGGAAGAAACTGTGTGCATGTCGCAACCATCCTCTACACTGATCTCCTGTAATATCTTCACACGCAGCATCCATTTCATGGAGCAGGGAGCTCTGATTTTGAGCCTGATGCTCATACACTGTCCACCTCCAAGCGGAGAAAAACTCAATAGGATTAAAAAATCAGGATAGTAAGGTGGTAGGAACACTATGACTATCCTTGGATGAGTAGTGAACCAGGCCCTGATGAGCGGGCCATGGTGGAAATTCACACTGTCCCACACAATGACAAAGTCTGGTCCTGATGTTTGTACTGGTCCTGATCAAGCTTGTTTGGCAGCGTTAACTATCGTGGACAGAACCTGTCAGGTAGCCAAACTAAACATACTGTTTGATTGGTCATCTGAGATGTGTGAAACTCCTTCTTTGTCATTCAAGTTCTAGTTTCACCTGACTGTCAGTTAATCAATTTATCAAACGTTTCAAGAGTTTCATATATGGTGTTCATGGTATTAAGTTCTTGACTAATTTTGACAATTAATCAGACTGCTGTGCATGTGATGACTTATAGAATGAAATGATGCTGACAGGTTTTGGAGTGAACAACCATTAGACTGAGAATCAACAATCAGTTTAGATTGAAAAGATCTATTCACTTGGAAATTGTGCTAAATGTAGGCTACCTGTGCTAATTGTTGGTTATGTGTACTTAATCATTTGCAAAGATGTACTGAGACATTGATACATATACAAACACATTTGCAATTTCATGAAATGAATGAAAAATACAATTCTGTTGTGAACAATTGCCAAGTGGTTTGGAGGTTTGTCCATGTTGTTTTGAGAATGTAATTTCTGTTTCAAGAAATGAGCCAAAGCAATGGAATAAACTGTAATCTGATTTTAAAGACACACTACAGAACTTTTGCAATTTTCTCAGTGATGCGCCCCCTATGGACGGCTAATTCAGCATCCATCTTGCATCCTACTGGAACTGTGAGATCTCTCTCCACATAATAAACTATAAAAAGAGTCTGGAACACAGAGTTTTAAGGTAAAACAAGTTACAGTGTCTTTAAGATGTGGTAAGGACCACATTAAATTCTTCATTGATATTTAGAATATTATAATTAAGAGAGTAATGTCTTTTCCATATGATTGTATTTTGCACTTCCTAATTTTTATAGTCAGAAAAACAGCTTAATCAGACACATCTTTTATTCTCAGCCTCATCTCGGATTTTAACAAATTTCAGCACTCCAGTAGCCACTACTGTTGAAACAATAAATACAAGAGAAATGAAAAGATTACTTTACAGTGAATGCAGGTTTGAAGCTCGAGTAGCACTCAATGTTGTGAAGCTAAAAATATCCCACTGCAGTAAATTGGGTTGGTGCTGAAATCAGCGTTGGTTTGTCTGTCATTTGTACTCACTAGAACATCTTAAGAAATTAGGTTTTGATAGCAGCACAGATGTAGGTTTGTAATCTGTAGGTGTCACAGAGGTGTATTTTTATCAATCATCTTAGCTGCACTGTCCAAGGTCACCCAACTTGCTTTTGTTGTAATTTTATTGAAGTTTTTCTTCTTTCATTTTCCATGTTTTTCCTTCTGTCTATTTCAAAATTTCAGTCATAAATCCTCGCAAAAAACTTTATCAACAACTAAAGTATGAACTGAAATGATATTGTTCTTGTGGCATTCTGTAATCTTTGACATGCTTTCTACCAAAAACATACGGCTTTGGTTGTTTTGTGGTGATTTCACTTTAACCACTATAGTTTTGTGCGTGACAGATCCTTTCACGGCTTTTTATACAATACAAAAAGTTAAGGGTTCAGTCGGTGCCTAAAGCCTTAAGAATGGTATAAGTTCAAAATTGTAAATCTGATTATTTAATTTGGAGCGTTACATTTTGATGAAATTGTGAATCCAAGAGAATCTATGCGGTTTGCCAGACTTCAAAAGGAACCCTGACTAGCAGCACTGTTCTACTGAAATTCATTTTGGTTTCTGTTGCCGGTCCAAAGGAAACAAAAAAAAAATAGCAACGTGAGTCTTCATCATTTTCTGAGTGACAAGAAGAGGAGAGCTGAATGAGAGAAAGCCTATGGATGGAAACAACTTCCAAAGGACCCCCCACTTATGTTTTCCACACTTCTTTACTCCTTTGAGTCAATTTGTTGACCACAGCTGCTACAGGAGCTAACGGAGCTAGTGGTTATGAAACAGCAACACACAACAACGAGGTACCGGACTGCAGTTCAGGCAGGCGAGAAAAATACACAGAGAGAAACATCAGAGACAGGAGACGCTGAACGTCCTTCTGCTGGGATGTAAACAAACCACTTCCTTCTTGCCCGATAACTACGGATCATATCTATAACTACGGATCTGTCAGTCTTGTTTGTCAGTCTGAGGCAAACTAAGTCAAAGTCTTCATATGCACACAGAAACTTTGATATATCTGTTGACATGGTTAAACGTAATCAAGTTGTTTTTGTGATTTACCATCTTCATCTTATATTTCTATATAACGTGTAACCCCCTACTCTAATCTGTATTAGAAAATATTTGATCCTGAAGATTACAGTGAACAGCCACAGACAGAAAGCGGAGGAGTCAACGCTCTGAAGGTGGATTGGCAAGCAGCTAATAAACAGCAAATATTTTGGTTGACTCAGTCATCTGATCATCCTCATCTCTAAGTGTATTTTCAGTGATTTCTTTAACATTGTTCCCTCTGTTTGTGTGCTGGGTTTCACATTTAAAAAACTGAACAGAAAATATTGAATCAATGTACTGCTATATGACGCCAAGACCACAACGACCCTCATACGCATAACATATCTAATGTAAACAACAGTCATGGCGTATGAGTGAAATTTATTGTTAAAAATTTAATAACAAAGCAGAATATTTTTAATTTCACGTTTTTACAGCTGAAAATGTTCATCAAACGAGGTCTG
Organism: Leptatherina wallacei; assembly: GCA_028567055.1. NCBI lineage: Eukaryota > Metazoa > Chordata > Actinopteri > Atheriniformes > Atherinidae > Leptatherina > Leptatherina wallacei. The sequence goes on along the minus strand of JAOXYM010000009.1, from coordinate 19,787,625 downwards.
TCGTCGCCCCTAGTCTGAGTTCCTTAACTCATTGGCTGCCAGCATTAAAAGCGAACCGAAGCGAAGCGCCGCAACATATACTTTGCTTTGCCAGTGTCCCACTGCCCCCACCCTCCATTAAAAACTGCAAAAGACGTCTTTTGCCATCTTTAGCAGTGAACGATCGGATATGAAAAAATGTTTAAAGACATCTTTGGCAGCCAATGAGTTAAGCTATCAATATTCCACTAGTAGTGGGTTTAAGGTGTGACAATAGTCAACAATATCTTAAAATTGTGATTGTAGATACCGCTATAACATTAATTACACCAGTACTATGATTAAGATAACACTGGAACTTTTTCTCTTGCTTCTCTCTGACTAGTTTCCTTGAATGATTTCAACTTGGACATGTTAGCTTTTAGCATTAGCATCTTCTACACACCCATCACACAACAGTGTTTATTGGGACTGACAGCAGTCAATCTGAGCTTGAAAAAATTCCCAAGAGCATGGTGCAGCCTTTTTAATTTCTTCAACTTTTTACTAATTTTGAGGCTCTTTTTTTGTACGTATCATTTTCCATTATTTGTAAATGAAGCCTGATAATTTGTAGGTGCAGACAACAAACAAGACTGAGTTTGGAAGAGGTTTTATCTTAATTATAGTGCTGTTAATTCCAGGTTTCTTGTTTTACAATTTGTTTTAGATGTTTTAGAATAAGCAGTCTGCAACAACTGCAGCGCTACGGACAGAAGACCAACATATCTCATCCTTTATCTCTTTCATTATCTTAAGTGCACAAGAATGTCTCCAACGTATATTCATTCTCTCGTTCACACTCACTCAGTTTCTCATCGTTCCTCTCTTTGTTATTATCATGCTCAATTTCACACTCACAATTTCACATTGCTTATTTGTCAACCTGCATATCTTTGCGACTGACTTTTGTGTGTGTGTGTGTGTCTTCTCTATATATGTGTCCACCTACTCTTTTCCTGTTAAATCCTTACTGTCTCTCTTTCTGACTCTGAAATCATTCCTCCTAGTTCAGCTGCTTGCCCTTGTTATGTCTATTTCTACCTCCCTTATCTGTCACTCTATACCTGTCAGTTCCTTGGGAGAAGAGGGCTCTTTGGCGACAGATGATGGTCTGATTTTCATCTCAATGGCAACCCTGGAGGAAAAGCGGGCCTTGGTTGGTGAGAGTAACTCCTCACTGGCCAAGGAGTCTGTCTTTGCCACAGCACTGTGTCCACTGCTTTCCTCTTCTACCAATGCCACTGTGTCTCTCATTGCATTGCTAGGTGACATGGCCCTAGATGGTGACAACATCTGTTCGTCTTGACTGTCTGCCATCTTTGAGGCAGAGCGAGGGAGGACCTGACTGCCTCCTCCTTGTCCGTTGCTCTGCGGTCTTGGCGCTGTCACCGCCATGGCTGCTTTTCCGTGGCCTGTGCCTTGGTGGCTGTAAACCTTGTATCGGATCATCAAAATGATGATAAAAACCAGCACAGATGCAACAATAATCCCTCCAATGATGATGATCATGGTACCGCCCAAGAAGTGGCTGTGCAGTGCTTGACACTGGCTGAACTCTGTGTCTGTAGTGAATGACAGACAGCCCAAAGGACGCGTTGCAGTCAATGATGTGATGACGTCATCAAACACGGCCAGGACACATAGGTCATAGTTGCGTCCAGCGGCGAGGTCCCGGACCAGGAAGTCGTTGCTGCTGGATGGAATCATCCTGCCATGACAAAAAAAAATAAAGTCTGAGTTTCAGGTAATTTAATGGTTTTAATAACACAATACACAACAAGCAACACTTTAAAACTGTACGTAAAAATAGATTGTAGATTATTGATCCACTATTCATTTAGTTGTTATGAAACACTGCAGGTCAGCTGGAGCTGGAATTCAACAGATGTATTAAATATTACATAGAAGTTCATGAATAATCAGATTCAAAATGGCTTTTTCTGTCCCAAGAAAATGTTGTTTTCAGGATAATTAGAGAACCAGCAGATTTTATCATTTCTTAGGGGAAAAACTTAACTTGCTATTGGACATTTCTTAAAGAACAGCACTAATTTTGACTGACTAACAATCCTGTTGCACAAAAAAATCCTTTCTTTGGAGATAGATTGCTTTCCCAGTTTGGTTATTAAGGTTGTGATGACGCAACTGCAACTTTTGTTTTGACAAAGGGAAGCACCATATTTTTAAACTACGTCTGAGTCACCATGGAGGAGGTTAACGTGGATGACGAGGATACAGGCACACATATGACTGAGACTGGAATTCGCATCCAGATTGCCAAAACGAAACCAGAGCACACTGATGAACATTAGGGAAAATATGAGGCTTTGATTAAATGTTTAAAAGAAACAACTCTGTGGCATTCCTCTGTTTTAAAACAAGTTGCAATCTTCCCGGCTGTCGGCTCCCCAACATAGCCATTTGCTTATTTTTACATTGTCCATCAACATCACATTGTACAAATCTAACCAGCTACGTTGGACATTTAAGCAAAAATTACCAAAAAAATGTAGCTGCTTGATGTGCTTCCTTGTATACTGTGTGTTAAAATATGAAAGCTGCAGCAGTGACACATACATTATCATTGCGTATTTCCATGTTGTGCTGCCTGAGGCACAACAGTCACCTCACCAGCCTTATTTCCCCATAGAGCTGGAATTCATTAGTCTGTGATCTGACAAACACTCACACAGATCCATACCACACGACTGCAGAAACCACCAGTCTCTGATTAAACAATCATGACTCTTCCATTGTTAACCTCTTTCTCTGCCTTTCAGAAGGTAAATACTGTAGCTCCAATTTTATCACAGCTTTCCTGGTGGAATTCAAGAAAAAATCACCCCTGCAAATGTGCGCAGTCCTTTTTCTGTGCTTACCTTTTGCCTTTGCTTTCCTTTTATCTGTACTTCCCCTGGGAGGTCTCAAGTATAACTAGGGGGATTGTCAAACACCCATACATCATTGCTACATTTTATCTAACTCATATTTCCCTTCAGGTCCATTCATATGTTCCCAAATGTACTGTGAATCTTCCTTTGCCTATCATGTACCCTAAATGTGTTTCCATACCTCAGTGGAACCAGACTTTACAACACAGACAATATGAAAAAGCATGGGTGGGATGCTTGAGATTGTATTTGTGCTCCTGTTTGTCTGTATATTTGTGAAAGCCAGTGGGCATTGTGATGTTGGCCAGCCCAGTCTTGGTGCCAAGCTCAATGATGGCATTGAACCCCCACCAGGAAGTATTACTTGGCAGACAGTTATATGTGTTCTTCTATTTGTGTGAACGTGTGTGTGTGACCTTATGAATGTGGAGTGATGTGACAGAAATCTGGACCTGGACAGAGCTCCAGATAGGAACAGAACCAGAAAACTCTTAACAGCCCTGATGTCTCGCTGTAGGGCAACAGCATGGTTTGAAAGTAGAGCTAGGCTGTGGCTCTCATGAGCAATTTTTAAGGTGGCATTGAAAGAAAAAGAAGACAAAAAAATGAAAATAAACTTCTTTATACATTTATAAATTCAACAAGAGTGAGAGAACAGACTTGAGTTCACTTTAATGTGTAAGAGCAAAAAAAAAACAAAGAAAAAACTAGTGCTCTTTATCTCTGCTCTCATCATCACAGCCCAAGCTAAATCCTTATTTACCTGGTGAAATATTTTGGGGGATTCAGAAGGAGACCCGAACTGACAGCAACTTTTAATGAAATCCACGGAGTGCATTTGGATCTAAAAATTTTCAGTATGACACACTTTTTTTCATTTTACCAAGTACCTTTTTAAAATAACTTACATCATAGCTTTGCTTTTGTGTGTTTCTCACCATACAAGTGAGGTGTGCAGAAGTGCCCTCAGGAGCTCAGAAGTCTGACTCAAAGCACGTTATGTAAAAGTCGTGACTGATTATAATTAAATTGCCATGGAGACAGAAATAGCAAGTTTCAATATTTGTGACAAATTCAAAGACAGTGCTAACTTTTCTGAGCAAGTACAGAATCAGTTTGGATGAGGGGGCCACACATCAGAAAGTTGAAATTAGCAGAGAAAAAAAGTACAATTTTGGTGCTATTCCTTTAAATTCAAACTCCAAGCAATAATGTTTGGATACCAATGCTGCTCCTCGGGGTAGTATGAGAGGCAATGTGTTGTGTAACAACAGAGAGAAAGTAATGAACAACCTCCTGTGTGTACTGCTCTATAGTCTCAGCCAGTCCTTGTAATTTCTTCCTTGTTGTGACTTGCATTAATTTGGTTTTGTTTCAGTGAGCTTCTTGTCATGTTGATTTAAATTGTTTCAATATGACAAGAATGTATTGAACAAAATATGACAGTTACAACCTCTATGGGGCCACAAATGAATGCATAAGGAGCCATGTCTGGTTATTGGTGTTAAAACAGAAACATGCAAGATTCAGTTACATGCTTGAAATAAGTAAACTGTATTAAAAATAGATAAAGACAAGAAGCTTGGTAAAACTATGGAGTTACTGAGAACTATGGATGGAGAGTAAATATGGCAAGGCTTTGCTCATGGTTGATTTTATTTTATGTAATATAAGGGCCTTTAATAACATCTTTTTAGTTTACTTATTTGCTCCTTGTACCCATCCTGACATTGGTTTGGACTCACATTTATAAACTTCTCAGACCACTGGTCTAGAGCAGATGCCAGGTCTTGGATATCAATTATTTTGACACTAAACCAGATTGGATGAGGCTGAAATCAGCGAACCTCTTCACACTGCATCGACAGCCTTTGCCAATAATAAGTATTGCTTCCAACTACTACAGAGAGTCTTCTGATTGTGAGGAGGAGCAAATCGGATGCAAATCAGTTTCAAAATCCTCCCTTGTGTCCCTTTGCCTACAAGTGCTCTTTTCTTAATGGGGATTAAACTGGGTAATGTCCACTGCCCGGAGGCTTTGCTAAAAGGCAGCTGCATTTGGACCAGTGCATGAGCAATAGGGATGAAGAGGAGGCGATTTTGGAAGAGGATTCCACTAAACAAAATACCACCATCATCTGACTTTTTATGCTCGACAAAGGTTTATTGTGAGGGTTCTTTGTTTTTTTCTCTTACAACTCTGTTTTTGTTTCGTTCTTGTACCAGTGCTTGTCTCACTTTGTCTTATTTCAGACTTCCTTTTACACTTAACTTCTTTACCCAAAAATAACATCATATTGATTAGTCACAACCAATACTAGAGATATGGAGGACCTAAGGCTCTTGGAATGTTTACTGACTGCCCCTAAGTGTTATCAGGAATAAAACTAATCTTATCTTACAACATATGTTATAGTCTTTGATTTGCTGTTTCACCAGTACCTTATTGTTTTTCATACATTTAAAATGATCCAGTTGTGTCAGTAATGATGGAACATCTCCAACCAATCAATAATGAACCCTGATTAGTAGCTCTAATTCTTGTGAAAACAGACAAGGACTGCTGGGCCAACCAGAAACACTTCAGCAAAACCATTTGACATCGCAATCATACCAGATGGTTTGTTCAGTTAATGGACGCACACACACACTCACTACCATACATTCAGAGACAGTTAAACAGCTTAATGGATCCCCTTTCTTTCCTACAGTTCAGATTTATACACACCTACAGAGTGAAGCTAATGGTTTATGTGACTGCTGCTCTTTCACATGCTGTACACAAACAGATCAACAGTCAGTTGTGTTTTGTCACTCCTTCATTTATCCTGACACCCACAGGCACACGTGCAAACACACACACATGAATTTACACCTACACACAACTACACTAAAAGCATAGAGCCATTCAAAAGGACAAATATTCAAACCATTGCACTTGAATTGATGTGATATGGCTGTGTGTAAACATGTACGAAAATACAACCATGACAATAGTCTGATTAATGTGTTTAAACATTTATATAAGCTGATGATTGCATAAGGTGACAACCCCTCAAAATAATCCTAATTTTTCTATCCATGCCTTATACTTCTTTAACATGCCTGAGATTAAGCATGATCAATGGAAGCTTTGCATTAGTATTAGCTATTGTTGAACACTAAATTCCATATTTTGTCCACGTTTGTTCAAAGCAGATCTTAGGTGCATGGACCGTGTGGGTGTCACCACACACGGCAGCTGTTATGGTTTATGTAGCTTCAGCAGAGAAGTTTGTTTCAAAGCAAAGTAAGACTTAGACTTGATCCTTGTTGGAGCTTAAACACTTAATAATCTAAAACAGTGTTCATTTATTTAACATCCATGTTCACATTTTTTTACCAGCTTTCTTTCTGTTCCACAGATTTTATGCCGTACAGATGCTGTATAGATTTTACATAGTAAGACTCCACTTGAACAAATGGACTTATCCTTCAACATGTCTGCAGTGAGATTGATACTCACTTGCACCTTTTTGCTGGGCAGGGCAAAAAATAAAACCTACCAAGTCTGACAACCTGATCTCATGACAGAACATGACAAGTAGACAAATAGATGCTATCACCTTCATCATATAATACTTTCTAAATTAAAAAAAGTATCATTCACTTCGTCCCATCTGCCCTCTGTTTACTTAATGATACTTATCAATACAAATTCCACCCCAACATCAGCTGACTTTCTATAATCCCCACCGTGAGCCCAATGAGATTTCACAGTGGGCAGTTGGAAACGGGGAGCAACACATCTTCTCTATGGGCTGTGACAGAGAACAATCTGTTACAGCACACAACCCCTCTTGAATGCAGAACAGCTATGGTAATGGTCCAATCTCTGCATATTTTGTAGTTCACAGAAAATTGTCCAGAGGCGCAAATATCCTCATAGCATGTTTGAAAACCTCCAGGCATTATCTCATCTATCTCTGCATTTTATTAATAAATTTGTATTGACATGTCTCTCCTCTCACATGGACCCCCCCTCCCCCTCCCCCTCC
>JAOXYM010000009.1:19756691-19780576 GCA_028567055.1 Leptatherina wallacei | reverse complement strand
CCCCCCCCCCCCCCCCCCCCCCCCCCCCACACACACATCGACAGTCTTGCTTTCTTGGATTTTCAGCGCTGCTTTCATCAAAATCGCATTCAAATACTGGTAATAATTGAAGATTGCTGTCATTTCCCCAGGTTATTCCTCGCTGCTGCACAGCAAAGCAAAACTTAAGTGTGCAAATGCTCCATCTAACTGCTTGAGCTCAGCAATAAAAATTGATGATAAAAAAAATCCAAAAGAGAATTGAGGCAAATTTGCATTTGCTTTCTCTTACAACCTGAGATAAGTGAAAGTAGTCAAAGATAAATAAGGACCACAAATCCATAGTGGAGAGAGAGAGAGAGATAGTAAACTACAACCCCTGCTAAGACGAAGTGCTACAGTCAACATCTTTTGCTTTGATTGTTTTCATACTATTAAATATAACAGCCCATTGTGTTTCAAAATCCACTCGGAAACTTTATGTTAGAAAAACACGACCACCAAATATGAAAATATTGCACATAAGTGTGTTCATTGAAATTCTGTTTCTCTTTGGACCTGGTGCACTGAAAGAAAGTCCAAAATGTAGCCTAGTGCTTCTCTAAACTTACTTCTTCTATGAAGTTTTAGAAGGCATTCATACAGGGATTTACAGATATGGTAAAACTGACCAAAAACTGCAAGTTCAGTATAACTAAACAGTTCTTTTCAGAAGTCTTTTATGTGTACATACACAAGCTCCATTTAAAAAGTTTTAACAGCACACGGTTGTTATACTTCAGCTAAATCATGTTAGAAAGGCCTTGAAAGCTGGGCGGGTATTGTGCCAACTTTCCTCAACTCACACAACACTTTGAATTAGAGTTTTAACTGTCCTGCTTGGTCACTGAACCTACTCCACTCCCACTGAATGAGTAAATTGACTCTTCACCATGTGGAGCTTAGACTGGCACTGCCACTTTTGTTCACTAACAATTCCATTCTTTTTTTTTCCAAACAAGATTGTAGTTTTTCACTGCTGATAAATGAGAGGAATTCAATACTATGTTGTGCAGTTTTATAGCTGAATTTGTGGTATATATGTTATTCTAGTTTTACATTAATAAATGATATCAGTTAGCATCACAACATGATGCTAATTCTTCTAAAATAATATATTTTGAATGAAATGATAAAGACAAGTCCTCTTAAAAATCTGCTCACAAGGTGGATTAAAAGACAAAAAATGCGTCTTATGTTTACCATTTCATTCTTAATTATAAACATGATGTAAACTAAATGAATTCAAACTACATAATACATGATGTGGGCGTACACAGTGGAGACGTACGTCATGTCGTCTTGTTACACATGGCATTAAGAGATGCTAATAAACCTGTTCTCTACAGCTCGACTTTGTTAGCATTTCATAATAGTGTTGTCTCAGACGAGAACAGTGACGGGTTCATTAGAGGTACTTGTTACAACAGCAGAGTGATGAGCGGTGCTGCGCTGCCGAGTCCTGTGTGTACATGTGAGTGTGCCCAATCTGAGTGGGGCTGACATTTCGATGCCCAGTGAGGATATGCATACCCACATCTGTGTGTGTGAATGAGCCTGACATTTTCATGCTGTCTGCATTTAGCTAGTTTGATTGACGGGAAGACACTGTGTTTGTAAATACTGTCCATCAATCAGCCCCTGGGCAACCAAAATCCTCACACACATGCTCAGACAAACACACACACTCACAGACATACACTGTCATGATGTCACATTCGAAGATTTTGAGCTGTGACTGTTGATCTAAGCAAAGTGTCAAGAGAATATTTATGATAATGTGTCCTGGGTGTTTTTAAATAATTTAATGTGCCAATTATGCCTCCAGTGGAGGAAGTCCAGAGGAGAGGAGGGCAAAGGTTTGACAGCAAAGTCCCTCTAGCACACACATGCTGTCCATCCTGGTAGATATACTGCATAAAAAATGACACTCAATGTGTCGGTAATGCAAACATGGACATATGACTTGATGGATAGATGAGCTGACCTACAGAAGATTAAACTTAAATTATAAAGCGCATCTCTTAAACCTATAGCAAAGGTGTCTGTCTTAAGTCATATTGTTATTAAATAAAAAAGGTAACAGCTTATAAAATCCTTTTTAGAGCTTGCTATTTTTTGCAGAGCAGATTAACCATTAGGTATTCACAGGGCGCAGGAGACGGAATTTGATGTTACAAGCTTTAATAATGAAAAAAGGTGCCACACATTTATTCATTCTACGTGGACTTTTTCCTTTGGGACCTCACGAGCTGAGGGCCCTGTCATGTTGCCCTTTTGAAGGAGGTGAGCTGCCCCTTCTCCTGCAACTCCCCCCAAGGAACTGACTCAGTATATTCAATGTCCCACTGATTGGTCTGACACAGTCTCTCTTTCTCTCTCTCCTTTTTTCCCCCACCTTAGTCTCTACCTACATCATACATATTAATGTTTTTCTCTCCATCAATTTCTCTCCATCAATTCTCTTGCTTTCCCTCTCTGTAAGCCTCTCCATTCTGATACAACTTCTATTCTACCAGCAGTAAAATCATCAAGTATGGAAAATCTGCAAAGAAAAAGGTGGGGTTCTTTGGTATTTCAGTATCTTTTCATGTAGTTTTGTATATTATATGTAATTGACTCCATATTCTAACAATTAAAAAAAATAATCTTTAGGACTTCTAAGGGAACTCATTAGCTTGACAAACATCTTCTTACAACCCAGAGCAGATGCAACCTTATGTTATATATTGCAGAAAACTACTGCAAGACATCAAAGCTCCCCTCATGATCCTATTTGTCAAAGCTGAAACATAATTTCCTAAGCATTTTTATAGTTGGACTTTAAAACATACCCCCCCCCCCCCCTTCAAAATGGGATTCATCACATTTTTATCATATTTTTTTTCTTTTTGCACGAATGGAGAAATGCTGTGCTCTGTTGATCTACTTATTGTCAGTATGCAGCTTTACAGTAGTTGTAGGTGTATGTGTGTGTGTGGGGGGGAGGGGACTGTGTTTTATGACCCTGGTCTTCTTTCAGTCTGCTTACAAGTGAAATACAGATTATAGTCCTAAACAGTAAGTAGGTGATAAGGTAGGGATTATCAAGCAGCCTGATAAATTGGCAGCTTTACCCAAGAAGGAGCAAAAGAGCTTCAACATTGTGTATACTATAAATAAAATGGAATGTAATGTTCTAGAAATTATTTAAGCCCTGAATTTAATGAAAAATAGAACAAAGAGTAGGCTACATATCAAATGCTGAAACTGGCTAATAGTTTTAATTTGATACTAGTAAAAGATTGGAGAAAAGTATAATTTTTTTTTATCATATTATTTTTTGTATCATTATTATTATTTAAGAAAAAAAAATAAAAAAAATAATAATAATACCCTGCTACAAGGATAGTTTCCCTCTAAGAGGGATAAAAAAAGTATATTTCATTTAATTTAATTTCATTCATTTCATTCATTTATCATTTTTAGCATTATATATGTTAAGAATATTTTTTTCTAAATTGCAAATAATTAAATTACACTTCCAGTAAAATTAATTCAACATCCTGTGGGGTGGAAGTCAAATTCAATTAATTGAATTAAATTCAGAATTTTGTACAAGCCCGCTGCTTACAAAACCTTTATTTGGAAAAGGCAGTGAAAGCAGATAATTTAGAAATTGCCTATTATTACATCCTATTGTGTCAGAATGTGTTTATTTGACAAGGACATGCACAACAGTACATTTACCTCAAAGGGAAACGTGTTTGGTACCAGGCTTTAGCAAAGCTGCTAATTTCCACCTGCAGGTAGTAGTTAAAACATGCACTAAAATAAAAAAATGAAAAACGATTATAAAACATTTTAACATTAACATTTCCAAACTCACTCACCTACAGACTACACACAGATATTCAGACGAAAACAATTCAATTAATGTGTACAGGTTTATTTGGACAGAAACCAATTTTTGTTCAGGCGTGAAAACATCTTTAAGTTTGTGCATGCAGTAGTGTGAGCTTGGTATGTAAAGTTAAATCTCCACCTTTACACTTTATGGTCTCTTCAGCAGTTATTACACAGTTCAAGGGTTATTTTCTCCAAATGAATGTTTTCATGGTTGCCCACAGAAGAAAGGAGCAGATTAGAGTTGAATCTCTAAAGCAGGCTCTATTAAACAGAACTGTAAAGACATGGTTGACATAGTTTCTCTGCTGGCCAATTGTGGGCAAAATTATCGTGATTATACATTTTCTAATGACCATATAAGGATATTTATAACTGTGGCTTCCGCCAAGAAAATGTATATTCTTTTTGTTATAATTTGAGTAGGAAGATCATTTAAAAATGAAGGACATTGTTAAAACACAGGATTGCAGCTGTGAATGGGTTGGTATTACTTTTCTATTTGCAGCCTTTCATGATAACAAGTGATATTTTCTCTCAGGGTTTCTTTTTTTCTTTATTTTTCTTGTTTATTTTGTGATTTTACTTTTGTTTCTAATTCTTCTTAATGCTTTCTGCACCCCGCTGTAATGTTTCTAATGTTAAGCATATATGTGTATGTAAACCACCTTGAATTGTCATGTACATGAAATGTGCTATACAAATAAACTTGCCTTGACTACTTATGTGAATTCCTTCAAAAAGTACTGATGTCGTGCAACAATGTACACACAGTCCTTTTTTTTCTGCATGACTGTTTAAATGGTTTTCTCCTCCTCCATGCAACCCCTACGCCTTCATTTACCCCCTTTTCAGTGGTTGTACTTTACCTTCTATTTATGTTCCGTCCTCTGCCCTTCTTCACTGAAAGAGCAACTTAATATTATTTTTTTGTCAAGGTTATTAATCACTTATTCAAATGTTCTGATCTGAATTGATTTTTAATAAAACTAATCTTTTACAAGGACATTGTCAAACACAGAACAAGGACCTCAAGAATGAATGTTTTATTGCTTCTGTGAGTTTCTGAGTGAGTGTATTTGAAGTTGGAAAATCAACAGCAGTATAACAATCTAAAATATTAGCAAGTGTAATTCTGTTCTGTTATTAAGGACATAATTTAGGTTTTGTAGTTGAATCAAGCATTTTATAAGTGTAAGAAATGCTTATCCCATATAAACCTATATGATCCCACAGCATTATTATATTGCTTTTATCTTTATGTCTTCAAGGCAAAGGCAAAACAAACATGTCACTTCTTCATACCATGAATCCAGTTATCCAGAGCTGCAGACAAAATATCATTATGCCACTGTTTCAATGTGAATAGTAGGATTACAGCTCCATATGAGTGTAAAGCAGGGAAAGTGGGTGAAGGCGGGGGGTATCATGAAGTTAATGCTGAACAAATCCACACATACAGTGTATAGGAGTTCAAAATAGGTCGTTTTAAATTGGAAGCAAAGGAGCTTATAGGATGCCCTGTGGGGGAACAAGGCAAGGTCCAAACAAAGGAATCAGACAAGTATGGGTTAGAACAGTCAGCTCATATTAATGCTGAAAATAAGATTTATTGTTGAATCAGGAGTATTGAAAATTTCTATTGATACTAAAAAAAATGCATTGAGACTGAAAAGTTCATAGCAGATATAACTGAAGATTTTGCATTGATGAGTCTGAACTTCATTTGTCCCTTGACCTGAACCTGTAGAGTGTGACTTCATACAGAGCTGGATCGATTATGAAGAGCCGAGACGGACAAAAACAAAATCCAAATTATAGATCTCTTTAGTGGAGGATGAGTTCCTATTTGTATTTCAACTACAACTTAATTTAGTATTTCAATTATAGTTTTACTGGAGGGTTATTATTGATAAGGTTGAGGTTAATGGAAAATAAAAAAAAACTACTAACAGATGTTCGCTTTTGCAAATGATGATATCCATTGTTGTCATAGGATATGTTAAGAAATTGTATAATTTCTTCTGAAATCCTGCAGCAGCACTGATAAGGATGAAACTAGCATGCCCTTTACATTTTACATTTCTTGCAGCACTCTCCCGTGTTGTCTGTATTTTAATGAATGGTTAATTATAGTGTGAATTGTTGGTTTAACATTAGTCAACACCCACCTTACAAACTGTTCTCTTGATAATTGTTTATTGTATTATAAATATAGGAGACTCCTGTAATTTGTGTTCACATTATATTCTCTCTTTTTTTGGAGTAACTTCTAAGGCAGCTGTTAGGCAGCTTTTAAGGAGGTGATATCTTTCAAAAATCTAAAAATGTATGACTCATTTTAAAAGGGACAGGCCTCTCATGCCTGGGATTTTAATGTCTGAGATTTTTGATGATATACCACTACTCTTTAAGAGTGAAATCTTTCAGTAAAAATATTATGTTCACAGATAAGAGCCTTTAATGTCCATTCGTGAGCCATCGCATTATTTTATCAAATGGTACTCACATGGAAACTAAAACAACTGATTACACCACTGACTGCCTTCTCTTCAAGTTAACAAATAAACATAATAAACATTTGGCTCATAATCGTTTCATCTCTAATATCCATTAAACCTGAGATCATGAGTCCTTTTTGGGACTAACTATATATTAACAGAACACCACTTCTTTGTACACTATAAAGACAATGGCCCTGATTTACTAAGATTCCAAATAGCGAGCGCTAAATAAATTGCCCCGCAAATATTTTGCACCTGTTGTGTTTCCGTGATTTGCGGGTGATCTACTAAGATCGATTGCGCAATTGATAACGGCCGCAAACAGCCTCATTTAAATGAGGATTTAGCGTGCTAAATCTCAAATTTGCGCCTGTTTTAAAAGATGCAAACCTTTGATAAATCAGGGCTAATGTGTTTAATCTAGTTGGCTGCGAAGAGTCAAAGCAATTACAGAGTGCCTGGGGCTTCCAAGGTGTGTTAAGAGATACTGCAGAGTTTGTGATGAGACACTCGGGCTTTTACTTACGTAGACAGTATGAGCTTGGCATGGATTGGAAATCAAAGCTCAGCTAAAGTCTAAGATTTCCACCTCAGTGCCATTATTATGATATTTATGTTCTCAGATGATGTCCTCCCTTTACGCAACAGCCTGTGATTTTTCTGTGTGCACTGAAACATTTCGTTGCTGAATATTAGACCATATCAGGGTCAAGCTTCATCTTTATCTCAGAAAGGGGTCACAGTATAATCTGCTGGGTAGATGAAGCTGGTTGTATTTATTCGGGCACTATATTGTACTGCGGCAGCAAATGAAGCCGGTACATGGTATAAATCTTTATTTGTCAGTTTTATCCTGACCTGTAACTTTTCAATAGCTTTTTTATAGTGACCAATAGAATTAGATGATGGATTCAACAAAGAGTTTTATTCACCTACTTACTGGACTATATATCTGTGACACAATAAGACTAGATGATCCACAGGGCCTCAAAGTTAAGTATGCTCCCGTCCTTTCGAAGGAGCCATATAATGCATTTTGGCACCAGGCAGGGATACCAAACCCTTCATATGCATCCACATGAATGTACGCTGGCCATGGCTGACTGAGAGAAGAGCCCACGGCGGCCTCAGGGCGTGTTGCAGAGACATGCTGGAAAGGTTTCCAGCTGGCAGGAGAGCTCAGCAGGATTCCCCAAAAGGGGGCAGTGGATGCATTGGAAGATATGGCTCGTGCTTTTCTTATTGGCACCTCAAACATGAGGTGAAGAACAGAAAAAAAGGTGTGAAATCATGTGCTGTCAGCTTGATTTATAAAGGTCAGAGATAAATATGCACACGCCCATATTTGCCTATTCTAATGGAATCTCAATGCAATGCTTTCATGATATGTTTGGACATACTGACAGTCTTCTTTGATCTGAACATTAAACTTCCTCCAGAGGCGCAGCTCTCTTGTCACCAAAATTCAATGAAATTCAACAGAGAAAGAAAGAGAGAGAGGGAGAGAAAAAAAAGCATTTCAACCTACAAAGTCAGCCAATTAAAAATCTCTGGCATGACAGCAACATTCAACATAAGCAGTTAGCTCGCCTGGGCTAAAATACAATGGCAATACAAAACAAAAAGACTGTTTCCCTCCTATTTTGGTTCAAATGTTAAATAATGAATACTCCGACTTCCAGGTTAGCACAAATGAAATGGCTGTGACAAAATTTTAGCGGTCACAACAATAAGCAATAAGCCATGTTCATTGATCCTGGACATTCAAAGTGTTGATCTGACATTTAAAGTGTGAGTTTTTTGCTTAAAAAAATCATTTGCAAGTTGGTTAGGGTTAAAGGTTAGGGCTGGCACTTTTAATATTATGGTACATTTTTCCAACATGTATTGATTTTTGACAAGTGTTTACAACAATGAATACTGCCCTCTCGTCTGCAGTCCCTTTCCATGAAGGTTCTTAATTTATTCCACTGCAGAATATGTGGCAATGAGAAAAGCACTAAGAACTGTATAATGCCACAATGATAACAAATCTCATCACCATTATTAAGAGCAGATAGAAGGATTTATAATTATGTTATATTATGCATGAAGCCAGGAGATAACCTCCCTCTGTGGCAGACAAAGGTTGGACATGACATCTTGCTGCATGATGTGGAACAGACCTTGGGGACCAGGTTGTCAGTGGGTTGCACAATGCATCTTTCTTGTTGCTGATGTACATTTAATATGCCCAGTGGAAGCGTAGGAACACAGATGGTCTTTATGGCATTTGGGCACTGTTGTAAATAGGTCAGTTGATTTTATGTTGCTCTACACTTAAACTTACATACAAATCTCCAAAAGCCATTAGCAATCCATTCTGACATGCAGTGGCAATGCACACAGGTGCTCTCGCTGTTTTCTGATAAACCAAAGATAATCCTTGCTGCTAACACTTGGTTCATCAAGGGAAAATACAATTGTATTACTTTCAGCTAAACGTGATTCACTGGAAATTGATGTTTCGCCTGCACTCTCATCCAGACACACATCACAGGATAACTGTTAAAACAAACTCGGTGCAAATCCTCAGGTTTTTCCATTGTCTGTAAGTCAAATCCTTGCTGTAACTTGTTGGTGGCTGTTTCGGAAAAAGATAAATGTAGAAGAAATCTATTTTGATAATACAAACATACAATACATACAGTTAACCCTGCGACTGAAGAGAAATTATGTTCCTTATGACAAAGCACAGAAATATTTGACTGAGTTAATGCTCAGGATATTGGGCTATTACTCAATGTGTGATGAAATGGCACAACTCTGTCATTTTCCCTTAATCAGTCCTCCTTAGTGCCATATCTTTCAGTCATTATGCTAAATTAGACTATAATTTGAATTCATTTTAGTAGTTTTAAATGCACAGTGTGAAACATGACAGGGAAGTGGTTAGCGTTATTGTCACCCAGCACAAAGATTGTGTTTGAACCTGCTTATCTTGAATCTGTATCTGGGTGTTTGTTTCCACTCCTGCTCCAGATTTTCTCCCACAGCCCAAAGCAGGCATATTAAATAAATAGGTGATTCTATGTTGGCTTTAGGTTGGAGTGTTCATGGTTCTTGCTTGTCTCTATCCTGGTGTTAACCCTGTGAGGCACTAGAAACCTGTCCACCATGTACTTGCCTCCTGCCCTGTGCGAGATGGGATAAGGTCCAGCCCCACACAACTCTCTACAGAATGGAGCGGGCAGGGAAGATGAATGAATGCACACTCTGGCCACACTTCTCTTTCAAACTAAGCCATACAGTAGCTCTTCCACTACACAGCTGATCTTTTATTGATCTCTGTAGGAAATTGGCTCTCCACATGTCTTCCCACCTTGAAGAGATTAAAATTCATGGTTAGCCATGGATATAGCAGGTGTCTCAAACACCTTGGAAACCCATCTCCTGAAGTCCTCTTTAGCAGCTGCTGTTCCCACGGAAACATACATTGAAATAAATGATTAGATGAAATACAGAAACAAAACTTTTTAGATGGTTAAAACAATTATGTTACATTTTATTTTCAGAGGAGTAATCTTTGCAGCTGGCCTATGGTATAACCTGGATTTCATATTGTGACATTACCCCAACATATCAGGAGAATGAATGACATTAATGAAATGAAGTCATGACATCATGTCGTCTTCCATGCTAGTACTGTTTTCAAGGAATGGTTTATCTATCGCTATAACTGAACTTATAACTGAACATGTATAACTGAACCCCTGGCCTGTTTCAGTCCAAAACACTATATATAGTGCTGGGAATAAACAATCCATTTATCCATCTGATATACACATGTTTTTTGTTTTTTTGTTTTGTTTTGTTCGTTTTGTTTTGTGTCAGCAGGATTGGAGGGAGGTTGAATAAACTAAAGACTATGATTCATTCAGTGAAGGAAAATCTGGAAGTTTGTCTCCTCCAGGCTGTTCAGCAGGGATTTACTTTTACTAACATGCACACATGGCAAGATCAGCTGCCAAAACACAAAGAATAGCAGCTCAGATTACAACACAGAGGGAGAGTAACTGAGGCCTCTGCTAGGAGTGCCATAACACCTATGATGTTTTGTTTGTTATAAGTGGTGAAGTACAGTTCAAAACATCACATATCTAAGTTTTACTTTTATTCTGCCCTTGAGAACCACATTTTTATTATTTTTTCCTTATCTGGGTGCACTTACACTTAACAACGGTGAATAAATTAACATGATGGAAAGTCTGGTGAGAGGGAGCACAGTAGATGATGGAATCTGAAAATGTTGAACAATTTATTTTACAATAGTTTGCTCTTAATAGAGCTCAAGTAAGACCCCTGTGTGCCTTTGTAAGCCATGTAAGTTTCTTTTCATTTTATGTCCGCTTTTAGTCACTGAACTCGGATTTATATTTTATTGAGGCATTCCATCCCTCCCAAGGGTAAAAACAGTTTTGAGTGTAAACTGGATCTAGTTATATGAACAGCTGGATGGGAATCTAATTTTAGATTAGGCATTGGTAGGAAATAAAGCTCATGGGTTCAGTGTCCATGTGTATTTTCTGCATCTTTCATTACACTTTGTTTTTGTTTTGTTTTGTTTTAGCATTTAATTCATGTCTTTCTTTGTGATTTATTTCGCATTGAGTTGAGTTAGGCTTTGCAAAGGATGTTCAATTCCAATGTAATCTCTCAAACAAATGTGTATAGTTACATTTACATACATACATGTGTCCTCTTTTTAAATCACAACATGCCTTTGTTTTGCATTATGTAACATTGTTACTAAATCTATGGCATGCCTTGGGTGTGAGTGGATAGAAAGAGGCATTGCACTTTGGACTGTTACACAATGGAGCTGAGTTTGAGTCCCATACAACCCAAAATGATCCAAGGGCTACTTATCTGTCAACTTCACTGTGTTATTGACAAGTTAGAGAAAAACAAACAAACACAAAAAACATGCCTAGCCTTAAATATTATTCAATACTTGGTTACAGGTTGACATCACATAACCTGAATGAATGCTGCCCAAACAAAACAACTGTGCTGACTCACAATGTCAGCCCAAATATTGCTACATTACGATTTGGGAGTGTGAACAAATGTTTTTACATCAGGAATCAGAAATAAAATCACATCATGGCTTTCATTTATAATAAATAATTTGGATTTCAAGACCTGATTAAAAACACTCAAGTACAAACTTAATAAAACCAGTAGCTGATAGTTGTTATTCGGCTTTAAAATTCTCTCCAAGCAGGTATATATGTATATATATATATGTATATATATACATTTACAACTGTTTTTCAGCAGTATTTATCATTCAAAGTAATTCAAGAAAAACTAGCTCTACCCAGACTGTTAGAATATAATCAGTCCGCTGTTAAATCAATGAGTCACTTTCTCTAATAATGCATTCTGCTGCTCTTTCTAAAATTATCTGTCTGACGCAGAACAGTTTACCAGTCTGAGAATGTCTTATGTCTCTCTAAACTAGAGAAGTTAGTGACCCAAAAACGAATCTCTCTGCCTCCCATTGCCTCTTGCCGCCTATTCCATCACCCTGGCAAACAGGAAGAAAAAATCTGAGCGGAGATCAATGTGAGATTAGTTGTGTCTCCTGTATGTTGTGTGCATATCCTGTAGTGGAAGAGTTAAATTCATTGGCAACATGGTCAGATGATGAATATAGGCTTGAAAGGAGGAATGCAAGGATGGAGTTAAAGAAACAGGTGGGCAGGTCTGCGGTCGAAATGACAGACAGCCTGACACTAAGAGAAACATAGACAGATGTGCAAGACAGACACTAATGCATGGTCCTGTCCCAGATGTCGATTTGATTGACTACCGTTTAAATAGAAATAGTTTCATCCAGACTGCTTATTTTTCACATGTGCTCTGACCAACATTGTTCTTTAAGGCATTTATTAATCTTCATGTGGCCTTGAATTACCTGCTTATCTTATTATTTACTATTTCTAATTCCATGTTCCAGTATGCATATTTCATAAAGCTCATGTTTTGCTCTATCATACATCAATAAATCATGGCAAGCCATTGCCAGCCGCCCTGAAATAGCATCATCCATTCAGTGACTAGTAAAGTTCAAACAGAGGTGAGTGAAAGGGTTATCTGTGCCAATTTCAATCCACATGAGACAATGAGTCAATCCACATCAAATACTTTTTCATAATCATTGTCATCATCAAAATTCACTATTTCTGCTATCAACTACTTTCATTGCTTCGTGGAAAGCTGCCAGTGGAGCACTACAGTAATCTCTGGTTTATCTTAATCTCACATTAAAATAATACAAATGAGTTGCAACACTGTATGAATCAAGCAGTTGTATTGGCAATTTCAGTATCAGCAGGTAACGCTTTGATGATTTAATCTGTGCAACATGTCTTCTAGATCACAAATGAAGTGACTTCCATTCTTAAACGATTTCTGACAGAACAGTCTGGCTTGCATCACTGAACAAATATTCTTCTTTGTATATTTTTCTTTGTTGTTGTAGAGTGCAGTTTTTTGATGCCTCACAAATTAGAGTGAACTAAGTTTTTTTGCTCCACTTTTGAAGACCAAGAAGCTTTTATTTCTCAGCAAGAATTTTAGTAACTTCCTTTTGCATCAACTATCGAAGTGAAATGTTCAAGTTATGTTTATAATCACAACCTTGTGTTTTCTGAGTGAAGGTGTGTAGTTTTATTGTTTGAAAGTGCAAAAAAGAGAGCCTGGGGTGTCTGAACCGAGTCGAATGTAATACATCAAGTGTTGACTTTTTATGAAATAAAAATGATGTAGGTGGGGTGGACACTGGTAAAATGCTCCCTGGCTGTAAGAATAGACAACAAGCCAAAGTGTAACAAAGAGGGAAAAAGAAAAACTAAAAAGAAAAGAAAAAAAGCCATCATTTTAAAGTAAACATGGATTTTAATATCTATCTTGGACCGCTTTTTTTGTTGATAACCAAATATTAAACAGAGCAAGACACTCCTGCAGTGGTTAATCACCTCACAGCAGGAAGGTTCTGCTGTGAGGTGAACAGCTGAAGCTGACATATTCCCACTGTGCCTGTGTTCTGTTTTCTGCATGTTCTCCAACACTGAGATATACTGTACAACTCAGGTTATGTAGAGATGCTAAATTGGCTTATCTCTTTGTCAACTGTACAAATGGCAGGCCACATGACCTACGCCCAGTGTCAGCTAAGAATAACGCTACAGAAGCTTTAACCATTTTGAACTTGGCAACAATGTAACTCATGTCTCACAGCCTGTGTAATCTAATCATTTTAGTATAAGGGGTGGTAAAAGATCTACACCATCTCTCTTTAACCTGAAATTTCTGAGTTGGACTATTGCAAGAAGCAATTTTTCGTCCTCATTTACCTTTAATATCACTGTTGGACTGTTTGGTTAGTCCTGTCACTGGCCTTTTTTTCTTTCTCTTTCTCTTACTTTAACTTTACTTTGGTTATGCATAAACATCAAATCCACTTGATTAATTCATTGAATTAAACTACCAACTCTTAAAGAATCAAATTAGCCAACATATAAACCAACACAGAGTCTGAAGAGACTAGAAACTTTGATAAATGGAAATAAATGTTTTCATCTTTTGGAGGTTTTGAATGACTTTTGAGTGTTAGAAAACAAAAGAATTATTCTATGAAGTTTTTTCCTCCAGTTCTCTAATTGACATTGTTAATATGAACACTCAGGCCACTTCATTAAATACAAGGTTGGACCCCTTTTAGCCAAAAGCACTGCCCTAATACTTCCTGGAAAGGATTCAACGTGTTGGAAACATTCCTCAAAGATGTTGCTCCATCTTGACATGATAGCATCACACAGTTGCTGCAGATTTGTTGGCTGCACTTCCAGGATGACCATCTTCTATTCCACCAATTCCAAAAGTCGTTTACTGGATTGAGATCTGGTGACTGCAGAGGCCATTGGAGTACAGTGAACACATTGTCATGTTCAAGAAACCAGTTTGAGTTTTGTGACGTGGTGCATTATTCTATTGGAAGCAATCATCAGAAGATGGGTACACTATGGTCATAAAGGGATGGACATGGTCAGAAACAATATTCAGGTAGGCTGTGGTGTACAAACAATAATCAGTTCGTACTAAGGGGCCCAAAGATAGCCAGGAAAACATCCCCCGACAATTACACCACCAACAACAGCCTGAAACATTGATACACGGCAAGATGGAACAATGCTATCATTATTGTCTGCACCAAATTCTGACCCTACCAGCTGGAATAATGTCTAAAACAGACCGGGCAATGTTTTTTCCAATCTTCTACTGTTCAGTTTTGGTGAGCCTGTGTGGGTTTCTCCATTTCCTGTTCTTTCCTGGCAGGAATGGCCCCCAGAGCATTCTTCTGCTGCTCTAGCCCATCTGCTTCAAGGTCTGATGGGTTATGCGTTCAGAGACGGTGTTACTTGATTGTAACAAGTGCTTATTTCAGTTACTGTTGCCTTCATATAATCTCCAACCAGTCTGCTTTTTCTTCTGATCCATAACATCAACAAGGTGTTTTTTGTTCAGACAACTGTTGGATATTTTCTCTTTTTCAGAACACCCTATGTAAACCCTAGAAATGGCTGTGTGTGGAAATCCCAGTAGATCGTCCGTTTCTGAAATATTCAGACCAGCAGGTCTGGCACCAACAACCATGACATGTCCAAAGTCACTTAAAATTCCTTTCTTTTTTATTCTGATGCTCAGATTGTACTTCAGCAAGTCTCCTTGACCATGTTTATATGCCTAATTCATTGAGCTGCTGCCATGTAATTGGCTAATTAGCTATTTGTGTGAATTGAATAGGTATACCTAATAAAGTGGACGGTGAGTGTACATCTGAGAATGAACACTAAGCTCAGGACCATTGAACAATCATTGATACACAACACAGGCCAACTAGCCTGTCCTTTTAAATGAAAAATGCTCTTCAAATCCACAGATATACAAATGGGTTCCTGGAGCACAAGCAAATAATGTGCAAGGACAATGACACATACACAAACATACACACAATCACTCACAGTGTGACAGTCATAGCCATGCAGGGTGAAATGTCAGTCTCTTTGTCAAACAGAAGAGCCTGACAGAATCAATTAGCAGGCAGGGAGAATGGAGAATACTGGATTCAATTAAACTGACAGCTTTCCCCATAGGCACACCACTCACTGGGCCATTATTCAGCCAAACCGTGTGTTTGAAAGAGACAGAGATGAGAAAGATGTGTGTGTGCGTATGTGTTTATTAAGAGAATGAACTAATTTCTCTCCTTCCACCCGGGGTCACCTAGCTCTGTTGACGATTTAAACCCGCACAAATACACTCAAAATCTAATCCCTCCTTTAGCTCTCCCCACCAAACCTCAATGTCCATATTTCAAGTAGCGGCTTTGGTGTCAGTATGGCTGATTCACGGGCTAGATTAGTATTAGAAGGAAAATGGCTTTTTGACATTGACTTTGTAAGAAGATCCTGCAAGGAAATGTTTCCATCAGTCTTGATTATGGCCGAATTTACATGACTGGCAGGAAGGTTGTTAGGGGCATTTGTGGCCCAGAGGCAGCTACAGAATCATAGCAGTGGAATCCAGGGGCATTCACCCTTGGAGAAAACATGTAACATTTCAAACTTAATAAGATGAATGTAGCTGTGGATAAAATAGGATATAATATATGATGTACAGTAAAATGAAAGAACACAGCAGTTGAGTCAGGGTAGGTGTGTGGGAGTTGCATTTATTTTTAATATTGTGAGCTGAACAATTTATTTGGTCCATCTGTGAGGCAGAGTACTGTTGTGAGTGTTAGTTAGTTGCTGTTATTTATCCTTAATGTATAATTGTCTTGGTAGTGACTACTGTGTGCCCATGTCAGATAATTTCCATGCACACATTACACATTTCTACAAGGATCTCTTTAGGAAAATATGCAGTCAAATTGTGACATTTTATGTTACTAAGAGTCCCAAGCCAGACCTAATGAAGCCACCTGGCTCTTGAACAGAACTGAAACTAAAAACTAATTCTATGGAACTATTAAACTCTTTGCAAACAATACTGCAAAACTTGAACACTGAAAACTTCCCCACAAATTGCCATTATATTAGTAATCAGTATGTACCAACTCAACTATTTTTATCTCGTTGTTGGGTATGTTTTTACTTTTCCATATTCTGCGGGCACCATCTTTCCCAAACCTGCAGCATGTGCTTAAACGCAGACCCCTCCTGTCTGTCAGGATCAGAAGTAAAGGCTGAGGGAGGAGCTGAAAGCAACACTGTTGGGCTATTTGGCAGTGTGCAGGTTGCATGAGCTTGGTGATTTTAAGCTTAGTTTGATTACTACTTCATACTGGAAGGAGGTTTTTAGTTATGGTTACTTTCATTTGAGAGAAGGGTGATTTCCTTTTTTCTTGTATTAGCTTCCTTGACTTTTTTTTCCACAGGTAATCTGCTACTCCTAGAATATTCCAAGAATGAGGGGTCCCTGAGCCTATTCAGCAAATGCAACAGTTTCACAATGTACATAAAGCATTGAACAAACAAAAAAAATTATATATATATATATATATATTTTTTTTTTTTTTTTAAACAGCTTATTTTATTTGTACTCGTTTTACTTAAAATACAGCACCACTAAAGCTGCATGGACCTAACAGGTTTGTATCACACCTCTTCAGTCTGCATGATCTGACAATATCAATGACTTCCTGAAACGTCAGGTTTCTCAGTTTTGTAAATCTTAATCAGCTTTATCAAGCTTGTAATGAGTAGATCAAGTACCCGTGCATCATCTCAGTGCTGCCTCGGTGGAGCTGCAGCACTCAAAACATCAGGATTTTATTAAAGGAGGTAAATTAATCATTGTTGCAAATAAATGCCATTTTAATTACCAAGGAAAATATAGCCCTGAATCACTAATATGCATTTTTATTGAATTTTTTAAATATTTCTAGTCTTTTCTGATTCATGTGAAGATTTAAAAACGGAAACAACTACAATTGTTCGCGTAATCTTTTTTCCTAAAGATTTGTCCCCATAGCAAACCTTCACAAGATGCAACTCAACTACACTATCAAAAGCTTGTTTTATCACACGTGCAAAAAATGAACGATTAATTGGACGCTCTATTCAAATCCTAAGTCTGCCTTCTGTTTAATATAACAGATTGACTGAAATTGATCAGAGACTTACTTTAAAAGCTATCATGCTGAGGGCCCCTTTAGCCATTGAGTCACCACTTACATTTAGGTTCAATACATAAGCTTTAGAACCCAACAGTGGACTTTAAAGTCCAAGCTTAGAAAGCCAGTCACAGTTTTCTGTTACACATCGATTATGCTTATCTACTCCTAAGTTGAAACATCCAGCTACCATCATGTCTAAATACATCAAAAAGGCACTGCATCAGTAGGATAAGATGTAATTTCTGTGCAGCTTAAGCTGGACACAGTGCACACATGCTTTTTTCCTTATTTTGTCTCTCTCTTCATTTTTCTCAATGACAATATAAACAAAAGTATTAACACTATCAAATTATATAATCCAGTGGAACAATACAAAGGATCCTCATAAACATACATGTCTAAAATCACAACTCTGCACAAAATCTAGCCCTTACATAATCATTAACGTGTTTTTTTCATTAATACTCTGTGTGCACACTCCTACGGAAATGCCCTTTCACACATGCAATTTTCTATGCATTTTGCTCTGCACACACACATGGCTATACATGGCAACAATCACAAACATTCACACCTGTAAATTATGAGCAGTGGCGGGGCAGAAAGGAACTAGTCCGTCGTGATTATTTGCTTCTGCAGACTTTAATGCTTCTCTCACTCCATCAAGTTCCAAATTTCTCCATTCTTATTCCCTCCATCTCCTTGTTTATGAAGCACCCGCACCTTTCTATATGATGTGTGCGCCTGAGAGTGTGAGTTAAGGTCATATAACTGAGTGAGTGTGTCGGGCGATTATTTAAGGACTGGTCATTACCGTAGCTCCATGCTGACACACATTAGAAAGGAGGCAGAAAGAATAATAGACGGGCAGATTCGAGGGTTTTTTACAAAAGAAGAAAGACACAGAACAAATTAACTTGAATCCTGCCTACAAATCCAAGAAGTTGCAAAATGGTCAAGAATCAGGTATTTTAAAGACCTAATTTCCATCCAGCTTAAAGCTGGAAAAACACAATATGCTTTTCTTTTTGGCAAAGGGCCTGTATCTACAAGTCTAACTGTTTCATGTGTATATTCTGGGTCCAAGTAATAAAACTACTGGGCCACAGGCTAATTAAATCTGTTTTGAATCATCCTCTTTATTTCCATGGCAGACCTTAACAAGAGCCAACTATACAACAATTTATTACTCCGTGATACTGGCTTTCACTGCAGGCAAACTTTGCCTTAAATAACACGTTTAAATAAATAAATAAATAAATAAGAAAAAAGTAGTATAGTCTGAAAAACATTTCATATAACATTGCTTAATGTGATTTGGGTTGCACATTGCACCGAATAAAGGAATCATTGTCACTAAGATTGGTAGTTAACATTACCTGTGCATTTCCCACAGCTTCTCTCTGCATGTTCAATTAATTTTGTGGCACATCAGTGTTTTGGTGACCTTGAAATGATGATTGAAAAACAGAACAGGAGTTGCATGCAAATATGGTGGAGAGGTGCAGATATTTGATATAATTATGAGGACCACTTCTTTCATCTTTTTCAGTTTGGTGATTCCTCCTGCTATCATGAAATGAGTGTGTACTTCAAATGTGCACATACAACTCTACAGTGCAGAATAACATGAATGAATAGTAATAACAGCAATCAGATTAAAAAACTGTAACTGATGTAAGACAGTGAGTTAAAGCATGTAGTTATTTTACTAGAAGCTAAAATCTGAACAGTTAGGCCCATCCACCTCCTGCCTCTCTATGTCCTACCTGTCTGACCATTCTATTTGTCTATCTACTACTCTTTCTCTCTCTCTGTCCATCTCTGCCTTTCTCCGAGTAATTTGGTACTGACAGACAAATGCAGACTACAACTCTTAACCAGCTACCTCCTGAGCCAGGCATAATAGGTTAGATTTTCAAAAGCCATGGGGAAATTTCCTCTCATTTATCAAAACTATTGATCCCCAAACCGCCCATGGCCCATAAACCACAAAGAGAGCGAAAGAGGGCAACACATAGCCATATATACAAAGGTAGCAAGATGGGAAGATGAGATTAAAATCATTTAAAGTGCAATGTTTGACTGTGGGGGTCATGTGCTAAATTTAGCACATCTATCACTGATGAAATCCAGACAGGAGGTAAGGAATGAAAAACAAAAATTGGGGGAGGAAACCAAAATATGAAGGGATGAAAAGGGATAAATGTAGATTGAAGTGAGAGGGATGAAATATTATGAGCAGTGTTGACACCGGGGAGTATGTATTTAGTTCAACTGGTGGATTAAAGCCTAATTTTACATCCATCTAAGTGGGCCATAGGGAAAGAGAGTGGAACTGAGGCTGACGCTTGTTAATGGCTTAAGAGTCTTGTAGGGTCCAGGATCGACTTTGAGCTCTATGACAAGTTGTGCTTGATACACGACTGAGCTTTTTATAAGCTTGGGAATGGAAGAGAAAAAAATGTAAACAAAAAAAGATCATCTCCAGTCTTTCAGAGTATTTTTCTATGGTTCTTATTTAATGCCGTACATCTCATGTGCTGTGTCAATTCCCCTACCTGACACCTCAAAAAGCTCATACAGAATAAGCAATCTATTAAGAAAAGTGCGTACCAAAAACTACCGAAACACTGAATTTGCTCGCTCACTTCAGATTAAAGACCACAAAATCTAAACCCACAATGGTCCTGCAGGCTGTACAGCTGTAGTGATCAAGGATAATGGGCTGACAGTGACTTCAATAAGATTTTTTATCATTGCATATAAAAAATGCTCCCATGGAAGCCCAAACTGGGAATATATCAAGGCTCTATTTCAGTTTTCATGGATTATTCACCCCTCCTCTGATCTGAAATGCAGGCACTGAAACAAAATTAATTCACATATATTAAGTTCCTGTAATTATGAATATGAAAAAAATATTTATAAAGTATAACAAGAGTGGGGAAGAATGTTGAAAAGAAGATCTGTTGTAAGAAAGAAGCAAATGAATACAGGAACAAAGAGTTTAACATTTTAAGTGAGGAAGAAAGGAAGACTTAGTTTTATAGCGGGCTGAATAATTCAAGCAGGAAGACGCATTAACTCTGATATTCTGCAGTGACGAGTGCTGGGCCTGGCTTAGCTACATGTTTACCCCCTCACACAGTCAGTCTTTGCAAATGATCTACTGGGCTTATGCAAATGCAGTGTCAGCAAAAGTATTAACACCATAACTGTAAATCAAAATGGACACCAAGGACCCTCATATGCACACATGCTTAAAACAGCACATACTCACATGAGAAACCTTGCCATTGCATAATTTATTTATTTTTCTTTCATCTTTATATGCACGCTCATACAAGCATACATTTCAAGCTCAAAAAGCCTCCCACAGGTGTATTACCTCATATATGCAGCTCTGTGTTCAGCACACACTGACAGGGATATAGATGATGACAACTCCACACATATTCATGATAGATAAATTACGAGTCTTGGCAATGCAGTGAGGAGTTTATAAGTTTTGATTATTCCATTCTGCGGGCTCAATGCCTCTCTGCATCTATCACACTCATTGCATCAACTTGTTTATGACCCTCACAAGGACTCACACCCTTCTATGTCATGTGATGGGTGTGTGTGAGAGAGGGTGTGTGCTGAGGTCTTGGTCATATACTGTATCTGAGTGAGCATTCATTGTGATTATTTGAGAGTTGGTCATTAGTGTAGCTTCCTGCGGACAGAGAGGAGATACAGAGAACATAATGGACACACAGATGAGAGTCTGTGACGAAGTAAGAAAAATAAAGCAGACAAACAAAGATACGAGAGAGAGGGCAAGAGGATGGTGACAGACAGCAAGGGAAGAAAACTCATTTCCACCCTCGGTATGGCAGATACTGCACATGAGCATGTAGGAGTTTATATGCACACATGCATACAATACAAAGCCTTAAACAAGCCCATTAAAAGAAGCTGGTGAAGCGATACTGGTCTGTTAGCACTGACAAAGTGCTGTTTTAACAATTAGTAGCCATTTCTAAGACTATTGTGAGGCCATTAGCTCAGAACACAACAGAGACAATGAATTATTAACTGAGGAACACAATCAGCCTGCTTCTCACTTCATGTAGTTTTCTTGGTAAAATCCAACCCACTTTCATTCTCAGGGTGTCAAATACGGCCGTTTTGTCAAAGAAGCAGTATTTAGTGTTGATACTGCAACATGCCAGCTGTGGCAATCTGTAACACCGGGAGCAAGCGCTGTTTTATTCATGAGCTTCAAACTCTATGCTAAAATTGTCTCAGACAATTGTTAGTATACTTTTGTCTTAGAGACAGTGATTCCACTTCCTGACATGACACCTTTGTCTTTCATCTGACTGTTTTGTTAGATTTAGACATCTTTAGCAATGTCAATCCTTAATGCTGAAAACTGATGTTTCAGGACTGGGCTTCTCTCCAAACTGTTCTGTGATAGTGCTGGTTAACCAAAAATGCTTTGTTTACACACATTTTAACATATTCTTCAATCGCTTGTCATTCAGCAAAAGTAAATCAAATCCTTTGTACATTTTACTGACACTAATCTTTGAAAAAGATACATATCATTGGATCTCTATAACAGGGAAACACAAGACAGGGATAGCATTGAGTTACTTGCCAGAAAAGTGTTTCCACTTGCAATTCTTTGTCCTAGTATGTGACTTTTCGAGTTTTCTAACTCCTGAGGGAGATACTCCCGTATCTCCATATGTGTGGGTCTTTGTTTTCTTATCTTTTATATATCGAAGTGCATCTTTGAGTTAGTTTCTTTCTCATTCTGAATGAATGAGACATGGTGGCATACCTTCTATAGCTCAGAGACTCAGTGGAGTCTTAAAGGCTGTTCAGTGGGACCCCTGACAGCAGGTCCTCAGAGTAGAGCTGAGCCAGGTCCTCACTCCTAATGAGGCACACCTCCTTCAACCCTCCAACTGTTATCTCATTTTTCTTTTATCTTTCACTCTCCCTTCACCTTTTATATCCTCTGTTTCGCCTCTTCCGCTTTTCATCTCATTCCTTGTCCTCCCTCACTGTTTTTCTTTTTGTTTCCCTGCAGTCTCTTCCTCTCTCCTTCCCTCTTTCTCTTCACCTCAATTCTCTTTCATCCATTCTCAAGTAACCTGTGACTTCACCAACATTTCTTGCATACCGTGAATCTCACAACTCACTGAAAGTTCTTCGAATATTTCTCCCTCTCTGCCTTTCATCATACTTACATTTAAACGAACAACCAGAAATGAAAATGCACTTATTTGACATTGTAAGTCACTTCACATCGGACCATTAGTCTATTGTTAAAAAAGAGTGGAACAAAAATGTTGGCATTGACAATTATATTTGTACCCTGGAACTTCTTTTGGGCAGATGGAGGAAAGATTTGAAGGAATATACAGTTTCAAAGGTGCATTGAATATCAGAAAGGACACTTTTCCCTTTACCACAAGATTATAAAGATTGTTTGTTTTCCACATTTAAGAGACTGAAAATCTGTTGAATTATCTAAAAAGACTGAAAGAATTAAGGATTGCATTTCATGTCTTTAAAAGTGCAGTGTGGGCTGCTAAGTTAAAATAATGATCGGCTTTTATGAGAAAAATGAGCTATCAGGCTAGATTTTGAACACTTTAACTTTGAACATATGTTAATGGAGGAATGAATATCTGAAGTATCACAAATTAACAAGGTCATGAATTAACTTTAGAACCGTTAGATATCTAAGAAGAGATTTTATGATTGGAAAACCTAGCTAATTAAACATGAAGCACCAGAACAAAACAAGCTATTTCGATTAACTTTAACACACTGTTGTTAACTTTAACAACATGTGACAGCATGTGGGCTAATAACAGGAGAAACCTGAAATCTGAACATGTTAAGTCTGCTTAAGGCTGCTGAGGTAACAATGTAGAATCTGGTAACACCAAACCTTTCTTTAATATGTCAATTTGGTGAACAGATGTCTGTTCTTAAAAACAATCTTCATGTACTTCTTTCTAAGCCAGGTATAATAAGGAATTGTTTAAAACTTTGCATTACTATATAGGAATCATTTATAAATCCTGATAGAATAATCATATCAAAGTCATCCTTTGATAAATAACGTCTCAAAGCATTTAAATATTTAACTCTGATTGACCATTAAAGGAGTCATCACCCGGAAATCGCACTTTTTCAAGTTAAAACATGTGTATCGGTGTTGGGGCGGTATATTAACT
>JAOXYM010000009.1:19741818-19756591 GCA_028567055.1 Leptatherina wallacei | reverse complement strand
AAATGTTAAGAATTGATTGAAAGTAAGTTTAAGGGAGAATGGATAACCAAATATACCAGGTGATGACTCCTTTAATGTGAATCAGCAATTCTTCGTGATTTTTGGATCTAGATGTTTCACTCCTTACAGGTCTATTCAAATTATTTTTTTTTTTACTAATGTTCACACTTTAACTATAACATGTTTACTTGCCTGAGAATGTGTACAAAACAAATTTCTATATGTCCTGTGTTTATAAATGAAGCATCCTTCTTTGTGTTGAGCACAGTCACACTTTGTAAATTAACATTTGCTATGGATGCAAGCATTGCTTCAAGCCCCTTATATATGGAGTTGCACAGTGAATGTGGGGATTGCAACACATTTAATTGATGCTTTCTCTTTGATTCAACATAGCTGAAGTGATCTTTTTCATTTTAGGAAAAGGAAAATAAAAAAAGCTAAATGAATAAAAATGTATTTACCTTTTAAGATATAATATTCATTCTGTGAGAAATGAAAGTTCTTCTTTCAATCTTTCTTTCTTTTATTTTTAATTTTCTATTTATCTATTTCTTTTAAATGAAGTTCTTTTACAAAATAGCAATGAGAAAAACAGAAGGTGCAGCAAGAAACAAATCAAAGGTCAATTACAGAAATTTTTAATGTATAATTAAAAACTGTGTTTCTATCGAGTCACTTTACTAAAATAACACTTTAACTGAAATAACAGATAAAACATGTTTATGTCTGGAAGAATTTTGGTCACTGACAGCCACCATCCATATACACTTGGCATTTAAAATATTTTTTATGCCCATCTTAACCTCTAGATGTCAGTAATCCTTACACCGTGTACCTTTTAAACGAGACAATTTTCCTACCTCTCGGGAATAAACAATCATGTTAATTGATATGGTAAAATTGAACAAAACCTATTGTTATCTAGACAATGTCTATCCCAAAATACACTAATAGACTTATAATACATTACTATAAAAGCACATGCAAATATGTCAGTTAGGGTTATTTTCCAAGAAAGGGCGAATTGAAATCTGATGACAGAAAGTTAAAATGAGAGGAAGACATTTTCTCTACCAGACAATGGCTGCTAACAGCCGATTAAACAGATCAATATAACAGCAGAAATGACTGTAAATATGATCCAAATACTGTACAAAACAGTACTGTTACACTTTCTACACATATGTGGAAGGTTTTGTCTGTTTATTTATAGAGGGGATCTAGAAAAAACCAATTGATATAAAAGAAGAAACCAAAAAAAGAAATGAAAGGCCCTTGAAAAGACGTATTATCCAACAATGGAGTTACACAGGAAGAGAAAGAAAGGGTGTAATGTTTCAAGTCTACTAACAGAAAAATAACGATTTTCAACTCGTCAGTGGAACAGAACATCAATCAATAACTCTGTTGTAACGTTTCATATGACCTGCAAACGACATGAGCCTCATTAAAGATTCACATCCCCTTGTTTGATATAAAAAAAAGCAATAATGCAGACACGCAGAGAAAAGTGGGGAAAAGAAAAATAATGTAATTTAGTAGGCTGTTCCTGTTTCTATAATACATCACTTTAAAACTTGAAATCCTATTTAATAAGCCTTTTTATTCATTCAATTAGGAAGTAATAGTCTATGTTTTTAGACAGGGGAGGTAAAGACTATACAAAGGAACTGTTCAAGGTTGGAATAAAATCAGAAGCTGAAATGTGCAAGTTTTAAGGAAATTAAATAAAATGGATTTTTAATAGAACTTCAAGAAAATAATGATTACTTTTACGAAATTATACATAAAATATTAGCACTAACAGAGTTGGCAAACAAGTTAGAAAAAGGTTTTCATGTCACTTTATTTCTTTTTCCTTTCCTGACAATGGTGGGGGCTAAATAGCAAAAAAAAAAATATGACAGCTTATTTGTCAATGGAAATATAGATCTTTCACGAGACCAAAATGTTTATCAATTTATTCAGTTTTGTTCTTCTTAATGCCATCATTACAGTGCATGTTATTTTTCTTCAGTATGAAGCCCTCTTTTGCTGTGTGAGATATTGCTGATTATTTGGAATACAAGTTATTAATAAAGTAAAGACATGTTCTTTTTTTTTCATTAACAAGTTACTGTGTTGTCCTGTAGGTTTAATAACCAATAGTCAATGTTGTTTTCATTGTTGCTGGTGTTCTTTTTGCTCATGTTTATCTCCGTTTGTCTTTGTGCTCTTGATGATTCTATGCTTTGTTTTCTTACAGAGGCCGTAAGATGTTTTCTTTACGGGTGTGGTGTAGTTGTCTGGTTTTTCTGTTTTGGTTGTACAGTTGTTGCTTTTTTTCTAATTTTTGGATCTTTGTCTCCTTTTTCTTCCTTTCAGTCAATCTTACTCTTTTGTCCTCACTCTTCCCCTTCCCTTGTTCAACCTGTCAGGTCGAACATTAGCATATAACTAGGCAATAACCAAAATAAAGCACAACACTCAATTATCAAGGGGCAACTTAGATCTTCAGAGCATAATTTCCACTGTGTCCAATACATTACTCTGTTCACACCACTCATAGGAAAATTTTATGTTAAGGCTTTGCTCTCCCCTGACTGTCAAAACAAATGCCAATAGCATGGACCGGCATCTCTTTAACCAGTCATTATTACATTTATGTTGCCACTGGATTAGTATGCTACTAAGTCTCTGGATCCTGTCCCCAATCCTCAATTCTCATTCCACCCCAGTTGATAAATGATAACAGGATAAGACTTAAACCAGAGACGTAATCCATTCCAGTTACATGAAACTGTGAAGAAAAAAAAGAAAATTGTAACTGAATGATAATTAAAATCAAACTCATGGTATTTTTCACTACTGTATATACTGTATGTTTCACTACTAGAGTATTACCCCAACTTTAGTTGCAAAAGGGACAAGGGCAAAACAGCCCAATACATTTAATCTCATCACGGCTTACTGCTGTAGTAAATTGGACTGCAATATATTCAGCAAACTGGGTTGAGTTTTACTGATTGGAATTGGTTTGACTCATCTTGTTTACTACAGACTCCTTAGGCTGTAGCACGCCCCTGAGCTCGACAAGTGCTCTAATGCTGTACTATATTTTTATTCAGCAAACACATTCCCTGTCCGTTGTATTTCTCTATTCATTCATTTTTCATTTTTTATCCATTCAACCCTGATCAGCATTGAAGATTGGCTGAGGCTTAGTCACTCATGCATGGTGCAAAAAGAGGAGAAATACCCTGGACCCACCAAAGGCTTATATTGACACATTTCAACAATACAGGAAATTAATAGTTTAGCATTTCTAATAACCACCGTGTGCATGCTTTGGACTGTGGG
Source organism: Leptatherina wallacei (assembly GCA_028567055.1). NCBI lineage: Eukaryota > Metazoa > Chordata > Actinopteri > Atheriniformes > Atherinidae > Leptatherina > Leptatherina wallacei. The sequence goes on along the minus strand of JAOXYM010000009.1, from coordinate 19,753,249 downwards.
AGGAATCTTAAAAAAAAACAGAAGGTGGAAGCTGTTTTCTTTGTCACAACATGCACTTTGTAGGTGGATGTTTTGAAAGTCAACATAGCCGTCATTTCAGTTATACATACAGTATACCTCAATTCACATCCTCATCAGGGCACTGAGAACAGATTTGAGACTTTTTATGCATGAGTTAAGATCTAAAGCTGGTAATTTCTGTCTGAATAGGTCTGCTCAATGTCTAGAATGAAACATAAACAGCTCCTAAATTGAATGTAAGGGACCTGTAAGCAAATGCAGTGTAGTTAACTGTTTTCAAATTTGAATGTCTTTCGAAACCTATTTGAAAAATCAAGGCATTACTGGAGTCAGACACATTGAGCATAGATGAGAAAAAATATCAAAGTTAAATGTTACAAATGATACACAGATCAGATTTCATTGTAAGTCATTCCATAACACAGAATCCATCAGCTGCAATGCACACATTGTGACAAGCAGTAAATTGTTCTTGGAATATTCGGCTCAAAATCTTCTGCTACACAGTTTAGCTCCATTTTATTTGTCAAGGAGGGAAAATTGCTCTTCACACATCTAACCCTCCAAAAGACTTTTTCTTTTTTTTTTTGGTAATGTGTTTGTGAGTTATTTTGGACCATATAGAGTATCATGCATGTAATAGACAATGTTTTATATTTTACACAAAAGCCAAAAAACTAAACAAAATCATATGTAAAAGTGCTCAAAACCAAACTGAACCACCCTTCAGACCAGAGAGTGCCATTCCTTATCACCCTAGTGACAGCCTGATACTGAACCTGAAAGATGTCCTTTTGTTGGTTTTTTTTCAGTAACTCAATGAGTGAAACAGTGATATTCAGCTTGAATATTACGCTGTCTTAGCCTTTCACTGCTTCTGTCACACAAGGAAGTCAAAGCTCAATCTGAACAGGAAGATCTAAAGCTTGTAGAATAAAAAGACCAGTTAAAGTTTAGCCCGTGTAAGCACATGATCAGATCATTTATAATAAAAAAAAAAGTTTGCTTATTTCATTTAGTTTTGCTGGATGCAATCCATCTGCCAGCTTCCATCTCTTATCCCCATTAATCCTCCACATCCCCTTTTCTTCATTCCCTGCATCATCTCTGGTTTCTCTTTTGCTTTGCTCCTCCCTGTGCTGCCCCTTGGTCTCCTCCTCTAACCTTCTGCCTCTTTCCTTTCATCCTCATCCCCCTTATAATCCCTTTTCTTCTTCTCTTTCATAATGCCCATCCTCCCCTCACTCTCCCTTGCTAACCGTGTGTCATGCATCTTTTTAATTACTGTTCTTTATGTCCTAAAGGAGCTGAAGGCTGGATGGGATCTGGAGAGTGGAAAAGGTTGTGGATGGATCATGAGGAGTGGAGAGACTTGGGGTGAGGGCAGTTGTTGTGGGATAATTAAGCATCGATTTGGGACATTGATGAATACGGCAACAAGACACCAAACAAGGGGATTATGGGTCGGGCGGCAAACGGAATTTTGCTGAGAACCGCAAATATCCAGTAGAAGGTGGAAAGAGAGCAGAGAAAGGAATATACTGGAGAGAAGGAGATAGGGATATAGGATTGCCAGGTGAAGGATAAACAGAGGAAGAAGAATAAAGAAAAAGAGATATATGAGAAGCAAAACACTACAAAATAATCCGGAGGAACAGAAAAATAGAGGTGACAGGGTATGGTGGGGTAAAGTAAAAAAGATAAAAAGAAAAGAAAATTAAGAAAGTCATAAAGCCTTAAGGATAAGAAAACATGCCAGAAAGGGGGAGTGGGTCTGACAAAAAAAAACAGAATACAGAAAAGGGGAAGTGAAGTAGATCTAGAAAATGCTTACACAGAATAAGCAGAAACAGAAAAACACTTGAGATATGACAGAGAAAAAGAGAGATGACTACAGACCACATCTTCAATGTCTTTGAACTCAACTCCTCTGATCTGACTCATTAGTTCTGCATTTAATTGGCACAAATACAGCAGGTACCAAGCAAAGCAAGAGTGTGCAGGCACTCATGTATCTTTGTGTGTGTGTGTGTGTGTGTGTGTGTGTGTGTGTCTGTACATGTCTGCAGTCATTTGTCGTTAGGCTCTTAAGCTCTTTATACATATCCAGTGAATCATTCAATTAAATGACAATGACCTACAGCAAACTGACTACTCATTGTCGCCAGTGGGTGAGGAGAAGTTCACACAAGCATGCCTGATTACATGTGTACTGTGATGGGCAGAAATGTCATTGTAGTAATACAGTTTATGAATATTAATTTGACAGAATTGCACACCAAATTTAATAAAATGGCAAAAGTAGCAGTTATAGTGATATTTTCGAAGAGCACTGTCATAGTTGTAAATGCAGGTGCAACAGTTGGACTAGATGCAACAAAATGACAGATACTGAAATGGGTCCCCAGTCCCCACAAAGATTGACATACTATATGGTGGCATACAGAAACACTGCTTGTTTGCAGACCTATTCAAACATACTTTCATTTTAAAAAGCTTGTAATTTGCTATTAACACCATGCCAATTACTCTATAGGGTTCAGTATTTTCCATTGCTATGTATAATGCCTGCAGTATTCTCTGCAGCTATTCTTTCCGGGATCCAATGCAATATCGATTAACAAAAATTATACCAATAATGTGAAATATATTGAAAATCCACTGATGCAAATACACATAAACAAAACAAACAAGAAAAATACAATAATTTAGATTAATCTATGTTAGTCCTCCAAAACTAATAATAATACTATCAAAACTTAATTCATAAATTTAATCACCATCACTGTATCAATATAACAATGACCATATTAATAATATAATACTGTTTCCATTACATATTTGCAAATACATCACCATTCATCTACATAATAGTCACTATAGTCCTTTCATCTTTATCCCACTGATTATTATAAGCTAATAATTAACAATGCCAATATCATCCTATAGCCTACATACTTTATGTAAGCATTAATATCATAATAATTTCATACTTGTTCAAATAGATGTTTCAAGGATCATTTAAACAGGATTTTACTATTTGTTTGTGAGAATATGTTTTGGTAATAAATCCCATTTATATATTCCACTGTAGAGAACAGTTTGCCAGATGGCATTAGTTTTTACTATTGGCAAAGTAAAATTTCCAACAGCAGCATGTCTAGTAGAGCGGGTGTGTTTACTTGCACTAAATTCCAAGTTGTTAGGAATTATGAATGGTGTCTTTGTTACAATGATATTTCTGATAAATAAGAGTAATGAATATAAAAGTCTGTCTTTAACATGTAATCATTTTAATTGTCTATGCATGGATTTAACATCAGTCCTATAACTACATTTGAGTGCTATGTGTGTTGCTCGCTTTGGTAACATTTGTAGTTTCTTTAATATTTCTATTGTGGCACTGGACCAGAGTACTGGGCAATAGTCTAAGTTTGACTAAATCAATGACTGGTTGACTTTTCTCCTTGCTTGTGGTGTCAAAAGATGGCACTTCGTTTAATGGCAGAGATCACACCCCGAACATTAGTTGCAATCCTATCCATGTGCTTTTTCCACGTTAAATTATCATCAATTTGCTTTATTTAGGTTTAGTCAGGAATATTCCATCTTCTTCTAAAAAAGTGGGGGTGGAATTGGTATTCTCTTCAAGTAATTATTTTATTGTATTCCACATTCCCTCCTGATCATTTTCATCAGCATTATTTTATTTTCATAATATATATATATTTTTTAACAAAATTTCTAAATTCACAATATACTTTTCAGTCAGATTGATTAGCAGTCATAATTGCATCTTACTTTGTTTAATCTCTTTGTTTCATATAATCTCACAGTTTAACCACAGTGCCCTGATGTTTCTGACAACAAACTTCTTTACTGGGGCATGTTTGCTCACCACAGACATGGAAATATCATCAAAGGCCTGCAGAGCATCATCAGGATTTAATTAAAAAAAAAAAACTTCAGCACATACAAACATTTTAGTATCTTCAATTAATTTCTCTTTATTAAATGTCTTATATGATCTTTTGTAAATGATTTTCAATCCTGGTTTAAAAACGTTTTCATTCCTCCAGTGATAATTAAATCATGATCACTGCACACCTATAGGGATAGTTTGTACGTTTGAGCATAGCTCAGGTGTGTTCGTAAAAATGTGATCAATTTAGGTTGCAGTGACCAACCCACCATTTATTAAACATGTTCTTGTATATTTATTACCAGTCAATACATGACTGTATTTTTTCATTTAAAATAAAGTGGAAAGTATTCAAAAACAGACAATGCTTATTATGTAACTCATGCCTGTGCATCACACAGCAACAACAGCAGTGATGATTGGGTCTAAATATGACAGGAGATGAGTCCTCATGTTTGTAATAAGGTGGAAAGTCCATTTATATTTATTCTCATCACATACTTATTCTCCTCACACAGTGGGGGGAGTGGTACAGCTTTGTTATTACAGAGGTGGGCTTGAGTTTGGAGAACCTGGGTTTGAGTCCCCATCAAAGGTGAACCATTGTGTGCCGTTGAGCAAGGTACTTAACCCCTCCCACCTGCTCCCCGGGTTCCGAAACATGGAAGCCAACTTCTATCAAGTAGGCTACATCTAGAGATGGGTCAAATGTAGAGCCGGACTTCCCAATTGGGTTTTGAATAAAATTATTATTATATTATTATAATGTGTGCACAATTAAAGTGACACTGATTAAATCATTGATAAAACCCAGCAGGGGAAGCCAGTATTCTGGGATTGATATGCTATTAATTCGTGTTTCTAGTTACCTCATCATCATTCTGAGTTTGTCTGCACATTTTATATGACTGTCAACTTAAAGAAAATCAAGCCATGGACAAGGCAGAAAAAAGATGGCAAGACAAAGAGAAAGTCAATGTGAGTGTGTTATGCTTGTGTGCACTGATGTGGGAAATAAAGAAACAAAAAAATAAATAAATAAATAAACAAAATACAATAAAAGATTCGCTTTGACCTTTTTCCTGCTTTGCTTGGCGGTGGAAATATGAGGCAAATGCGACTCTTTAAATCAACCTGGATATTCACACTGAGGCACAAATGAAAACACAAGCACATACTCAAAAAAAATCTTATCCCACACAAAGTCAACAAGGTAGCCACCCATACGTGATCCAGACAGAGGAAGTGGTGTGAATTTAGAAAGGAGTCAAAGGTGGTGGTTTAAAAGCAGAATATGAAGTGATAGATATTTTCAGAAAGTGTTTTCATGTGTGTGTGAAAATATGCTTATACAGACGTGATGGTGCTTTGCATTCTGTATTAAAAAACGATGTTCTGTAAATGCACTTCTGAGTCAAATGTTCCCAAACCTGAACTGGAGTGGTGGACTGGTGCATGGAGTGGTCACCTAATGTACGTCTGGAAGCTGATGCAACACACTGCAAGAAATTTTTTTGTAGAAAAATAAAGCCTTGGCATTGCAATTCTTTTTTTGCATTTGAGGAGATAGGTGTGTGGGTTAAACATGAGCTATTTTGAACCTTAATACAGCCGGAATAACTATGTGCATTGCAAGGATTTTATGGAGAGATGGCACCTTACCAGCAACACCCTGTTGTCATCCAAGCTTTTTTGTTCTCTGTTGTGGCAGCCAAATGTCATGTTAGTGCATCTAAGTCCTTGATATGCAATCTGGAGTAGGAAAACTTCCAGTTTTTCAACAATAAATAAACCACATGCTTCAGGTAAAAAAATCAAAACAAAAAACAAAGAAGCCACATGCAAAGAAATATAGAACACCAGGCTCAATTTGGTTCTAAATTCACAGAGACTGAGAACTATATGAATGGTTTTCATTTTAGTTTTCCCACTTTAGAACCTACTGCTCTAGATTGACATCCAGTGCTTTTACTGTCATACAATGCCCCTTTAAATCAAGCAAAAACATTTGCAAAAATATTCAAATTTCCTTTCTCAAATCTATACTAACAATTGTTTCACTATTATTTTGTGGCATTACTGTTAAACTTCTGGCAACCATCTGGTTGTAATAAATAATAAGATTTCAAAAGTTAAATCACCATCAGACAGCTGCTTTCCTGACTATTTTGGCAAAGATGGTCTACTTCAAATAAGGATTGTATACTTACATTGATCAAATATCACAGACAGATTTTTGGTAACAATTTAAAGCACTGCACGTGTGCAGTCCCTTACTTTGTGCAGTAACTTCATTCCTGAAACTGGATCCTGATTGGCAGACCTCTATACTGTCAAGTCAGATTCTTCTCACATTGCAGTCTTCTGAGGCAAAACATGTCCATTAGGTGGTCAGGTCAGGATTTCTGTCATGATCTCTGTGTTTTGGTTTTGGTTTTTGTTGAATTTACTGGTTCTGTTGCCTTAATTCCCTGCCCTGGCTTCCTATCTCAGGAACTACAAAAACCACACAAGAACTAAGATGTTGCATGCTATAATCATATTCAATGTTCACTACAGTGATAATAGTGAACATCAGCTTGAAGTTAATATAATCATTATCAACTAAAGTATAATGTATCTAAACCATCTTAGCTCATTTGTTTACACAAGTGAAAACATCTTCCAGATGGCAGCTTCGGTCATTCTAACCATAACCAGAACATCTAATGCAGGGGTGTCAAACTCCGGTCCTCGAAGGCCAGAATCCTGCAGGTTTTCTATGTATCTCTGCTTCAACACACCTGACTCAAATTAATGAGTAATTGTGCAGAGTTTCATAGGCTGTTGTATCCTTTTAATTTGAGTCAGGTGTGTTGAAGAAGGAAACATTGAAGTCCTGCAGGACAGCAGCCCTTGAGGACCAGGCTTTGACACCTGTGACCTAATGTATCACTGTTCCCCTTTTTCGTACCAGTTTGAAGCCTGTACTTTACATAATAACAGACACATGGTGTGCCTTACAGAGAACATTACAGAATTGCAAAAAAAACATCTTCAGAGTGAAGCAAAGCAGCTTTCCCTCCTGAAGCAGCCTATTCATAAACAGACAGGCTAAATAGAAAAAGACTCAGAGCCTGCTCTTATCCAAACCCATCAATTTGTCAGTATCAGATTGCACAGGAAAACCAATTTTATCATTTTAAAACAGGCAGGATTAGTACTGTGACTGGGTGTATTTCAAGCCAAGCCATGCTTTTTATTTAATAAAACTAAAAACAATGTCACACAAGGGTCAAACTCAGATCTCCCCCAAAAGAAAAAGTCTTGAAATGTATTTGACTTCTACCAATTTCAAACTAGCTGAAATTAAATGTTGGTAACATGTCAAGAAAGATTTTACTTAGGACATTACATATTGCAGCAACCAGCCCACTGACACTGGTGTAAAATAACAAAAGAAAAGTACTGTCTTTGAAAAAAAGGCATGTTTTGATGATCTGGAAATCCACAGAGAAGAGGAAAATGAAATTATAGATTACGTCTAGAAATACAAGACAGAAAACAAAGGCATCAGGTTACGAAGGAACACGTAAATGTTTGCAGAATTATTATATTGATCCAAATAAAAAAATTCCAAAAAATTCAGATGAAATATATAGTGCAATGTTTCGCTATGTATCCAAGATACCTTGCTGCTATCCACAGATTTCATCAGTTCTGCTACCTGATGGTTAAGTTTAACCCAGAGAGCATCACAACATCCTATCTGGCAAACTACGGTAAAGGAACCACCAGAAAAATGGAAGGGTTTCTGTCTTTAATTATTCATTCTTATTAAAAATATAATGTGAATTTCAAAAGTTTGATCCAAAGCTATATTATATCAAATTTAAGATGGGTCACAAATGAAAAAGGGCTTTGATCAAACTCATTCCTTCATTTAAATGCTTGTTCCTTTATTCATTTTTTTGGTCTTCTGATAATTGAATTTCAATCATTGCCGCTTTGACAGAGACAGATTTACATAAAACAGATATTTTAAAGAGTATATGTTACAGACAAGGTCAACCAATGCTAAAGGTTTACTTGTACATACACACCAATGTAATTCATGTTATCACAGACTTGTTGCTACTAATCAAAAGTAGTCATTGACTGTTCTATTTTCTGGTCTCCCTCAGAAATGAAGTCATTATGATGTAGCAGTCATTCTAATCTAAGTTGCATGTTTTTATAAATGTTACATCAGATGAAAGATGCTTGAACTAATTAATTCTTAAATTTTTTTAAATTAATGACGCTAAACCACTCTCGCCTGATACTTGCTGGGATAGGCTCCAGCCCACCTGCGACCCTGCATGGATTAAGCGGTACAGAAAATGGATGGATGGATGGACGCTAAACCACAATTTGGATAGAGTAACCTGAAAACCATGTCTGTCTGTTACACATCATCAGATGTCATCTGATGCGCTGTCCAAATTCTCAACTTTCTCACTTTCCAGTGTGAAGAGGAAACACTTTTTTCTCATAAGTATTCTTTTAGTATTTATTAAAATGTGGCATGAGTCAGTTTTAATATTAAGCTGCTTAAGAAAAAAAAGGAAGCATGACCAATACAAAGCTAAATATATATGTTGAGCTCAAATGACCTCTCCTTGCCAAATCACTGTTGTTTTCTCTCCATATTTCCTGTCAGCTGTTAGGCTCAGCCTCATGTTACATCACCTCAGCTCTTCTCCCCCCACGTCTCCTCCTCATGGTATCGCGCCTCACCCCTTTTAATGGATATTGACCAAAGAAAGCTAGAAGAGAAGAACTGTACACATATATACACTCAGGGCTTTTTCATTTATAATTTTTTCTCCGAACTGAACTGCTGCAATATCGATGCCATCTAATGGATGTTGATCATTTGTATGGTTTGAGTCTCATGATCAAGCCATGATTATCTATTTCAGTAATAATATATAAGTCAAAATAATAATAGGATATAATGTTTTTATGCTATGAATGAAGTGTTGTAATTAATAACAATACTTAAATTTACCTACTTGCCAACCTGTTTCTGATTGTCAGTCATCATTACATTTCATCTCAGAATATTTGTGATTTGGTTGGATCTGACACTTGTATAGTCTCATCTCTAACCCACTAAAGATTAAGTTACCGTGCGTCATTTTTGTCTCTGGATTATCATCCACATGTTTTTTTTCTCACAACTTTCTCCACTAGTGCCTTGTTTTACCTGAATTAAAACAGAAACTTAGCGCTACTTGTCATGCCGAGCTCTAACCTTAATGTTGCATAATCCTGCTCCATACAGTTGAATACCTTGCCTTCATAGTGGGGTGTTCAATCTCTGGCCTGCAGCTTTTCATCAAATATCGCTATATGTATATGTTTTGTTACTCCTTTGCAAAAAATGCTAATGTGCTTTTGTGAAGAAAAAAAAAGACAGACAAAAAACAACAACAACAAAAAAAAAAAAAGCAAGAATTGACTCCTCTGGAGATAAATGTTTTCTGCAATTTTTTCTAAAAGTATTTCCTGGCCGTTCCAGAGGAAAAGTTGCCAGTTTAATTTAAGATAGGCTTCCATGTGTGCATTAGAAGTAATAAAAAACAGTTCATACATGAAATAAAGAGAGCAAAGCATGCTGGGTGTAAGTGATAGCGGGTGATATGCTTTCCAATTTGACCTTATTATGCTTCTCCTGTTTTCACTACAATCCATGTCAATGGAGAAGAGAAAGAAATACAAGTCCGCCAGATGAACTAGTCATATCAGTCTTTTGTTCATACTCCTCAATATTTGATTCTGACGTATACAAGCAACAAACAGGAAACATGCTTCTTATACGTATTTCGGCACTACAGCATACATCATTTTAAAATGTGCTGTTTAAGAAGCCACAAAGTCCACCGAAAAAAAAGAAAGAAAAGAAAAAGGCTTTGAGCTAAAATACATTATCTTTACAATGCAACTATCAATGTCATTATTCCAGGATTTTTGCTGATGGTCAGGTTCCAAGATACAGGATGATCATAACATAATGAATTAAGTGGGAGGGAGACCTTTAAAGGATACTCTAACTAGCTGTTTGAACGAAGTGGGTACATGAAGGGCCGACTGACATAAATATATAACACAACATAAAGTATGTAGATTTTGACATTATAAAGAGTACAAAAAGATACCAGCAAAAAGTGTAGAGATAAAACATAAGACTGAATGTTTTAATTCAGCTTTCAAAATCGAAGAAAAAAATTGAAGATGCTTTAGCTGAAAAACTAAAGAATTCTTAAAGTTGCACATCTATTCTCCCACTCTCCAATGCACAGGCTACAGCAACAGTCACAACAATATGACCATTTTCTTTGGTTGTGTTGTAAAAGTATAGCTGGTGATTCTGGGCATGTGAAGCTCAAAATGAGATTTGCAGTAACAGACACATATATCTGCCCAATAACAACTGGATTGTGTCCCTCCAAGGCCACTAACAGCATCCAGCATTGACCAGTCAGCTGCAGATGGACAGATGAGATGCAGGAAAACGCTTGTCATGTTTGGAATGGTAAGAAGCTGCTTGTCTCTCACTTTGCTACACTATCTGCATATGAAAGCGTATTGTCTTGTTTAGAAATAACACCTCAATCACACCTGCGCAGAGACCTGTTTTCTTTCTCACAAGTATTGACACAATATAAAAGGAACCATTTGTTTCTTTTATCAACATGAATTGCTAATACTTTTCTTTTTTCTTTTTGAAGAAATATTTTCCCCAGACAGTTTAGAATGTTGATCAAGAGAAAGGCCAAATTGGTTATGCTGCTTTTTTTGCAGGGCAGTGAAAGCATATCTTATTTACATCTGTGATCACAGAAGATGTTAATGTATTTGGATATTGTATTTGCATCTGAGGAAAAAAAAAAAAAAAGACTAAACAAATACAGTTTGCAGTATTTGTGGGTGTTAGCATGAACACAAGATCTTTTTGATTCCCTAACCTGTCTTTCCATGACAAGTCCCTAGAATGTAAAAACTCAGAGTTTACAATAAAGAGGATTTCTCCTTCTTTTCGAGAGAGATATTTAGGCCATAAGATTGTGAGTGCTGGAATTTTTTCCCACAAAAATAGAATTTGGAAAATTTCCTGAGAGACAAAGGTTTAGAAGAGATCTTAACTTTAACACCTGCGAGTAGTAAACTGTGCTTTTTCTCTCAAAACTCCTGCAAGGCTCACTTTGGCTGTAACTCTTATAAGAAGGCGCAGTAAAGTAGTAGAAAAAGATTGCAGAGAGAAGTCTCTGTAGCTGACTTACACCTAACATTTTGTTTGAAGATAAATCTAGGCATTAGCACACCATGCAAGTGAAAGTTAAACAACCAACAGCAACCAAACTATCAATCAAAATATGAATGCAACTAAAGGCCCGGTCACACTGCCTTTCGCGGGCGTATCGCGGCTGAATCACGGCCAGAAATGTCTGCCCGTGAAGCAGA
>JAOXYM010000009.1:19725108-19741718 GCA_028567055.1 Leptatherina wallacei | reverse complement strand
ACATTTTCCACCGCGGGCAACCACGGGCAAAAAAAAAATCGCAAAATTTTACCCGTGATTCAGCCGCGATACGCCCGTGAAAGGCAGTGTGACCGGGCCTTAAAGAAGGGCGTGGATCCAATTATTTAAATCATTAAACATAAACATTACCAACAAACCTATCATTTTAAGAAGTAGTTATAATATATAGTTATAACCAAAATCAGGGGCATCGGAGGGGCTTAACAATATGGAAGAAAAAAATTTGCCTAATTCCAGATGTGCAGTGTTTCTGTAGCTGTACTATTAGTTCATATTTTGAGTCAGTTTCACTTGTAATTTTTTAAGATGCAACATGCTATCATCTATTCTATGGCTTGCATACTGTGAATATCCATTAATTTACTGACTAAGTTATTACCAGTATTGTGCTGCTAATTTACAGGAATGGCTGTATATTCATTACTCTGGATAAATAATACTGTAAGAAACTATTTCAAAAATGCTATACTTTTCTGGTGAAAAAAGATACCAGAAGATTATTTAAAAAGTACAAAGAAACGCTCATGACTGATGCCTCTCTCAAGTCAAACCTCACAAAACGTGGAAAAGTATCCTTTTCATAAAACCATAATATAAAAGCCAACACAATATATCCCAAAATAATCAGCAAAGCAGAGAAAAGGTTGAAACTTTCTGACTAGACTTGACTCATTTGGCTCTGGCTTAACTGCATTCAGCGAACCTCACAAAGAATCTGTTGCACTACAGATGTCTTCATAATTTCAGTTGATTAGACTTTTATATCTGGGTGGCAAAAATCTCCACTTGTACAACAATCATCTGCTCTCATCCTAATAAAAGCGTCTGATGTCTACCAGATAAGTTTTGTACAGCTGCACACCCATATACGTGCTAGAAAATACAAGCACTCAAATGCCACTTACTATGATGTTTTATAAAATTCCCAAAATTCCCCATAGATACACGTGGCGAGAAATAATAGCACAGACAGAAAAGGCATAAACAGCAAGTATAGACAGACAGACCTGTAAACCAGTGTGTCGTCCCCAGAGCTGTTGTACTGGACCTGGAACATCCTGATTCCAGATGTAGTAGTTTGACTGCTCCATCTAATGAGGGCAGAATTTCCTGTCAGTTCCACCAATGAGACCCTCCTGTCTGCCCCTCTTGTCTCGTTGTTAGGCAGCGCAACCTTGGAGGAGGTCAGGATGTCAGAGGGAGCGGGCTCAGAGGAAGGATCTCGGCTGCGGCTTGTGCTGTTTGCCAGATGAGGCACTGCAGTGACAACTAATTCCACCCTTCCAGTGGATTCACCTGCTGCGTTGGAGGCAATGCAGGTGAAGTTCCCTGAATCCTTCAGGGATGTCACATTGATATCCAGACTTCCATTAGGGAAAACCAATGTTCTGAAACAAATGAAAATCAAGATAACATGAAGCGATTTGAAGCCTGATAGATCTTTTGTTTTTTAATTAAAGTGTTTATTGAACCCTCTGAGAAAGTTCTTTAAAGAAAGGGAAAGGAAAACAAGTCAATTTATCCAATCATTTTCATTTCCTACTTGCTCTTTCCTTTTTAGTCACACAAGGTGACTGAAGGTTGTGTGGACAGAACTTTTCTTCACCTTCATCAAACTTTTAACACAACATGGGTGCTATTTGTTCCACATTAATTTTAGACATACTGTATTCACTTCCAATTGATATTGCAAAAGCTTTGTCTTTTGTCACTCCAAGTAGAGACAACTGCTAATTGGAATACACATAAATAATCAATTTTAGTCAAACATGTAGAGCCATAGGTTAATGACAATTTCTACCATCTCTGATTCAGAATAAGTGTTTCATTGCAAAGCAGAATGATCACATTGGTGATCATGTGAATTATCCCATATGCCTATAATGATTTAAGAAATAAAAAAATACCTTATCCATATTCACTAACCTGTTTTCATTTGACGTTTAATAAAAGAAACAGAATTGTCACATCAATAATTAGTTATTATATTATTCTTCCAAATATAATCACTACTTTTATAGAAGGTGTTGTTGAAGGAACACCATAACTACAGTCCCATAACAAGCATGCCAACTAGTTGAAAAGGGTGTTATGTGAGAGGACAGTCTGACCACGATCATCTTTTCCTATTTCATAGTTGGCCCACATAAGTCAAGTGCCTACACCCTTCTACTACAGCCAAGAGAAGAGTGGATCATTCACAGACTCAGCAGCACGCTGATACATGCACTTAACTGGACGTGTGAGGAAGGCAATTTAAAAAAAAAGTTTCTTTTTCTGGTGGTTAGCCGATATTCCTGAATTTAAAGGAGTGCTTACAGAGGACAAGGTATATCCCATAAATTTACATTTTACTTTTAACACTGAAATATTGAACAAGTTATAGATAAAAGGGAAAAAGTAGCTCAAACTTAACCAAAGCATCATGATGATACCTGGAACTATTAGATATAAGTCGTCCTTCAGGGCTGATCCAATGGACTTCAGGCTCCGGGTCACCGTTTGCTTTGCACTTTAAGCTGGTAGGCTGGCCTTCCATAGCAACAGTATGAGGTGACTTCCTGGTCAGAACTGGTGGGTCACAAATAAACTCCTAAAGACCAAAACAGAACATAAACCAGGCAAATGTGAGTTATTAAATGGGATGCAACTGAATCAAGGTTTTCCTTGACATATTCTTGTAATTCCTGCATGGAACACATCAAAAGCTCAAACCTCTTCAGGTATTGTCCAGAAGTATTTGGCACTGAGGTCAGAGGGTGAGGCACATGTCTCAAGGTCATCTTCTCTTGTAAGTCTCCTCAACCACAGAAGCTCACAGTTACAGTGAAGTGGGTTACCACCAAAACTTAACACAAGTGAGGAAAGGGGAGAACCTTTAGACTTGGCATATACTGGGATTCTCAGGAACAATGGGTCTGGGGGAATTTTCTTCAGTTTGTTGGACGTCATGTCTAGCCTGTAAAATGATAAGGTAGATGGAGATGGCAAAATCATAAGAATCCAGTCTCTAAGCACATCATCGGCTCATCTCTCTGTCCTTACCTGGCCAGTTTGTGCAGATTTGTGAATACTCCCTGGGGAACATTTTCTATGAGGTTATGATCCATATTTAGAGTGTTGACATTGGTTAGGCGTCCAATCGTGTCCCATGGCGCCTGGGCAAGGTTGTTGTAACTGAGGTCTAGATCTTCCAGAGTGGACAAGAAGTCATCAAAGGCATGGGGGGATATGGAGTGAAGCTGGTTATTGGCCAGGATCAGATGGCGAAGGTTGGTCAGACCTTTGAAATGGTCATCCTGGTTGTAGAAAAGTTGAAAGGTAAATAAGATGCTGTGATTGTGAATCTCAGATACATTTATTGTATCTATTTTTCTTTGGAACATTTCTCACTTTAGCGTTTGCTGTGATACACTGTTGTACAATCTAATAGCTATTCATTGCTCTTCACCCTCTTTATAATCAATCCATCCATCAGTCCTACCTTGATCACAGTTAATCTGTTGGAATCTAGGTGGAGTGCTCTCAGTCGCCTCAGGTCACTGAAAGCTGAAGGAAGAATCTGACTGATGGTGTTTCTTGATAGTGTTAGATGTAACAAGCTGGTCATGTTGGCAAAGTCTTTTCTCCGGACAGCTGGGAGTGAACGTAATTAGCACAAAGGAAGAATTCATCAACAAAGCTACAGTTTTGCAGAAGTAAGACATAAAATCTCATCATATTTCCACGTAAGTTCTTACCTAATTATAATAATGAGACAAATCACAGTGCTGATATTATGATACTTGTAATATTAGATATCACACTACATCTAGTATTTTATTTACTGTGGGAGGTGATCCAATATTGCTTATCAGTGAGTGTAAAAAAAGTACATGAAACACTTCGATGAGCAGTTAGTTTGTGGGTGAAATTTGAGATTGGTGTTTTTCAATCAGTGACCACGAACATAACAGTTTGAGGATATTTCTTGAGAAAAAAAGAGTTGTTGATGGTGATCAGGCAGGAGTAGGTCACAAAACTTACCTACAGAGTTTGAATTCAACCAATCTACAGAGTCATTCAGGTAATGATCAAATGATGGAAGTGCAAAACCACTACTGTCCAAACAAGACCAACAATAATTACTTAAAACAATCTAGGGCAGGGGTGTCAAATACACAGTGGGCCAACATTGATATTTATTGAAAAAAATCTTCTTCGTAACAATGAACGTTTTCATTTGGACCCACACAAGTTTTGCTTAAAGATTGAATATGGAAAAAGCAAAGCTTAATACTATACATGTATAACTTAATATTTCACACATGCAAAATGGAATTTCTAATTTAAAAAAATGCATCAATGGCATTCACTTCTGAAATAAAATTGATACAAAAATCATATGGCCCTCTTTTTGCAGGTGCATAAACTTATAATGATACCCTTCAACAAATGTGCAACCATTCAAGCCCATGCCTTGGAGTACCAGTGTGTAGCTCAGTTTGCTACACACTGCTCTACTCTGATGTGTCCAAGCCAGATACCTGCATCTCTTCTTATCTATGCTGAGGCTCTGAGCTGAGGAAATCCTCAGGACCGAGCAAAGGTGTCCATCAGCCTAACATCTCCAGACAGATGTTTTGGTGTTTTGGTGCCAAAACATCAGCAGAGCATTTTGGAATTTATAGTATTAGCAGTACATGTGCTATATAATACCGGTGGGCCAGCTCTAGTAGTCATTTGGTATTGCCTCACGGGCCACATATATTTACACTGTGGGCCAAATTTGGCCCGCGGGCCAGAACTTGACACATATGATCTAGAGTCTGACTAATTTTCATTTGGGAAACATTCTTCTGGTAGTAATTGCGTAAAAAAAAAAAGGTTAAACTGGGTTGAATTTGGTCTTTTAGATTTTCTGTGAAAATTTTAAGATATTTAACATCACATCAGTGCTGAAATAGTAATATTCTACTAAGTCATTTCTGTATAGCATTAAATTATCTTCTTGAACCCTGGTTAATCAGTCCTTATTTTTCAGTTTGCATGTCTTTTGTTTTGATGAACTGTGGAATAGAGACTTAAAGAAGAATCCTGATTCAGATAAATTGATAAAACAGCACCAGTTCTTAAAAATAAGTTTGTTTTTAAGTAACCAAAATAACTCCTGGATATAAGAAAAAGGATGAGTCGTTAATGTGCTTTTCATACCAAATAAAGAAATAAATACATAAATAAAACAAATATAATTTAAAAAGAGGTTTCTGAGTTGAAAAGGAATACAATTTTGAATTTGAAGTTAAACGTATTACCATGGAAAGGACAATAAGGAGATTTGTGACTTGAGCCAGCATTTGTATTCATTGTTAGTAAACTGTTCCACTGAGTGTTCTGAGATAAGGTGACTATGCTGCCAATTATCAACAAGCCACTGAGTTTGTTTCCATGAAAAACAATGAAAATACCCATTGTTACAAAAGGTTATGCAAATGTATAATTTGAATTTCAGCAGTGTATCAGAATAGATAAAATACACAGCTGACTGGCATGTATGGTACCTGTGATGAAATTCTCTTGAAGCCGAAGCTCCACGGTGCGTCGATCAATGTCTGCAGGAACAAAGAGCAGGCCTGTCTTGGAGCAGAGGATAGCAAGTGATGGAGAAAGGCTCTGGCACATGCAGCGTTTTGGACACGACTGTCCCCTGCATGCCGCTGCCAGCAACAGTAAAGAGAACCACAGCCGTTCCATTATCCTCTACGGGGAACACGGCAACTGTAAGACAGGAAGAATAGAACAGTGAATTAAAGTGGATAAAAAGATGATGGCAGTGAAGAGAAGGCAGTCAGGAAGTGACAAACCAGGGTGACTCAAAGATATTTTAATGTCTTTGTTCAGGTGAACACATATACACATATCTGTGGCAGCTTGGTAAATCAGCTAGCCTTTATAACTCATCATAGTTGTTTGATACTTTGCATCTAAGAACAAGGGTTCAACAATTACATTGAGAAAAATGTATATATTTAATACACATTTTCTAAGAAAACAGTCAGTGACGAGAACATGAGTGTTATGGTCTTGTTGTGTACACATCAATTCTTTTTGTTGTCATTCTGATCCACAACTACTGCTGCATTTGCCAGAGGTGCAAATTACAGCAAAGAGAACCAGTTTTTTTTTTTACGAAAACAAATGTGTTTATAGACTGCAAAATTGTTTGTGTCTTTCCTATTAGATTGGTGATGCAGAATCTTGTAAATTGAAAGGGCGGCCCAGATGACCTTGCTGACCTGCTGTGGCATCCTTTGTGCGAAGCAACCTGGTGAGTCAGATTGTTGATCAGTGGTGTTATTGATCAGGCAACAGAGGTGACAAAAGTATTCACATTTTTTACTCAGGTAGAAATATAGATACAAGGGTTTAAAAAGACTTCTGTAGAAGTTGAAGTATCAACTCAAGCTTTTTTAACTGAATGAAAAATAGTTTAATTTGCCCCTGAGGGAAATTAAAATTTTAGGACACCATCTGCAATATTGTATTATTGATTTTGAAATAACAAAATGATTTTTTTTTAAGTACCAAAAGTCATTTTAAAAATCTGGCAAAAACATGACTGCAATTATATCATTGTATTTTGAACAGCAGAAGACAACATAAACACTGACTTTGCTCAAACATATCAACCCTCAAATGTACCCTTGAATGTTTGTAGGATTTGTTCTTAGCTAAGAACATGAATAAGAATTCTTAGCCAAGATATGAAGATTTTCCTGAATACCACAATGTTCGTAAAACAGTTGTAAGAATAGTTGGTGAATAGTTTATATATCATATAATACATTAAGCTTACACATTGGGTATGATAGTGTGATTTTATGGCCAAACTAAGCCAAATGTTCTTCAAAATATCTAAATATATTCATTTGATAAAGTTGACAAAAAGGTAAGATGTATCTCACTATTTTCTCCTGGAAGCTGACCAAATATTATAGTGTGTACTGGTTGGAGGACTCTTGTGCAGGTGCAAAATGTAGTTGGCACTGGGGATGCTTTCCTTGCCCAAAGTTTTTTTTGGGTGTTTTTGAAATATGAGGAGTCTTTAAATCCATCTGCAATTTTTATTTCTCTGTTGAGATATCATTATTTGACATGATGCAACCTTTACTTTTAGTTATGGCATTAATATCAGCAAAGAAGAATAAATGTGCCACAGCCAGCAAATTCCAATGCAACACCACTTCCATGTCAAATTAAGTAGCATAAACTCTCACTATGTACACTATTTTGAAGCTGACAAGGATACAATTTCTTCAAGAATAGTTAAAAACAAATATCTCAGACAGATTATATTGAAATATAAAAATGAAACAAAAACAAATAGTCCTCATTGGCACGAGTTTCCATAAAATTATCATTAAGGTAAACCATTAATGTGACTGTAAATTCCAGGACACTAATGTCAGGTGAGTTTCACCCCCAGCAGCTTGACAGAAGAGAAATATGTAATTATGAAAACAACCCATAATTCAAGCATGCCAGAGTTTCTAAGAAATTGAAAACTGAATCCACTAATTAATCTTAAATATTTCTTAAAGACATGTTTTTTCCCTCGTGTAAGTGATTCACCCCCCCAATTTCTTGTTTCTTAAACAAAGCTAGAATGTTCAGCTATATGCTTGCAATTTGTTTATATTAAAAAAAAAGAAGAAGATACAACTGAATAAACATCCTCCTCTAGGACAGTTTAAATGCTGAGCCAGTCTTGATGTTTCCATCCTGTTCTGGTTATCAGCGCAGGTTCTTGCCAAACGTATGGGTCAGCAGGTACCTGCTGTGCATGCTGGCTGATGTTGTGAATATTAGTGCTGGTGTATCATACATGTGACAAACAAACAAGAAACAATGATCTACCTAATTAGGTAGTATTCTTCAACATTTGAAAACACTGTGCCTACTTGTACCATCTGCCCCATCTTCTTCCTCCTAATCCATAAGAGAACCCTGCTAATTGGCATTGTAGGCACAGATGGCCCATATATAAATCATAGAAATAATGTGACTTTTCCTTTTCACTGGCTTTGTTTTTCCTCACTCAAACTGTATGAACATATTCTGTATAGACAACTGTGTGCATTTCCTTTACAGATCCAATTAATTCAGTTTGACATACAGTTAAACTTGTCTGTCGAGATTTTTGTGTCATTATGTCAGCTTGTTTTTATCATGTTGGTTCTTTTGTTGAGCATTTTCATCCTTCTTCTTTTTTTTTTGGGCTTCAGCTTGCCATTCATCTCACTTGTTCCTTGTTCCCAATTAACACATCATCTTATTACTTTTTGATAATTTTCAGCAGTACTTAAACCTACACTTATTTTAACACCTTGTCAGGTGCTTTGTTATTAAACAATCTTGATTCCCAGGTCCACCCAACTTTGTGTTGCTTTTGAAGTTGTTGGAAACCTTTAGATCAGGGATATCCAGTTCTGGTCCTCAAGGGCCACTGTCTTGCAGGTTTTAGATGTTATGTCGTTCAACACACCTGACTCAGATTAATGAGTCTTTAACAACCTTGGGTAGAACTTGACAACAAGCTGATCCTTTTAATTTGAATCAGGCGTGTATAATCAGGGAAACATCTAAAACCTGTAGGATGATCACCCTCAATGACGTCCCTGCTTTAGATGCTATGAGTACATTTTTCCAGATTTTGCCCCAGCAGTTTGGCAATGCCTTCTTCATCAAACTGCATCTTGCGCATGTGTGTGCATGCATTTGGGTCCCGAGTAACACCAAAACACAAGTCAATGATTGGTATTTAAGCATAACAGTCTGATTTATAACAATATGTGGAAAACTTCAAAGGGTTTGAAAACTTTCTGCGTGAACCATATTTTCGTTTCTTGTCTGTGTCCTTAATTTTATCTAACATATATTGTTCATTAGGAGTTATTTTCCTCGGTTACATGAGTTTCGTTTGAGCTCTATTCATGCCATCTGCTTGGCGCTCGGTGTGTCACAGAAGTTTAAATTCTACCTTTGATGGTTAAGTTGAGTAGCTTTAAATGGAACCAGTTCCATTTTCGATCCCTACAGATGACTCAAAACCTGTGGTGTGATGTGTGTGTTCCAGTGTGCAACAGTATATTAGCCTTGCCAGTATGACTTATGGCGAATCAATAGCATTGAACTTTGATCCAGCAGGGGGCCTGCGTATTACTAGTCCAACCTGCTCCTCCCTTGATATTCCTAAAACCCTTAACAGAAGAATGTTAAGGGATGACAATTCACTAAAGCCTTACAAGATAAAAAAAAGCATTCTTGTTACAAGCTTTCTTTTAAATCTAACAGCACAAAGCTCTCTTATTACTGTTATATTTCCCTGTGTATCATCCAGTGAAGTGTGGATAACAAACATAAAAATTAAAGTAAATGCAGCCTCATGAGTCTGGTAAAAATAGATGTTATGCTGTAATTTCATAGCTCATGTTTTCCATCCTCCCACAACAAACAGAGAGAAGCAGCACTGATCGACAAACATACATACGCACAGACACGTGGGTTTTTCTCACAGCCTTCCACTTTACCTGCTCAATATGTGTGTGTGGGTTTCCATTCAGCACATTGCTTTCCATTACTTGTGATTATTCCCTTCATCATACCTACCCCATCTCATTTCCCTCACACAACATCCAGGTCACAGTTTTTTGCAGTCATCCACATATACCCTCTACATACACTCCATCCTCTTTATTTAAAACCCATGTGAATAAATCACATTCCACACAAACAGTGTAAAGTGAAAGCATTTCAGCACTATTCAAAAAGATTCAGGCAATTCATCCATTTCCGATTGGTGCCTCGTCACTCCAGAGTTTTCTGTCATTCCATGAGCAAACTCTCCCTGCTTCTTCATTCTCATCAAATATGCCTCTTTTTGTCCTCCTTTCTTTGTTTCTGTAGTAGAAGAAGAGTTTATTTTTTCCACATTACACTTTGCCTAATATTGCTTTCAATCTTCCTCTATAAAAATCTATCACACAAAAACTCTTTACTGAGTTTTCATCTCATATGCTTTGCATGCTGCTGCTCTCTCCATCATTCATTTGTCTCCTTGTGTCTGTTTACCATAGTTTTCCTTTAATGTGTCTTTTTATTTTCTTTAAAGAAGGAACCAGTACCAACTATTATTTTTATGCACACATCCTTAACCCGGTGGACCTACTTCTATACAGCTTTTATATGTGAGTATGCTATAATAACAGTTATTTAAAACATTCATACACACTTCATTTGGTTCTTCCACTTATCCAGACTTGAAGTGTTTTTATTCAATTATGAACTGGTTGGTTTTACTGTGATGATGGTAGGGATCTGTCACCCATCATTGCTCACTGCTATGTTTTTAAGCTTTGGGGCACTAATATCACTAGAAACAGATGTGAGCCACCCTTGTTAGCAGTTAAATGGGGCTATAACAGTAGCTAACAACAGTTTGAATAACATTTTAATGCTCTGTAAATGCTCATTATTGAGAGATCGCAGGGTGGGCCTTGGTATTTCACTCAGTGTCACAGTATATGTTGATCTGAGCATTGCTGAAATGATATGACTCAAGATACTGTATCCTATTTTCAGGAATACCTAAACAATGAAAGCTAAAAACTATCAAACATTCAATCATTTTCATGATTCCAACCCTTTAAATGTCAAAAATTTTATTGATTTGATCTCAATGTCACTACTACATTCTATATTGTCAGCATTTCATTTTGAGGAAAAATAGTGATAAGACATTTCACTTGATTCCACAACTGTTTTCCCATTGTAGGCAAAAGCATGACATTCTTGGTTTTATTGCTTTCATGGATGGAGGTTTGACAACATTTTGTAGAACTCAAATGGAGTCAATGTAGAAAAACCTGATTAGATGACATTTAATGACAAAACTATCCACTAATAGCCCCTTCTTACTGCATTTTTTAACCAAACCTAGGCAGACTTCATTTTAAGCTTAATCAATTTAAAGAGACAGTTCTCCAAATAACTATTTTATTTTACTGTTTTATTTGACAGGACATAAAGCATTAATAGTCATTACTGTAAATGTACCAGAGTTAGTTAAATAATCTTTTATCTGCTGGGTTTAGCTTGAGTTGTAGCTGAAGTCAAGTAAAAATGATACATTTATGCAACTTTCTGATTTCAATTTAATACAAAAGTTGCATCTCAGACAACTCCTGCTCTCTTGCTGGCAGAAAAAAAGACCGCAGTCAGCCACTGTGTTGATAAATCAGGCCACATGAAGCATTCACTCCACAAATATCAGAACACACTGTTCATGAACTGCTAAGGTGTAATATGCATATCTGTCACCATATTTTGGGACTTTTTTATTCCTGAGATTGATTCCATTGAGCAGAATGGCAGACTAAAATTAGGCAAAATGCTTATATAAGTAAGGCAGAATACACTCAACATCATTTTGATGTGATTACAATGGAAAGCTCTAAATTTTGATTCAATTTCAACAAGTGGCTTTAAAAGCTGCCAGAGCAACACTGGCGATGTCTCCAGGAGTGACAAATGTTTATATATTTGTAAAGTGAGGCACAAACACACACTGACAGTCTCTTTGTTTTGTTTGACAGTATGCTCTTTGCTTTGCATTCGTGAATCGATCGGCTGCTCCCAGGCAGAGTATTTTCCGTGTTTAGACCAGATATTCTGCCAGACTGCAGTTCCACATTGCAACGTTGAGTGTTAAAAAAAAAGCTGAGATTTGAGCTGCTGCAATGAAAATGGTCATTCCTTTTAGGTCAAATAAAATAGTTTAGTTTTTTTCTGAACCAATAAACGGACCACTGCTTTGGAGTAGTTTAACATCAGCTATGCTGAAGAATTCAGAAGAAGGCACCAATTAGTAACAACCTTCTCTAAAGAGGGAAAAAAAATCTCCTTCACAGGTCATATCGACCCTATTTGTGATGACATCCCTTTGTGCACTAGTCTATTTTTTCTTCACCGTTCTCACCCGATCAATGGAAATGTGGAGGTGTTTTGTAGGTGTGGACATAAATTGTTTATTTTTAGATATTTGTAAATATAGCTGGCTGCAATGCTACGATGTTTAACCTTTTTGAAGAAGCGGTGAGCTTGATTTTTGTTTCCGATTAAAAAGCGCTCCTAATTAATTTATGGATGTTGAGTAAGAAAGAACAAATCAGTTGAAAGCCTCCTAAATCCAATAAAGCTTGTACAATTTAGCAGACAAATGATGTGGTCACAGGATATAGCAAAACAAAAAGCAACAGCGATGTTGCCTACAGTGTTCATATTGTAAATATCAAGACTGTCAGATCAAAAAGGAAAAATTTAGCAGTGGTCAGACACACTGAAATGGATTAGCAGCTGTGAGAACTGAGCGAATAAAATAGAAATGTGCAGCTGAAGCCTGGTCTGAATCAATTAGTAACACAAATCACCACGCACATAAATATGGTTATTAGAAGGACAGTCAGGCAGAGCACAAGTCAGCAGGAGAGAGATGATCACAGGGGAAAAAAATCAGAAGACAAAAATAATCAGAACAAATATGTAAAGAATGGAAGAAGCCATTTGTAAAGGGGAGTCATTATAGCAATATGCAGATAATGAGTTCAGATTAAGGAGGATTAGTTTACTAGAATCTGTGGTAATCTAAAACATTATAAAATACTTAAGCTGTAGGTTTAACTCTAGTCTAAGTGGCTGCACAAAGTTTAATTCCTTATGTCTACACAGGGGGGTGGGGGAGAAAGAGATTCAGACAATCCTGTGGGAGATGATCTCAGTCTCCAGGGGACTTCCCTGATTATGGGAATCACCTTTTTAAAATGATATCTGAAGTTTGAGAAATGAGTAGCAACTAGCTATAACTACTGAGGAAATCAATGCTATCTCACTCTCCTCTTAATTGCCCACTGAAAGATAGCCAGTAACAAAGCTTCGGCTTGGTGATTTTGTGTTTTGAAAAAAAAATTCAAATTTTGTGTAAGAGCTTCTGGTGATAAATTTTTTTCTGCCTGGAAACCTTTGATCTCACAATCAGTAAGACTCACCTGCTGAACTGAAACTTTGGCTAGATAAAATTCTCATACAGAATGACAACATCCTGCAGACTTATAGAACATATGCATGATATTAAGTGAAGTCATTACAGTCTGTGTGCCGCAAAGCATTCCACAGAATTACCTTGAAACAAAAAAGTACGTTTAAAGACAAACCTAAAAACCTTGGAACATTACAGGAATGTGAATCATCACAAACAAACTGTTTTTAAAAGTCCATGCTAGTCCATGCTTTCATCTTTATTCGGCTTGATTATTGTAACAGCGTCTTCAGGTCTACCAAATAATTTGATTAGATAGCAGCAGCTTATTCAGAACTCTGCTGCTCAAGTCCTCACTAAGACCAAGAAAGTGGACCACATCAGTCCAGTTCTGAGGTCTCTACATTTGCTGCCTGTCCGTCAGAGGATAGACTTTTAAGTTCTGTTGCTGGTCTATAAAGCTCTGAATGGTTGAGGACCAAAATACATCAGTGACCTTCTGACCCATTATGAACCCTGCAGACCCCTCAGGTCATCTGGTTCTGGTCTCTTATCAGTTCCCAGAGTCAGAAGCAGACATGGAGAAGCTGCATTCAGCTTCTATGCTCCACATGTCTGTTTCCTTTTAAGCTTGAATTTTAAACTTGATCATGTTTTTGATCTGTTATCCTTCCTTAATCTTGATTTTAGATTATCATTATTATTTATTTTTTCTCTTCTGTTTTAATGTACTTTTCTGCAATGTAAAGCAGCTTGAATTGTCCTGTACATGAAATGTGCTCTATAAATAAATTTACCTTGCTTTGCCTTTAAAAGCCACATTTACCACAAAATATACCAGATGTTGCATACACTAAGGCTCAATTCAGGGACAGTTAATCTAATGTTACCACACCACCATCAACCCAGTACTAGTAAAAAACATTCATTAGATTAAAACAGGAATTTTAAAAGAATCCCTACACTCAAGTGGTTTGTCTGTACACACATTACTGGCTCTTCACTAAGACTTGGTCCAGCCTGCAAATCCAGAGTACCTTGCAATTGAGATGGATTATCCTGTCAGCTCTCTTGCAGAAGCGCCAGAGGACATTGTGTGTGTAACATGAACTGCATGTGCACTACAGCATGAACATGTGAATGAACGCACATGTTTACTGGATATTTGACCTCTCTGAATATGCATGTCTGTACCTGTATTCACATACAAATAGCCAATCCTAATGTACATGTTTATATAGTAAGAGTGTGTCTCAGTAAAATCTGCCTATGGACGTATGGACATATACTTTTGTCTCTACGTGGAACAAATATGTCTGTAAGAGGTCAGTTGCTGATGTCCAAAAGTGCTTGCTTATGTGTCTTGTGTGTTTGCAAGAGGATGTGTGTGCATGTGTTTGTCTGTGTGTGTGAGAAATGAGAGAGAGAGAGAGAGAGAGTGTTTAGGGTATTTCTGCAGAGTCTGCTCAGTAGGAACACAGGGTTATTAATGACCTCCAAAGCAGCAGCACACATCTGCGGCACTGACACACACAAACTGTGAATTTTCGTTTCAGTGAATGCATGCCCGTGTGTTTGTTTGTGCACATGTACTATGTGTCAGTCTGTTGCACTGGGAGTGCGTAGTGGTGTGATGCAGCTTGCATAATTCTTTAAGATAATTATGAAATTAATCTTTACAATGCATACTTACACATTAACAACATCAATTTGTCACCGAGCCAGAATACATTTCTGCCTCCTTATTTTCATGCATCATTTTGGTTAAAAAAAATAAAAAATCTATGAGTGGATTGAGGGAATGAAATATGCAAATATTGTGTAAGACTTGAAAGAGAAAACTGAAATTAAAACCTCAGAAAGGCATTAAAGTAAGTGAACTAGGGACAAGTTAGAAACACAACAAGGCAACGCAACCTGAAGAGATATAGCTAAAGCAAAAACAAAGTGCTCCTACAGAATAGAGCATCTGTCAAAAGACATGGTGAAGGCTAAGCTTTTATTGGCTGGATAGGGAAAAAAAGAAAAAGAACTTGATGGGGCCTGTAACTTAGCAACAGCCAATGACACATGGATGGTAACAGTGAGGAGGTGGGGAGAATGTTTGTATTGTAGTCATGGGGGTGTAGAGAGAGTGTGTGTGTAGGGGGCTGTGAGAAAGTGCAAGATTGGTCTGGAGATCTCACAAGTAATGAATGTGGATCGTTGCATCAAAGCAGATGAAAGTGAGAGAAAAAGTTCTCCACTTGTATTGCATTAATAGTACACTAAATCTATCCAAAAGGTGCACTGTGTCTTATTTAATCACTCTTCTATTATGAGATGCTTTTTCACAAGTACTGTAATCAAAGCATGTTTTTATTTATATATATATATATATATCATTATTTAAATCCCACCATTTGTCTAATTTTAACCTTCCCCATCAGTTGGCGAACTCCCCAGAGTCATTCCTCATATGGTTGGAAAGCTTTATCTTGTCATCATGCCAAAACTCATGTCTGTGGGAATAGTGCAGTGGCCTGTTTACATTCGCTCTGAAACACTTTCCAGAAAAAAAAAAAAAACAAACCTGAAAGAGATTAACTGGGTGTTTGTGGTCTCCCAGTTGGGGGAGAAAAAAGAACAGGAAAATATCAAGACGACAAGTTACTGCATAACTTACCACATTATGTTTTATCCAGAGCCTCCAAGCATATCACATGTTTCCCATCAGGTAAAATGGGTGAAATCAGAACAGTCACCAAGCCCACGTATCATCACATCTATCTCCATGACAACTGGACATGCCCCTTTGGCTTGTGGAGATTGCATCATTTGGCCGAAATGTATGGTAGGGTTCTGAACCACAAGGCAAATGGAGATCAATGAGAGGCTCACAGAGCTTCTAAGTCACTGTTTTCTAAAGTATGTACAAACCTTCTATATCTATTTATTAAGGTAAAAACAGATTTAAACTGATCAGTTAGAATGTCTTTGCTAAATTTATGCACATCAACTGTAAATCTGTCAAATATGTTTAAAATGGGCTCCTATTCCATAAAAGGCAAGGCAAGTTGATTTGTCTAGCACATTTCATGTACAGGACAATTCAAGGTGCTTTACATACAAAACTTTAGAAACATTACAGTGGGGTGCAGGAAGCTTTAAGAAGAATTAAAAACAAAATTTAAATTATAAAATAAACAAAAAATAAAGAAATAAAGAAACCTTTAGAGAAAATAGCATATATCACTTGATATCATAAACGGTAGAAAAGTTTTTAACCCTGATTTAAAACTGCTGAGAGTCTCAGCAGACCTGCAGGTCCCTGGGATCCGTTCCAAGTGAGGAGCATAAAAACTGAATGCTGCCTCTCCGTGTTTAGTTCTGACTCAGGGAACTGAAAGTAGCCTTGACCCAGATGACCTGAGGGATCTGGTCGGTTCATACCGAACCAAAAGTTCCTGAATGTATTTTGGCCCTAAACCATTCAGTGCTTTGTAAACTAGCAGCAGGATTTTGAAGTCGATTCTTT